>VXBQ01015492.1:61099-79057 GCA_013400175.1 Phainopepla nitens
CTCCACAGAGAGACTTTGTCCTGCCGGGGCCCGGCCGCCCCCGTCGCCAGCCAATCATGCCTGCAAACGCCCCGGGGAGGCCAAGAAACACTTCCATTCTCCACTGGAAGAAAAGAATTGTTTTTCCCCATTTACAAAAATATTTCTTGTGTTGCTGGCCTTGGCAGCGGCCGGCGGCTGACGCCTGTCGCAGCATGAACGGGAGCGATGGGGCCGGTGGCCCAAGCCCGGGCAACACCTCTGACATGAGGGTTTCCGACAGTATCCACAACCCTGTTCTGTCAAACAGACGTGCACCGGTCATGTCCACCTTTTCTGTCAGTGTGTTTTTTAGGAGGACGTTGATGTGAAAGCCTCCACACAGCTGACGGACTCCTCACATCCACAGCCTTTGTTCAGATTTCCTTCCCACCACCTAAACAGCCTTCCACACCAGTCTTCAAAGTCCACACCACTGCTATTAATTCAGAGGCCAAATTGCTTGCTTTGAGGGTTGTAATTACATATTCTAAAAAAAAGCACATTATTAACTATTCTCAAGAGCTTGCAGAAATGAGTGGTCACTAAAAGCACTAAGGAAGAGAAGATGGGCAGAAATTCAACCACATTATATTCAGAAATAAAGGCTTCTTTCCCAAGTGCTGCTGTGTTCCTGGCTTTATGCTATTTTGGGTCGATGAGGCAATACTTGAATCAACTCTTGGAAGGAAGAAAGTAAGAATGAGAACCAACTGTAAGGGAAAAATTTTCTTAAGCCAATGTTTAAAAAAAAAGAAAAAAGCAAACAGCCCATTACCTTGTATAGCCTACCCTCAAATTTGAAGAGAATAAGCCAAAATAAAAAAAAAACCAAAGCATTAACTTTGCTCTTCTTTCATGTTGTTCCTCCTCTCAGTCTTACAAGTGAGTGATACCATACAACTTTTCTGCAATACTCGCAGTCCAGTATATGGCAGGAGTCAGGACTACATGGAAAAATGAAGCACAGGGGGCTAGGTTCTTCACACACATGGCTGCGATAGCTTTTGGCATCACGAATTTGTCCATGAGATAGAGCATGCCAAGGCAAAACAGATGTCATTCTCCATCTCTGGCACACACCTCTGCAAACTGGAGGCAACCTTCCAAAGAGCACTGTTTGGCAACATCAGCATAGTATGTTACATCACAGCATTAGCAGAGTAATCCTCGGTCCGGTGCTTGTTGAAACAACATGACCAATGAAAACAATGTGATTTTGCTGCAGACAACAACATTGTTTTAGATGCAAGAACAACATAAGCTGGATGGCAATCTACTTTTTGAAAAGAAGCACTTGTCAGACATGAGGTGGGACGGGAAAAGGAGAAGCCACCAGGATCTCTTGACTGCTGTCTCTTAACACATATACAGTGTTTGTGGGAACATGAAGTAGAGTACCAGCCTCCTGAAGCTGTGTCCTTCCACAAAGATTCTGGCAAAAGATGGAGAGCTACCACTTGATTCCCCCACTAGATGCAGCTTCTTGGGGAGAGCAGGCAGTGCCAGTCAGAGCAATCTACAGAAGGCTCATTTGTGGTTCCAGACAGAAGATGTGGCTTGACCTAATGCCTCCTTTTGGCATGCTCTGGGACTTCATCAAAGCCAAAAGGTGTTATCACTAACAGAGGCTATACTTCCCTGAGCTGTAGGGCAGCAAGCAGGATTAACATACTAAACTAGCCAGAGGTAAGTGTAACACAGATGCTGGTTTTCAATCTCTTACACCACAAAATACCATGTGGGAAGGGCCTATCACTTTGTCTCTATTCAGTTTCCTGCAATAACAGATGGAAAATAATTCATGTAGGCTTATCAAAATATTCCCCATATTTGTCCATAACATTTCTCACTTTTAAGAGCAATGTATACATATAATTTCCCGCTTTCTTTTTTTTTTTTCCTCAAACTAAACAGCTACTCTGACACAATGGGTATATCAATCATGCCACACCAGCCTGCAAATGTGAGCACTAAGTGGCCTCTAGTGCTCATGCTCACTCTAGAGCTTGGCCAAATGCCCAGATGCTCACAGTGATGGCATGGACTGATGTAAGAAACAGTGTAGTAACAATTGCCAGGTTTCTTATCCTGCAATTCAACCACCAAGAACAAACTTTCAGGCCTGCTTTTTCACCAAGATGTCCTTCCAAGATGGATACGCTGGAAGGCCTTATGAGAGAAAGATATTGCCAGCTAAGCAACAATTGGAAGAATAAAGAGTGATGAGAGTTGTGCAAACTCCTCCAGCACCTCAAGTTTCTGCCTCCTGTGGTAGGAAATGGGGTAACAGGTTCTCAAAGGATTCAATTCACCCAACAGCTCTTCCATGGGAGGACAGCATCCCCATTCTCTTCCCTTGTAAGCCAAACCAAACCCCTAACCTGCAGCTCAAGCATATTGTTTACCATTAGGTATAACCTCTCCTGTCTCACCTTCTCTGAAACATCACAAGACCCCCCCCCAGGGTGGATACCAAATACCTATAAACTAGCCAAAAATCACTTGAGACAGCAACATAAGCAGAATAGGGGCAGGAGCCACAGCCAGTGTGTCTGTGCAGGTCCCTGAGCATCCTGAATGTTTGGAGGCATGGCTGCATGCACATTTCAATCACTGGTCTCCCTCTGAATTGGGAGGTGCAGGTCCAGTTGTAGTCAGTCCTGCAAAGGATACTGCATCATGAAGAGGCTGGTTATCAGCACCATGTCCAAATTATATGAAGTGGGATACACATTTGCAGCTCTGTTCTCCGCAGTATTTAGGACCAGCTATTCTGCATGTCCAATCACTACAAAGCAGCATCATCTACCCAGCAGCAGGAGATTTCATGGAATGTTATACAGGTGTACAGGAATTTTAAAATTAACTTCAATGGAAAGATTATTGGTATTAACTTCATGAAAAACTTGTAAATAACTTACAGAACACATTTCCCATTGAGATTTTCAGTTTAAGTAATCAAGGGAGACATTGTTTGCCTATGATCAGATGGAATCTATGGTTTGTGTAGCACTAATTTAGAGAGATCACTTGCTGTAGCCTGAGTCATGCAAAACCTAGGACATATTCCATAAATTATCTAATGCTACTGTGAATTATGCAGTTGTGTCACTTCCAGCATCCACAGAGGGAACACCCATTTAACACTACACTAGAGGATGCAAATTTAAAACAAGCAGTTGCTCTCACAGTTACTCCAGTCAACTGAGTAAGGCTATTCTGCAGCCTGCCTGCAGCAACCATGTTGTGATTCAAGTTCTCTCTGCCTCCTCTCCACCATCAAGCCTTTTAACCTGTCCCTATGACAATGAATTACTTTTCTGTTTCTTTGTTAAAGTTCAACACTTGGTAGTGCTGCTAGACAGCTTGGCTAAAAGGCAACCTCCCTAAAGAGCTGAGAACTGATTTCAGAAAGAGATACTGGGTATGTAGGCTGCTAGTCCAGTTGTGGAACTGTCTGAACAGAGGTGTCAATTTTGCTCTTGTTTTTAAGAAAGTGTTCATGATCCTGTCATGAGAGACACTCTAGAAGCTTCTAAAAATACCATGTCAGCCTTTCCCCCTTCCCTTCCAGGCAATCTCTTTAGACTGCCATTTGTCATCAGCCTGCAAAATCACACAAATCAGTCAGCCCAGTCCTACTTAAATGATTCATAAATCCAATTACGTCCGCTTCTTTATATAGTAAGCAGGGCCCTAACAGATTCAACCTTCAGGATTAGAGGATGTGTAGGTAGCTGACCTCTGACTCGCAGGAACTGCTCAGGAGCTCCATATATATGGTTCAAACATGCAGCTCTACACTGGGGTCGTCATATATATGGCACAGTAATCCTAATCTCTGTCTTGGGGGAACTGGGGAAGAGACACCTTGCATACTATCTCAACACTTGCTACCATGTGCAGAAAGTGAGTCCAACAGAGGGTCACCAAGATTGTGGGGGCTGAAGCACTGGCCCCGAAAGAGGAGGCTGTGGCAGCTGGGTTTGTTTAGCTTGGAGGAAGGATGGCTTCAGGGCACTCAGCTGCAGCCAACTGGTGCTAACAGGAAGAGACTGAAGAAATGAGGTCGGGTTCTTAGCAGTAATGCAAGGTGGATAAGAGACAATGGGCGAAAGTTCAAACAAGTCAGATTAAGATGTACATAAAGAAAAAAATTTTCCCCATGAGGACAGACAAACCATGGACTCACTGCAGAGAAGTTGTATGGTCTCTGTCCTTGGAGGTTTTCAAACCCAGCTGAGTAAAGCCCCAAGCAACTTGTTCTGGTCTCAGAGATGACCCTGTTTTGGGCACAAGGTTGCCCAAGAAACCTCCTGAGGTCCCTTCCCACCTGAATTATCCTATGATTCTGGAGTAACTGCATGACTCAAGTGCCAGCTTAAAGCAGGATGATGCAATTATTATCCTGCCCCTTGTCTCCACTTCCGAAGTACAGTTTGTGATTATGCAACATAAAGATTTTGCCATGCAGCTGCAGGGTCTAGTCTGTTGGCTGTCTCTGATCTAGTGTAAGGATGAACAGCTATATACACTTTCCAAATCTCAAAGCAGCAATATTAAGGCTGTTATTTTAGATGTCCTGAGAAGAAACACAGAGCCCAACATACGCAGCACCCCACACTTTGTACATTTTTTTGGGTAATCAACAGTGTCAAATCCTCTGTCATTTACAACATCACCTATTTTGATGTTTTCAAGATCACAATATTTTAAATTTTTTTAAACCTAGATACAGAGATTTACTGAGACACCTCAAACTGCTAAAAATTTAAAACTGTAGATAACTGTTTAGAGCAAAAGGCAGCACTGTTCTAACCCAATAATAAACTCAAGTTCACAAAAAATTTGAAACACACACACTGCTACATGCTGAACAACTAGGAACAGCACTGAACAGTAACAGCCTGATATTCATATATTTTTATAATGTAATGTCATCAGTTCTACTAGATCTCACACATTACAAGTTTGTTCTGCTTTAAACCAGAAGACTGTCTCCTTTTGCAAAGAATATGGCAATTAGAAAACACATATGTAGAATACTCACAGGATAAATAAAACAGCATGAGAATATGCAGAGGTGTTTGGTAACAGTGAATAAAAACTACAATTGTGAGAAAAAGAAATAGTGTCTATTTCTTCTTAACACATTTTCATCTGAGCAATGTTTTAAATTACACTACAGTTCCTTGCCTTGAAAATTACACTAGTAAGGCAAGCAAATGAAATAGTTTAACCTACCACTATAGAGTGAAACAGGGTCTTAACAGTGACTCTGTCTGAACACACACCCCCCATGCCCTCCTCTACAGACTGTGCAAATTGAAACAACTTTCCTTGGCATAAGCACTTCCATCTCTACTATTTTAAGCAGCTACAAAAACTAATACCATTATTCTACGGAATGAAATAACAATGTAGTTTTAAACAAATCCAAACCACACAAGTACTGGTTTTCTCCCCAAACACCATACAAAAGTGTATATCAACACTTGAAAGAAAATCTCTTCCCCAACTTTTTCATCTTAAACAGCAGGCACATTCTGTTTGAACATTCATTTTGCTTACATCTCATTTCCTTCCTCTCTTCTCTGTTTCTTGACTACTCCTGGCAAGGCTGCGAAACAATCCTCTGCTTTTAGCCATTTATCTGCCTCTCCCCACTGGAAGTCAAACCCTACAACATCAAAGCTTTACCATGGTAATCAACTGTTATGGCTCCAATTAAGACAACACAATAAAGAAAACAAAGATCCCATTCTCATGGAGATCATTATGCGTATTAAAAACAAGCAAAATAATTGACTGTAGCAGATTACACAAGAGTAACATACACAAAGATGTGTTACTTTTTTTCCTGATATAGGGGTTAATTTAAAAAACAAAGCTCCAGACAGCAGTTCTTCAGCCAAGTTAGTTCTTCAGAGCACGAAAACTATGCTTCAAAGCTCTGCCTCTCCCCATCCTATTTATACTGGCAAACCTCCTGCTGACGAGCTTATTAAGAAACAAAGCCGTTCTGCAGCCCTATTCAGAAACAGCAAAATCCCAGCTAGAGTACTAATGCCCACTTTTGGGTGATGTTTATTGAAAATTACTAAAGTGAGCTGGCAAGAGTCCAGAAGAGAACAATCAGGGAGAAAGCAGATGGACAAAGCCATACCAGTCATTCACTTGCCAGCTCCACAACTCCTAGAAGCCCACAGACAAAGCAGCTGGATGCACCTTCTGAGCCATCTTGACCTTGCTGATAAATGGTTCTGGGGTTTCTTTTGCTAAGAGTTGAGCTCGCAACTATCCACATTCCCTGATGTAAAGTTTGCACATCCTACCATTGAAAGTTTTTGTTTTGAGGAAAATGTCAGAGGCTGCTCAAGACCTCAGCTGTGACATTGCTGCCTAGTTACCTTTCACCGATATTCTCATGTCAAATATTTCCTCCCTCCCAGAAAATTAAACAGGGAAGAAGCTTTGGTTAAGTATGTCACAAATTAGAAAGTCAGGACAGCAGATATGCACATTTTAAAGTAAATTACTAAAACAGCAATAGCTATTCATCTCAAAAATGAAAGTCAATTATACTTTTGCAAAGCATCAGCATAAAAACCTTTCCCTCTCTTAAAATTCTCATCTGTTAATGACTTACAAAAACAAGCCAAGCATGTTCAATGGACACATAAAACTAAGGACGCATTTTATAGTCCTTCTGGAAGCACTTGAGAAAAGGTTTCAAAAGCAAGGTTAATATGCCAAAAGGATTATATTTACCTTAATGATGTACTGTAAGAAAATATGCAGCAAAACAACTCTCCCTGCGTGTGGCTATTCTGTTTCTCAGGACTGACTGAGTCACTAAGCAACTCCCATGAATATTACCCTTTGTGCTTAAAGTAATTTATTTATCCCCAAGTCCATGCTAAATATTTATATTTGCTGAAGATTTCATCATAGATTACATCCATTCTTTACCAATGTTTAGCTAACAGATGAACTAGTACAGGCCTGTGCATTATTATTTGCATAACTTTAGCAGAATATTGACTTCATTGCAGAAACCTCTCCTCTTCTGGAGGCCTGTTGTACCTCATCAAGTTCTCAATAAATGTGCACATAATCATTTTAAGTTTCTTTGAGAAATCAAAAGAACTAGTTTTAATTTCATATTACTCTACTAAGTACAATTTCCTGAAACCTTACAGAAACATAGCTAAAAGAATATACATCTTAGCTATCACATGACAAGAATACATCATTTTAAACTAATGGCTAGGTCTAACTGATGCAACTTGACTACTACCTTGGGAGGAATGACGATTTTTGAGTGCCGTTGTCTACTTGGTGTGCGATGCCTTGAGCTTGACGTACAGTTGTGCTCCCAGTCCCACTCACAAGGAGATGGCAGCGCAGTAGTTTGCTCCCTGAAAAACAAAGTTTCATTTAAGCCACATATAACCACAAAAGAGTGCTTTTGAAGCCTGGAAAACTGAAGTCCTAGAGATAGAGAGGATATAAAATATATTTTCCTCCTTAGTTGGACATGCTTTAGCTTCCCTGGCAATGAAGTGGAAATAGTGCTTGAAAAAAGGAGATACTCAGCAGTATTTACACACAAGCCCGCATGCAAAGCAATCAATGCATTATTGCCAATGAAAAAGGGTACTGACAGGAAGCATACTTGTAGTTACTTTGTTGCACTGGTCCTCTCCACAAACCATCTGGCTTTTTGTTTTAATTCTGCTTTGTTCTGATTGTTTAGCTTGCACAAGACTGTACACAAGAAAGCTAGTAACAGCATTGTATCTTGAGCATAACCTCAGCAAGAACATTGGATACATGTGCTCCAATGACATTTAGATGGTAACTTAAGAACTTCAGTTGCCAAATGATAGAAAGAAAACAATTCCCAGTGTAATCTTCTATCCTCCTTTCCCTGCTCAGCAGGTTTTAGCTACCCCTCTTGGGCACAAGTAGTGCGTTAGCTTCCATTCAGCATCCCTGTCGCAGTGTTCCCCCTCTCTCCCTGACCCCTTGTCTAGTCCTTGATTACCCCCAGCAGGAAAAGAGAAGATCAATGGTTTCACTTTCAAAGAAGGAACTTTTGACAGAAACAGAAACACGAGCTAGTGGTTAGGGTTTGTCGGTGGCTTTTGTTTTGTTTTTAAAAGAAAACCAACATACAACTCAGTAATTTTAATTCTTCTCTCAAAAATGTCTTTCCAAAGTGTTCCATCTTCAAAGAAGGATATCGCTAGACTTCCCTAGGAAAGTGTATAAGCATTAATCTTTTAACAGGTTTAATTTTGTTTGCCTGTTTCCTACCTCCTCCCACCTCCTCTGCCCCATAATGTATAGATGTTTTTTCATTACAGTTAATACTCCATTAGCCACTTCTAGATGGCTTGAAGATGTAAGAAAGAGATACTGAAAGAATTCTGCAGAACTTCCCCAACTGTCTACAAGTCTGGCCCAAGTTCTGATGTGTCTTGTGTGTGACATCCACTTTTTCCTGAGCACAAATATAATGAGGTCACAGATTTGAAAAAGCAAAATTAAAATTTCTAAAATATTAAAAAAATACATCTTGTTTCAGATTAACTTTTTAAAACATGCAACAATGCAAGCACCTGCTAGACATCACACCTTGAAACTAGAAGGTTATTTTTCCCTTTCTCCCCATACTCTTCCAGCATAAAAGTATTTTTCTAAAAGTGAACTACAGTTTTAAATCAAGGCATGATTTCAGAAGCTACAGAACAAAAAGATGCTTAATATGAGTTTATGTGACATCCAAAGAGCAGCACAAACTATACTGTGCATTCGAAACAAACTCAGCCTTATTGTTCTAGGCTGCACAAAAAACATTACTCTGGAAGCTGCAGAGAAGTCACATAAGCAAGCTAAACCTAACTACTACTACTGGCCTCATTCTCCCTTTGTCAAACTATAAAAATCAATCTATCTGTCACAGAAATTACATCACTATTCCAAGCAAAGATGGAAGTAGAAAAACTTAACATCGTAATTTCTTTGATACGAAAACATAAATGAATACCTTAGCAAAATAATGTATCTGCCTTTCCTGCTTTCTTACGCACAGTAGTCTGGGTGTTTAAGCAGAATTCTTACAACTTTCAAACAATGACTCTGGACCTAGCATCACACCGAAGTGCTATTTTTTTATTTTAAGAGATGTTTAAGAAAAAGAAAGTGCTTAATTATGCACCTGAATTTGTGCAGTGAGGACTGGACAAATGAGGACCTCTATACCCTTTATTCAGTATTAGGTTTTAAAAAGTATCTCATTATGCTACAAATTTTTCCTATACACACACACTTACACTTTTATAACATTTTATTTTTACAAAAAAAGTGACAGGGCACCTTTAGAAACTGAGTGATAAGCTGATCTTAGCAAAGTGCATTATTAATATGTTTATTCCAGTCATATAGAATAAGGAGTATGCAGCTACAAAAAGAACAGTGCTTTTTTTGTCAACTCTGTTTACTTTGACACAATAGCTGGTTACCAACCTTTCGTTCCCTAAAAGTTTTAATAAAAACATAAAAGGGATCCCTATTACAGTCCAATGACAACAGTTTTTCTGCTTTTCTGAAACTGTTGGAATGGCAAATCCAAACATAATCCAAATATATCTTAACCAGCATGAAATTCCAAGTGTGTACAACAATCACATTAACTAAACCTCTCCCTGAAAGCAGAGAGATGTCTGAATAAGAATGCTGGAAATAAAAACAAATTTTAACAGTGTATTTTGTACTTTGATACTGACTAATACTCAGTAATGGAGGAAAGACAAACAGTGACAGTTACAAAAGAAATAGACATTACAGTTAATAAGTTTCATTTTTAGAGGGCCTGATTCAAGCTGTGACTCTGGCCAGACTAACCTACTTGAAAACAAAGACAAATTCTACAAGAATATATCATTACTTTCCAACACAGCTTCTCAAAATAGCAGGAGAAATCAGATACTATTTTATAAACATATAAAGAGCAGCTGAAAAAAAAATCAAAAATATTTGCATGTACATAATTTATGTGGAACAATCAAAGGAAGTCACAGTTCAGCACACTCGGCTGTCCTAAGTCCAAATAGACTGCACAGAGAATCCCATTTAATGAGCAAGTTTTTAACAAAAAGCCCTACAAGCACTCATTAACATGACACTGGAAATTTAGGACCAACTTGAAGGACACTTGTGTTAATAAAAAGGTGCAAAACCATTTCCATCAGTGTATGTTGTAGACTAGTTTTTGTGGTTCTGGTGATAGATCTGGAAAAAAAAAATCATATAGTACCTAGGGATTTATTTGCTTTTACTGTTGCTATTACCATTAAAGAAAGCACATTTGTGGAAAAATTACAGGATAAATCTGAATTCAGTTATAGTCAAACACCCAAAATTATAATCCAAGTTTTAATTTGAAGTCTTGCTTACACAGAACTATTCCAAACCAACAGAGACATATTAATTGGTCTTGGATAAAAGCCTCTCATATTTTGCACTCCTCTGTAATGCCTGAAACAAGGTGACAACATTCCACTGTATTACAAAAATATGAGAGACCAGAAAGACTGTGGAGACACTCATCCATCTGTGCTACTCATACAGGGGCAGGTGGGAGAGAATGACAACTCCATTTTCCACACAGCATACAGTTTTGGTGGAAACAGTTACATACAGAAGGATTTTTCTGAAGCCTAACACTCAAGTTGTGTTGTACAAGAAAGCAATCTGATTGTTTTTAACAAAAATCAGGAAAACTTTCTTGTAGGGAAACAGTATTCCTAAGAATGACGAACTCCTGCTTCTAAGCAGAGAAGTTGCCTGCACAGACAAAAGTGATTTTTTCTTTTCTCATTTTAGGAACTGCTTCTCTGACAGATAACAATTAAAATATGCATATTTTTAAATCAGGAGAGGGGAAACACACACATACATCAGGTTAGGAGCAAGCAAAAAATACAGAATAGTCATTTCATTTCTGTTCTGATGAGTATACACGTGTTCATTCTTTCTGTTCTTCAGTCAACTCCTCATTTAGAAATAACACCTTCTCCTAGTTACTCCTCTAGCCAAGGACAGGTAGCACACAGAAATCTCTAATGAAACCACTAAGTTGAACCACAACTACTGAAGATACAGAGATTGGAAGGTACAAAAAAAGATTACCTGTTTTATTAATAGCTCTCCTCCTTCTGATAACAACTTTTAAAAATGCATGATTCAAAGTGAGCACAATTTTTCCCACAGTTACTCACTGATTGCTTTTTAACACTTACCCTGGATGTTGCCACAGATTTGCATGTCTACCCTCAGGAAGCAGTTCCCTCTTGTTAAGGGGAGTAATACCTATTGCTGCTTCTAAAATAGTTATGTATTTCTTGTACCGCATCCTGCCTTTTTCTCAAGAGTTCCACCATGCTAAGTTATCACCCAAACGCAGATGCTGCAACTGAAGTCATGCCTCTTCACTGATTCAAAATACTGCTTTTTAAAACATGCTACAAGTTTGAAGCATAGAAATAATGCTTTTTCCCCTCTCCCAGGCTAGGATAGTTCGTAGAAGAGAGAGAGAAACCAAAGAAAAACTCCTACCAGATTCCCCAGAAACGTCATTGTTACGTAATTTGATCTTTGAATAAGACACTAATGAAAATGATTGAAGAGACAATCATGGTTCTAAGCCTGGTCGGATAATGCACACTCTCCAATTGACTAATCCTTTGGTAAATCTCTGCTGCCTATAATCTTTCAACTGCTAATGGAGCACTAGGTAACTTCTCTGTCAAATGCATCCAGGGAATAAAAGAGATCTGTAGAGAAAACTTGAGACCATTTTAGAAAGTGACAGATAAAAATAGCTTTTGCCTTAACTTTTCTCACCAGAAAGCACCAGAGCACCAGAAAGCTCTCTACGTTAGAAGCGTCACGAGGGATTTAACTGATCTACTCGGAAAAGGCATGGAGAAATACTTCCTTACGTGGCTTGTACAGAATTAAGAAAGCTAGACTCCCATTCTGACACCTACTAGTCACTCAAATGTGCCTCACACGATGCCAGAAGCCACATCCCACGTCAGAATTGTTCTGACCACGAGGTAAGTAACTGTGTGGCCAAAGACCTCAGGTATGAACTATGAAGGTGGAGACAGATGCACATGTTGAAAGAAGTAACAGTGACATTTCAGAAACATAGCAGTACTGTCAAATTGCAATATTCAAAGAGATGTACTTGATTGCAAAACTAATCAAGGAAATGTTGATGTAATGCTTCTTAGACAGTAAGAAATGAATGCTTATATATATATACACATAGTTACATATATAAATATTATGCACTTATACAGTAATAGCAATAAAAACTTAGAAAGAAGAGACGTGACAGGAAGACTGAAGGCTGGAACCATGACTCCCTCTGTAAGCTGTGCATATTACTTATTCCCTAGTATTATTAAGCATGTATGTCTATTGGGGTGATATTATATCGCATGCTACTTATTTAGAAACCAAGATGATTTCTTGTGCTGCATAATATTTAGCTCTTAACAAGATTTGTTTAACTATCTCCAGATCTTACATCACTTACAATCCTACATTAGCCAGATTTGGTGTTTAATATTCAATCACGTTTGTAGGTTATGTTAGCACATGCACACATTGAACTGTCTCAAGTAATTACTAAATAGCAATCCATGTGACCGATCTTAGGAGAGCAAAATAAAATCAAGCACCTTTTAGATTCAGGGAATACCACTACAATGGTCAGAGGAAAAAAATATTCTCCTACAGAGTTGCATGCTGATAAGGAGTATGTAGTCTGAAATGTAGTGGTGCGTTAAGAAAAATAATTAATATATTAAAACCACATGAATTAAATTAAGCAAAAAATTACTTCTCCATGTCCAAAAAAAAGAGTCACTTAACTACAACTTTTAACATCTGTATACAAAGCATTAAGAAGCTTAGGAAAGCAGAGTAGTACTAGAAGCCTGCAGGCACAGCTAACGTCATTAAGCCTTCATGCATCCTGACTTCTGATAGCTTTGGCAGCTCTATCATAGAGGCTGTACTGAGAAAGAAAAGACAAGACAAGAAGTGAGTAGTTTTTGAGAAATGAGATTTTTTGAGAGCACTCAAGGATCTTCTGACTGTAGAAGTCCACGACAGTTCTAATTTACTCAAAAGCAGAAATATTTTAATAAAATGCAGTTTTCCTCAAAGTTGGTTTCATTAACAACTTCACTATTACCACACTTTCTTGTATGAAGTTTCGGTATTTCTTTCTCTCCATCTTCTCCCTTAACACTTCTCTAAACTTTCCCCTTATATATCTAAGAAATAGTTCTTAAAAAAGCTTTCTTACAGTGGTTTTCAAAGCCAGTCCTAAGCTAAGTCTAAAAAGCATTCCGTGCAGCTCTAGTCCACCTTTTGTCTCTTTGAGCAAAGCATATTAATTCTGACTAGAAAAGGAGCCCCACGACTCGTGTTGTACACAGGCAAGCCAAGCCCACACAATAAGCACAAGTTACTCCCAAGGAGTGCTTGCGGTTAAACGATGCGTGAAGTGAAACCTCCAGGTATCTAGAGGGAGAAAGATGACTCACAGTTTATCAACTTCCTTCAACTTTATTTAGAAACAGAAATTCTAAGCTGCTAGTACATGCATTGTTAGTGAAGGATGACGTTTGCAGAGCAAACAAAAAGTCTAAAACATACCTTCCTCCATTGCTTCCTGCTGGAGAATTATCATCCACCCCACTTTTTCTTTGTATTTTTTTTAGGAAGAACAGAAACCAACTTTTATTGAAAAGAAAACAGCTCAGTTCTCCTAACTGAGAACACACAAGTGATGCCTCAGAAAGTACAATGTATTTCTGGGAACGGGGAAAGAATGACAGAGCTTTTTTCTCCATTAAAGAAACATATACAAGATCAAAGCAAAAGCTTTCTTTTTCTCTAATCCTCGACAGATGAAAACAGTCATACACTCTAAATTAGATGTACAGCATACTTCTTGTAAACTGATGGCAGAGGCAGGATCACATCTTCAGTCACTTCTGACCCAACTAAAAAAGAGGCAGTCACTGCCCAATGCAGCCACAAATTACTTTCCATCTTGCAAAAAAACCCAAAATCCTGTTCCTTCTCATCTTTCAATAAAAATCTGTGTAACAGTTACAGATCAAAGAATTCTCTTATTAAGAGAGCAAAGAAACAAGCATTTCTTCCTACATGCTTTTGCTCAAGTGGTAAGAACAACTGTGACAGTCGATTATTAACTTCCAGAACACACCTGTGTTTTGTTTGTGCCACAACCAGCACATATGTGAAGCTTAATCTGTTAAAAAAAAATCTTAAGGTAGAGGAGCATCAAGGATCAGACTGGGGGTGTAGGGGGTGGGAATGAAAAAAGAGGAGGATCTGGAAACTTCTTTCTCACAGCTTTAGGGATTGCAGTTGCTTTTGGCCCCTCCTTAGAGATCGTCCCTTCCCTGAACAGTCCATATGTTCCTGGAGATTCCCAGAATCAGCTTATACAAAGTTGTGCTAAGGAAGCTAGAGACACCAGTAGTCAAATCTGCTGGCTATTAAGCAGAGCTAGATGATGAAGCAGATGTCAGAACAGAGAGTGCAAGCCAGACTACAGACAGCCTTGCTGGTATAAGAGTGATGTGCAGGAGACATTTATGGGTTTTCTCTAAAGCCTTAAAAAACCCAACCAAAAATTAATGAGGCAAGGCAAATAACACATAGCTTGAACCAACATGTAAAATCTTGGTTATGACGAGGCTGCACTGTTAAGCTCACGCTCAGTTTATCAATATAATACTGATGTCAAAAAATGAGTTTGGTACAATAGAGTTACAACAACGCAGTGCTTTTGGGAGAGATATCATTGAGCCAGTCTTTGGAAAAAGCTGCAGTGGCCCAATATATCTGAACTCATGCCTAAGTCAATAAAACACACTCAAAATCTATCGAGACATCCTAAACCTGACATTTCACATGTATATAAACCACACCCCAGATAACTGCACACTTTTAAGAAGTAAAAAGAAATTTCTCAAAAGCAGTTCTGGATTGCTGGTACAAAAGAAAAGCAGAGACAAAAGCATGAAAAGGGAGCAGGCATTGGGAAAAAAAAAAAAATCAGAACAATAGGGCTTTATATTTTGCCTTGCACGCTTCTCATTGACCCTACCATTGTATCAGGCAGTATGTAAGTCTGTCGTTTTCACGTTATTCATGTGAAAAGAGGGCACTAATGAGTTTCGTTTTCTTCCTAGATTAGCAGCCGTGGTTATCTGAGGTTCTGGGACTCAGATGCACAATGACAATGCTGACCTAAATTCAGGAGGACTCGGGTAGCTCATGTTTCCTAAAAAACAAAGCCTGCAGATGAAGAATACACACCAGGGCAGATGCTGTACCAGAAACCAAACCAGAGCTCCCACAGCTCACTCTGTTATTACTAAGCTTGGATCATAAACATCCTAAATACATTCACAAATGCAAGGGCCATCTTACACTGAACAGAAAGGAGTTGACACAGTCTGAATTCTCATTTGAAACAGAAAACTACAGTATCCCCTAACGAAATGCACTTTCAAAAAGCAATCGGCTTAAAAAGAAAAACAAAACAAAATAAACCAAAATCTCAATAACAAGCCAACTAAAACCCAACCCAAACATTAATAGGTTAAGGCATTAAATGACCTGGGTATACTTTGCTGCTGCACCAAGCTGTTTAATTACAATGCTGCAGTTATTACCTGTTTAAATTATGTAATGTTTAAGTAAAAAATAACCTCAGCTCTCTAGAGTTGAGTGCTGGCTTTGTCTGGTGAAAAAAACAAACAAACAAGTCAAACCAAACCAACCCAAACCAACCCAACCCAACAACAAAAAAACACAACAAACTCAAAAAAACCACACAAAACAAAGCAAAACAACAAAAAAGACACCAAACCCCAAAAATAACAACAAAAGAAACCCCAAACAAACCAAAGTAATAAAAACACCCCACAAATAATAAACAAACAAAAAACTCTCTGAAACCTCAAACAAAAATACCCACATAATTGCAGCAGGTTCTAAATCATAATTTACCCACTCAGGGGAAAAAAAAATACTTTCTGAAGTGGGAGGAGGATAACCCAAGTACCGGTAAAAGATGATTAAAGAGCAACAGAAGGCGTCAAAGACTCTGGGAACAAGCAGTAAACAACGTTTTCAAGAGAGCAGACATAGGTATCCAACATAGTGTTGTTCTTTCTGACAAAGAGGATAGGTCTAGATAATTGAGAAAAGCACCCCATGGTTGAACAGCTCTATTTTGATGATACAAGTTCTCCATGCATTTAGAGCACTTGGTCATGGGACCGAGACTGAACCTTTGACTCCGAAAGATGACGTGCACTGGTGCGTGTATGCCAGCACGGTCATGCAAAACCAGCCACCCACCCCCATGTCACTGCTCCAGTCTTTGTAGGTAACGCACCACTTGCAAACATTCTTCACTACGGCAAGATTCATACATCAGAAGACAAAATTACGCCCTATACACTTACTGACATAAATACTTGTTTTACAAACAGATTATCTCATTTTTGAGATGTCTTCCAAAGTTCACAGAAATCCACTGCAGTTTGGGATTAAGATCCACAGCCTTTCTAAAGATGATGCCAATGATCAATTGTCAAATTTTAAAAAGTAATTTTCCCCCAGCAATTAGAATTTTCATATCTATTTGAAAATAAACCAGACTTGAAAATCTCTAACCTCACAGACCAGTATCTGTTCTAACAAGTGCTCTGTTCCCCTGCCATTAGAATGATCGATTCCAAGACTACTACAATAGGATGAAACTGACGCAGCCACAGTAAAACGAAAGTTACACCATCCCTGACTAAGTAAATACTGTTATTTCAACAATTAAAAGTGAACAGTCATGTAATACGAGATTTCCTTTACCTTAGAAGGTAGTGCTGGAGAAAGACAAGATTGGTAACTATTGAAACACATTCACAAACGCTATCACCCAGATTTACTCCAAGTTAAATGCAGCTTTGAAGTAGTCCTGGAATATTAGGCCATTCCCCAGTTGACGATTACTGTGGTCCAGAAGCTTTCTAATATTTTTAAGCACATGGGTTTTATAAAGGTACGGCAAATTTTATTTCGCGAACTATACTGCTACCTAAACGTTGCTTTAATGACTAAGAAAGATCTCCTGGTTGTCCTTAGAGGACACAGAACCAAGAAAAGGGGGGATTAAGCAATTAAAAAAGTATCATACACTTAATTACTTTGACGCTTCATTCTGAAGAGCTCTTATTTAGATTATAGTTCATGCAAAGGGCTGGGATCACCACAACTCTGCTGCGTAATTCCCAGCTTGCCTCTAGTCTCACAAAAATCCAGTGCAGTGACACTAAGCACCTTAGCAGTTACTGAGAGTTGAAGGACAATAGCAAAACACAATTAGATACAGGTTCTCCAGTCCACAGTGACACCTTTTAATGAAGGGAAGTCACCGCCACTACTTGAAACCAATGTTTAGGGCCTAAGATGTTTGCATGTAACAGTCCAGAAGCAATCATAACAGTAAACTCACCTAAAAGTCTAATACATGGAGAAAACTTCCTCAGAAGCCTGAAGACAGCCCTCATAATCCTCATAATAACGTAAAATAAGTATAACTCTTACCGACCATGTCTGAGTGGCCCACGCATGCTTACTAAATGCAAAACATTTCAAAGTCTCTTAAAGCAGCTTGATGATTTCTCAATTAGTATTAATTCACACAAGCAAACGTCCTATGCCTTCCAGTACCTGATTCTTGCCATGTCAGGACTTCAGGGATCCTGACAAGCATCACTGTTTGAAAGAGCTGATAGTTAAAAC
>VXBQ01015496.1:1577-24148 GCA_013400175.1 Phainopepla nitens
CATGTACAAAAGGAGAGACGCTCTTTCCTCTGTGCTGTAATCCTGGTTTGATGCAGAACTTATCCTCAGGCAGGGGAAGGGGATGGATGGCAGCAAGCACCCCTGCCAGGGAGCAGAGAAGAAAGAGAATGGGTCCACGTGGTCAGGGGGTTTTATGTCCCATTGGAGAGGGGGAAGCTGGGAAGGGCGACCACTGGGCAATGGGACAGAGGGAGAAGCCAGCCTGGGGCAGGTAGGGGGAAGGGGCCACCACCACAGTACTTAGAGAGGCGAGAGTGGGGAAAAACATAGCAACTCAATATAAACAGGAACCTTAGTGCAAGTTAACATACACCCAGTGCAAAATAATAACTCAGTGCAAAGTACCCAAAACCCATTGTAAACAACAGTTTCGTCCACCACAACACAATAGTCTATTTTTTCCATGTTTGTTCTTCCCAAATAATCTCAGTCCTTTCCTTTACCTGCTTTTGGTTCCTCCTGTTGGTCCAAAAGATACTTCAGAGGGCTGCCCCCTTTTACCAGACACCAGGGTTGAGGTGACCATAGGACAGTCCTAGCAGGACCCTAAACTGGATTTCTGTTCCTCCAAATAGATTTGCATTCTGCAGTTTCCAAAAAGCCCAGTTGACATCCCCTGAGCTGCCTTTGGGCCTCAGGGCTTGTGGAAATGGACCCTAGATGGGCTGGTAGCTTCTGGGATGGCCTGAGGGTAGCAGTGGAAGGGTGTTATTCGGGTCCCCTCACCCGCCATTAAATTTGTGCCTCTGTCTGCAGATGGGAGTCTTTATTGTATCACTTACTGGGAACTTGGTTTACTGATGAAAGAATCTAATTTTTTTATTTTTAATACCTTGAAAATTGGGGGTGGGTGGGGGTGAGTGGCTGCATTTCATGCGAGAACATGTTGACGTGTTGTTTGGAGTGAGTCTGAGTGCCTCTGCAGTGCATGCTGTGCCATCCTACATCCCCCATGCAGGGAGCTGGGAAAGGGCAGGTAGGGTACTTGGTATTGATGAGCCAAACTTCTGGTCATTTTAGCTTCAAAAGGGATCTCAGAAGCCTTACTGTGGAAGAATAAATAACTCCAGGACATTTTTTGATTAAGTAGGCTTACATGTGCTTTCCAGCAGCAAGTGCAGTTGTGTCCTTTACATGAAGCAGAAGTTGCTCCAGCACTCCTGGCTTTTGGCTGGGGCCAGTTCCAAGTGCTGCACTGCTGGATCCTTGTGCAGAGTTTGGACACCTTCACATCTGTGTCCTGATCAGTCCAGGTATTTGTAGTGTCTGAAGGATGACAGGATTTGAGAAGCACATGGGTGGGATCCTCAAGCTTGTGTACTGTGTGGGTCTGTGCAGGGTCTCATCCAGCCAAACTAGAAATGAAGCAGTGTCAGAGCAATGTCAGGTGTTGAAGCTCTCCTGACATCAGAGATCATACGATAGTTTTGGCCGCCTCGGTACAGTGTCCACTGTTCGCACTGAGCTGTTCCCCACCCTTCTGATTTGTCCACCTGCACTTCAGTGGCTGCTCGTGGCATGGTGTTCCACATCATTGGAGCTAACTGCCCTTCTCAGTCTCTGTCATGGGAAACAGTCACTCCCTCCAGTGCCACTGTCTATGTTGAGGTCAGCACCAGGTGCCACCATCGCTCACTTTGTTACAGAGAAGACAGTGTCCCTGTTTCTCACTGTGAAATAGTGTCAGGCTTGCTTGCCTCTATTCTCCTATCTGATATCCAGTTGGATCCTAAATGTCATTTGAATGGGTGGCTGAAGCACTGTGTGTCTCAAAGTTCCTTGAGCACCTCCAGAGTCTTGGTTTTAGTCCATTCTGAGTACCAAGATAATTTCTTTGTTCCGATTTACTGCCTCCAGTGATGCAATCTCTGGATTTGGATGCCATGGATTTTTCTTGTTACAGAACTCAAGGTGCTTTTGTTCTTTACTGTGCTGTAAGACACAGCTTGGCAATGCTTCCAGCCTTGCCATGAGCTGAAAGATGCATTTCTGTGCTGGGAAACCTGTGTATGGTGCCACTTGCTCAACTTTATCTTTGGGAGCTGCAGGTTTCATGTCAGGCAGTCATTTTGCAGTGATGACACGCACTTCTTTAGCCAAGGAAGTAACCACTCTATGGAAAACACTCCAGCAGTGCTTCAGCTGGGAAGAGGCTGATGGAAGAACTGTTGCTTATGCTCCTTCTCACTCACAAAGCTGATCGGTGTTTATCTAGACAGAGATCTTGGTAAAATCATCTCTCCTCAGCTTCTTGGAGCTTTGAGTGTTCTGCAGTGAGAGTACAGTTCTCCCTTTACTAATAAGACTCACATCTGCAGGTTACCAGCTTGGTTCCAGTGCAGAGTGAGATCTTCTGGATCTCTAGTGTTGTAAAAGGGCTGTCTGCTGCTTTCCTGGCTCCAACCATTCTTCCATGACTTTGCCCCAGCAGGGCTGATTCTGGTCTGTCTTTCCATTACTCCATTTGGTGACAGGAGATGAGCCCAGGCTCAGTCCCTTCTTCCTCCCCTGTCAGTGCTCCTGAGGGCCAGCTGCTCAGCCAGCACTTCAAAGGTGATGCCAGTCCATTTGAGAGAGTATTTCCTACCTCTGTTTTCATTCTCTCTCAAGGACTCTTCCAGGATTCTGCACCTCAGAGGACCTGGGAGAGTAGAATACTCACCACTGTTGTAGACCGTAGACTGAACAGGATGGAAAAAGGAAGTAGCTACGAGATATTGCAAAGGAGACTGCCTGGCCTTGAGTGGTAAGGCAGAAGGCATCTGAGGCTGGAAGGCTTGTGGTAGCATCTTAGTCATGGGTTTCTGGTACTGTGCTTTCCTTCCTGAAGGGAAAGAAGTCTGTAGAAAGAACTGATATGAAGAAATAAGCTGATAGGAAGGAAAATTGCTGAAAAAGTCTGCAGTACAGATGCAGTACAGAAGCTACCACAGCTGTCACAGTTCTTGGGCTCTGAATTGGAGATTCCCAGCATAAATACCTTTTTATTAACAACTATGCTTTTGATCCTTAATTCATATCTGTTTTCCAAGATGAAATCCATTGTTTTTGAGATTGTGGCTACTGCAGAAAGGCATGTGGCTTTCCTGCTGCATGTGGAATGGGATGTTGGGATAATCGTGTGTGAGACTATACAGGTTCTTCTGTTCTTGCTGAGGTTGTCTTCATTCCCTCCATGCTAGATGTGAGGCTGCAGAGCAGAAGCAGAAGGTACCCCTGGGAACTCTAAAAAAAGACTTGAAATCAAATGAGGAAAAGCAGAAACAACTGACAGAGAAAATCCGCCAGCAGCAGAAAAAGCTGGAAGCTCTGCAGGTGAGTCTGGAGGTCTCCAGCTAAGCAGAACAGGTGTGATGGATCTTCTTGTGCAAAGGGCTGCTGCTGAGTCTGAAACCACCTATGCTCCTTCATGGGGGCTGTTCTAATAACAGAAATTGACCATCTCAGCTTGCATTTAATTTTCTGTTGGGAAAATGGGAGTGACAGCTGAAGGGATGTGTCTTGAAGGGCACAAAGCATGCCATATAATTGTTGGTTTTAGCCTGAAAAACTGCTGGGATGGGTTCAGGCAGCCCCTGGCAGCTTGTAAACATGACCTTTCTGATTTTTTTTTTTTTTTTTTTTTGAATAGAAAACTACTCCAGTTAGATCTCAGGCTGACTTAAAGAAACTGCCTCTGGAAGTGACCACACGGCCTTCAAGGGAGGTAAATGGCATCCTGCTGTAGACTTCTACTCTTTTGTGCTTTCTTAGCTGTTCTGAGTAGCAGTTCCCCACTCTTCTACCTTTCCTCTCTCTACCCTCCTTTGTTTCAGCACACCCGAACTCAGCGCCCGCGATCTCCTCCTTTGCCTGATGTAATCAAGAATGCTCCCAGCAGACCACCAGGATCTTCACCTCCTCTCAAATCCTGCAGTCAGCTGAAAAAGAGCTCTTCAGATCGTCCGAATACCAGCTCTCCCAAGCTAGCCAGCATGCTCTCCAAGGAGGAGGCTAGCACTTCCAGGACACACCATCACACTGTGACAGCTGGGAAGTCTAACAGCGTTTTAAAAACTCTTGCCAAACCAGGTACAAGCATGAAGTCCCTCTCTAGCCTGCAGAGCCCCAAAAGCCCACGTGAGACACCCAATCCAAAAGCTGCCAAGGTGCCAGCAGTAAGGAAATCTGCCTCTGGCAGATGTTTACAGGTAAGAATCAATGGGATGAAACCCCTCAGCTCCTCACCCACTGTCCCACAAAGCCTGTCTCCTCTGTCTTGTGGTATGTGCGCTGTAGGCACTGCACAGGACAAGAGAACTTTTACTTTACTCTTGGGTTAGGGTGCCATTTACACCCCTCAAGAAGACTGGTCTCATATCTTTCCTGTTCTCATATCTTTCCTGTTAGACCAGATTGTTTCCCAGGAAAAAAAAAAGTGTGTGGAGTGGTGGGGTGAGCATTTGCATGATGATGTAGCACCTCTAAAACCTTCCAGAAAAGCTAATTACCACCAAATTAAATACTGGATGTTGGGCTTTTTTTTTTTTTTTAACTTGGTTGCAAGAAGGTTTTGGTTGGAAGTAGGTTGGAATTAATAGCTAGAGCTTGTTTGCTTCCTTCAGGCCTCCAGCACTCGAAAGAGGGCCTTGAACATCCCAGAGGATGGGTCTGAGGAGGAGGGAGAGCCCAAAAAGGAGAGGACAAAACGAGGAAAATTTTTGGCAGTGAAAGAAGAGAAGGATTCCAATGAGGTGGTGGTGGAGGTGAGAGTGTGCTGGTTTCCCCAGCAGAAGATATTTGCCAGGTGTTTATAATCTTGATGGGGGGTGACTAATGTGAGCTCTCTCTGCTCCCAGCTCACAGACAGTGCTGGAGAGGAAGAGTTGTTGGAATTGAAGAAAGCACAGAAAGGTGAGAAATGAGCCCTTGGGCTGCCTCCAGTATCTGACATAGAAAAGAACTGTTGCACTAGTTAAACGTGTAGTTTCATTAATGAGATTTTTAAATAAGAAATAGTGTTAATTTGAATTCCAAACCCCAAGATTACTCTAACTTTCATGAAACATTTTGGCTGGGAACCCTTTGATTAGACCAGAGGCAGTTGTGGTGTGGAAAGGTCTGTGATTGATGGCTGTGTCACGTTGGCAGGAGTGGAGCTGGGCTGCAGGGTGTAAAGGATGGCATGTTCATCCTTCCTGAGTGGATCATGCAGCCGTGCCAGCTGGAAAATGCTCAGGACTGTATCCAGATCTGCTGCTCTGCTGTGAGAGAAGAGGGGCTGGGAGACCCCAGGAAAGGTGATAGCCAGAGTGGTACTGCACCATCTGCCAGAGCAGGGCATCTTTTCAGCATGCTTCCAGGGAGCTGTCTGGAGCTAGGGACATGACGAATTGTCCTAGAGCCCATCATGAGACTGTAAAGCCCACGTCAACAGCTTGGAGTACAGGAGAAGTCTTCCATCTGGAATTGCCAGCTCATTTCCATTCTTCATGTTTCTCAGCAGGAGCTGACCTGTGTGCCTGTTGTGTTTGCTGGTTTCCGTACTGTTTGAGGGCATTGTCACAGGTTCAAGTGTCCTCACTGCTGAAGTGCCTGAATCTCTAGAGCTCCTGTGGAATGTGCTTTTCAGCAGTTGCAAACACCTTTGCTTCCCCCTCACAGATAAGGGGCTGCACGTGGAGGTGCGTGTGAACAAGGAATGGTTCACAGGCCGTGTCACGGCTGTGGAAAGGGTCAGGCATGCAATCCGGTGGAAGGTGAAGTTTGATTACGTCCCTACAGACACCACACCAAGGGATCGCTGGTAACTATCTCGAGCTACTGGATTTTGGAGGCTTGTTTTGTTTTTGGGAGGAAGGGCCTTTTTTATTGCCATAGATGCTGAAGACAAATATGCTGCTGTCATGTCAGGAAACATGTGAGCTCAGCAATGTTGAGGGCTTCATAAGGAATGGGCATGACAGACTCCATCCCTCTGTCACTCTGATGCCTGCCCTGCAGGCAGCTGTTGTGTGTCTAGAGGTCTGCGTGACACTTGGGTACAGGTTCTGATGAAAATATTAATTGTGTTCCAGGTATATCCAGTGTAGAAAAAGATTCCTGACATTCCCTTAATACTTTTTCTCAGGGTAGAGAAGGGCAGTGAGGATGTAAGGCTTATGAAGCCTCCCTCTCCTGAGTACCAGGCTCCAGACACACAGCAGGAAGAGGAGGTGATCATGGCTGAACCTTCTACCTCGGATTGCGTCAGAATCGAGCCTGACACAACTGGTCCCAGCAGCAGCCAAGAAACAGTTGACTTGCTAGTCCAGATCCTTCGGTGAGTTCACCACAGACCTTGTGAGCTCTGCAGTCTGATTGCTTCAGTCTGTTAAACTCCCAACTCTGGCTTTGTGTTTTGTTTTCCTGCGCAGGAATTGTTTGCGATACTTCTTGCCTCCAAATTTTCCAATCTCCAAGAATGAGCTGAGTTCCATGAGCTCAGAAGGGTTGTTGGCATTTCCCTTGGTGAGTTCAGTACTTCTAGAAAAGTAAGTTTGTGTGTTTTTCCCACACATACTCCATTTTTATAGCAAATGTGCATCTTGCACACAATCAAGAGTGCACTCTTGAAAAGATAATTTGGATCCTTGGCAGACTAACATAGCTGAGGAGAAAAGCAGGAGAGCTCTGAGAGATGCCTTGAGTCTTGTAACAGTTGTCTGAGGATTTTTCTAATTACCATGCATCTGTGTGGGAATGCTGTTGGCTGCTACTATCTTAAATTCTTAACCATTGCTGTTAAACTTCTAAAAAAGAGAGACCAGGTTAGAGGTTTGTAGAATCAGGAGGTAGACATATCTGCTTGTTTTGTTCCCAGCCTTATAACTTACCTGAAGGCAATCTTAAAAGTTGTAAGTAGTAACAGATAATTATCCCCAGATTCACAGAATATTCTGAGTTGGAAGGAAGCCACAAGGATCATCAAGTCTAACTCTTAGGTAAATGGCCCATACAGGGATTGAACCCACAACGTTAGTGTGGATTCAGTCCCTTTATAGGCCATTTACTTTTGTGTGATAGAATGTGGAAGCCAACCCCTTCCCACTTCCTCGGCAGAGCAGGTTGACTGCCAGCGAGTCAGGTGCACACCTTAAGGCTTTTTAACTCTGTTTATTTGAGCACAGGACAGGTGGGACTGAGCTTCCACCAGCAGCCTGGTACTGGGAGGACCAGTGCTGGCTGGAATGCAGGGCAAGGGAACTGGCCTCTCTGACTTTTTCCTTCTCCAACGTACCACCACGAGAGACCTTTCCAAGGAGGCACATGTAAAAAGCCGTCTGCAGATGACCACATGACCAAAGCCAGTTCTGTTTTGTACTCCCACACTTGCAGTGTGGGTATTGGCAGTCTCTTGTCTCCTCCCCTTCTGTTAACTCAGGCATCTGCTGGCATTTGCTGGAGTTACCACTCCTGCTTCTTCCACAGGACACCTTGGTTGTGTCTGGGGATTTTGGTGAGTATAGCTGTCCCTACCTCGCAGTGAGAGGCTGTGTTGTCTGGGTGATCTCTACCAAGGTTACTCACAGTGTACAGGGGATGTCAGGCTTGCAGCATACCTGTGGTTTCAGGTGTTTTAAAGTACACTGCACCCTTCATCTAAATTCAAGCAGCTTTGGGGGCAGTTCTGGTATTGGAAGAATGTGAAAAGCTGTGTGAATTCCGTGCTGGCTGGTGTAGGCAAATCAGATGCAAATACGAACGTGGGCAGGGCATGCTACAGGGAGGATTTGATCATGGGGGCCAGGAGTTTGAATCTTCTACAGCCTGTGAGTGCTCATGTTTTTGTGATGCTTGATGCTTTCTCTTAACATGACATCTGTTGTGTTTTGTCTACTACAGAAAGAATATTTTAAGCAGTATGAGGTGGGTCTGCAGAACCTGTGTAATTCATATCAGACACGTGCCGATGCCCGGGCCAAAGCCTGTGAGGAAAACCTCCAGAATTCAGAGAGGAAGCTGAGAGAAACGGAGGAGAAATTGCAGAAGTTGAGAACTAATATCATGGCCCTTCTGCAGAAAGTGCAGGAGGTGAGTGAGGAGGAGTAGCAAACCCTGAGCTGCCTCAGAGTAGCTACCTGACTCATCCCCTCCAGGCATTATACAAGTGTTTCAGTCCAGCATCTCATTGGCCTCCAGCTTCCTCAGCTGGGAACACCTTGGGCTGTCACTGCCCACCCTTGGGATCCAGGCCCTGGGAATCCTGATGTGCATTAATTCTCACAGAATGATTTCTCACAGTGTGTATATAATGCACAGGTTCTGTTTGTTCTCTGCTGTGAGGATGCTTGAGAATTTCCCCAGTCATACGCAGCGCTCAGCAGGGAATTTTTGCCCTGTCCTTGGGCAGATTCTGAACTCCATATATAGACATGCAAACCTTTAAACAAACAATATAAAAAAAGTCTTGTGGTGAAATTGATATATTAGTTATACAATTAAATTAAAATAGAAAATGTATAATTAAAACATATAAATAAATAAACTAATTTTTAATTTAAAAACTACTTTAATAAAATCAGGATCAACCTGGAAAGGCTACCAAAAGCGTCTGGAAGCAGTTGCTCCCTGTTAGGAAAAAATGTTAAATCTAAAAGAACCCAAACCAAACCTGCCTCAACCAAAATCAGTACAGTAAATCCATCACTTGAGTGCGTTGTTTGAGCATCAGGTGCTGATGGGTTTCCAGTGTTGTCTTTCAGATGCGACAGTGAAAGCTGGGGGTGCTGTCACTGCAGCTGTCAGCAGATGGAGGATGCTCGAGGTTGGGGCATATAGAAGCTGAGCAGGCCAGATGTAACAGAGGATGCTAAGCTGCTCTGGCTCTTCTTTTCTTGCACTGTTCTTCAGGATTCACTTCTCACTGGTATTCATTGTTCCTTTGGTTTCAGGACATTGATATTAATACAGATGATGAACTGGATGCATATATTGAAGACTTGATCATGAAAGGAGACTGAGCAGTTCCAGTACAAGTCCTGGAGAAGTGCAGAAGAGCTGGCTGCTGCAGTGGGAGATGTGGATCTCTGTGCGGGTGGACTGGGGCAGCTGATGACGAGAGAGTTTTTTAGACAGTGCTCATATTGGTGTACAACTTGTTCCTGTGACTGTACATGACAAACATTTGTGCTGTTGGCAGGAAAATTTTTAACTTTGTAGTTCTCTGAATCTCTTCCGTTTGTTATAAATATTTATTTTTAAAAGAAATGGGAACTGTGCCTGATACGATGGGTGTTTTCAGTGATGTAGAAGTGTGAGTACCCTTTATGCAACTTGAGTATATTCATATGCTAAACCTGAGAGCTCGGAGCACCCTACTTAGCTTACTGGTTCTGCAGTAAGAACCTGGCAGAGGTTAAAAAAATAAAAGGCTTAAAAAGTAAGCCTTGAGTTGTGGCAGAGGGGGTCAGGATTTTTTTGTGGAAGATACTGAACTTGGGCTAGAGAAAGCCAAGCCATGAATTGGAGCTATGGAAGGGAGATGTCCGTGTATGAGTGTGAGCAGAGGGGATGGAACCTTGGTGGAGCTCGGAAATTTGGCACTGGCACCTGCAGTGGGCTTCCTGAACAGGAGGTTGCTGTAAGTAGGTGAAACTGCCACCATGGTAACAGCTAAGAGGCTGAGGGTCCTGAGGGAAGAGGATCACCTCCTGGGCTGCAAGCATCAGAGGAGGAATGCTGGAGTTCAGGTTCTCTGCTTGCAGTCACTTTATCACTCACTTCTGCTGCTGTTTCTTTGAGGCATAATTACAGCGTCAGAAGAACTCCTCGACTGCCTGACAATAAAGTGATCCCTGTTCTATTATCACCCCCTCAGGTTTGTGTTGCTTTGATCAATTTGTTCTACCGGGTAATTTTACTATTAGAGATTTCTAATTATTAGAGGCTGTTTGGAGCCTTGGGAGCCCTACGCCGCTGATGGGCATCTGGCCCTGTGCCTGCAGCAAGAAATTCACCTGTCCCTTATCCTTCAGCTGCAGCCAGCTCCTGGTAGGCCACTTGTGGCCAAGGGGACTTGGTCCAAGTTGGTCAGCTGGCCAGCAGCTTCTCAGGCCTGCTAGGACAAAGTGTCTGTGCACTCATTCTCGGAAACTGGAGTCCCCTGCAAGCCAGATGGTTGGAGAAACCTGGTGTAAGCAAGAGGTACCCACTATCAGGCAGGTCAGGTGGAATGGACCCTTGGGGTTGACACCTGGATGTGTACTAGATGTTTTGCAGAAAACCCTTCCAAATTAAATATCTGTTGCACAGAAAATCTTTGGCACTAATTGTTTATAGTCCTGAAGAACTCCCCAAGTTTCTACACGCCGCAGAACAGGGGGAAGGCTTTTGCACATGACCCGATTTCCAGGTGCTTGTCACAGCACATGATGAGACTGCTTCCCTTCAGAATCTGGGCCTGACATCTCACAATAAATGAAGGTAAGGAGTATTCCCCCATCCTCATACACCTTCCTGCACAGAGGGGCAGTGTTCCTTAAACAAAGGAACAAGTGTTACCAGTCTCCCATTTCCTCACGCATACTGGAGATCTGTTAGTTGTGATGGTGCACTGCAGTTTCTGATGAAAATAATCTGGAGAAGATGCATTTTTTATTATGGTGAAAGAAGTCTTCATCCTTCCCAGGAGCCAGCAGACATTCTAGAGAAGGAGATTTTGTTATATTGCAGTTCAGAGCTGGTGCTGCACACAGGCTAGAATTTCTGACACCAGTATGGGGCTAACAGCTCTTACACAGTTCTTGAGCTTCCTGGCACAGTTTGATTCCCTGCTTCTCTCATGTTAGGAAAGTGCAGTTGTTCTGAGGCTTGTTTTTTTCCCCCTCTTGATGGTATTCTCTCTCTGTGCTCTTGAGAGCTAAAGTACAAGCCTCAGGTAGAGAGGATCCATCATGGACAAAAGGAGAGACGCTCTTTCCTCTGTGCTGTAATCCTGGTTTAATGCAGAACTTACCCTTAGGCAGGGGAAGGGATAGGGTGGCAGCAAACACCCCTGCCAGGAGCAGAGGGAAAAGAGGACAGGTCCACGTGGTTGGGGAGTTTTATGCCCCATTGGAGAGGAGGAAGCTGGGAAGGGAGACCACCAGGCAATGGGACAAAGGGAGAAGCCAACGTGGGGCAGGTAGGGGGAAGGGGCCACCACCACAGTGAGAGGGGGGGNATAGGGTGGCAGCAAACACCCCGACCAGGAGCAGAGTAGAAAGAGAACGGGTCCAGGTGGTTGGGGGGTTTTATGCCCCTGGGGAGAGGAGGAAGCTGGGAAACGGGACCATCGGCCAATGGGACAAAGGGAGAAGCCAACCTGGGGCAGGTAGGGGGAAGGGGCCACCACCACAGTGAGAGAGAGAGAGAGAGGAGAGGGGGGAAAAATAACTCAATATAACCAGAATCTCAGTGCAAGTTAACATACACCCAGTGCAAAATAATAACTCAGTGCAAAGTACCCAAAACCCAGAGTAAACAATTTAGCCCACCACATGTCTCTCTGTTCTGTGGAACTTCTCATTTCCAGTTTTTACTCTTCTTCTTTAATGCATTTAATTTTTTGACCTTCTACCAACGTTTTTTGGCTAGGAAGAGCAAGACAGGAACTTTTAAGTGCAAATAAAACAAGTTTTTCATTCTCAAACCCTTTCAGGCAATCCTCTGCAGCTGCTTTTTTCTTTTTCTTGATTTTGCTTCTGTAAATTTGTCAAGCAAGTCTGTGTGTAACATCAGGTTTTAGTAACACCTCTAATACCCATAGGCTCAGAATGCCTCCAGAGGGGATCCAAACTGCTGGCTCCAAGTGGGGTATACTCCAAAGCTGTATCAGGTGTTTCATGGCATTTTCCTGTTGAGGTCTTAAAATCAGGGGTGGAGATTGCCCTACAGCTCTGCACCACGCATCTCTCCCATGGATGTTCTTCCCTGGTATCAGACAGGGATGTCCCTGTCACATCTTGAAGGTCATTGCAGCTGCCATCAAGAACCTGTACCCTGCCTGTAATCCTGTCATGACGCCTCCGTCCTGCAGTTAAGCCTCTTGATGCCTCAGGTGTTCCCTTAAGTCTTCCTCTTTACTTTCAGCTGTTTCTTACAGCAGAAGTACTAAAGACACAAGTTTCATTTTGCACAACCTTCCCCTCCCCTTCTCTATGGCCAGCTTAATCCCTTCCTTATGCGTTCCATATTTGAAATTCCTCCCAGAGCTTTCAGCTGGGTACTTCATGCCAGCTCACTTCTGCTGGTGAGGCTGCATTTTTCCTTCAAACTCTCTGCCACATTCTCTTTGTGTCTGCTTCTGAGAGCAGCAGGAACAGCAGATGACTGACATTCTTCCCTGTGGGAAAGTAAAGACAGTGTGGCAGCGAGGGTCACTCTGGCAGAAACCAAGCTGGTCTGCAAAATTTGCCAATTCTTGATAATTGCTGTGGACTAAAATGCTGTGGAAATGGAGGGGCTGTCCTGCATGCACAGCTCTACGGAGGTGTAAAGTAACACTGATCTGGTTTGGATGAAGAACGCTTAGGAGTGTGTGCATGCAGTTTTGGAGGTGTTCATTGTCCCTAAGAGTTCCTCAGTGCCCAGACTTGCTTCTTAGCAAGGAAATGAGGAGGACTGTGTGGTTTCTGTCCTTTTGGAGCACTTCTTGACACACTTTTGGAAACCAGAGCTTTCACCTTGTCTTGGTTTGAAAGACAGATGTCTGCCAAGGAAGGCAGGAACGTCCCTGGGAATGGAGACTATACTCCCTTCCCTCTGAATTATTATAACTTTTAAATTAAGGGACTTTCAGGCAAAGATATGGGAAAAGGAATAGCAGTTCTTCCCTAGTGCGTATAACAAGGTAAACAAACAGCAGCTACGGCATTAACACCGAACAGACCCAGAGACCCAGTCCCAGCCCTCTCTGGGCCGCCGGCACTTTCCCCTGGGGTGCAGTTCCGGGCACGGCCGGCAGGGGCGCTGCTGGCTGCGGGCCGGGCAGGGCAGGTGCGATGATTCCCCCGCGGCTGCAGGGGGCGCTGTGGCGCCAGCTTGGTTGCGTCTCTCACGTCGTAATGGCAGACACGCCGGCGGAAGGGGTGGAAAACGGGCTTGGCTTGCTCCACAAACCTCCAGGGGCAGCTCATCCCAGTGGCCCAGCAGGAGCCTCGGAAGCAGCAAGATGAAATGGCAGGAACGAGCTCACCCAGGATAGCAAGCCAGAGGCAGCAGAAGCTCAACAGCTGCAGCAGAGGCATGGGGTGTCCCAGCAGGCAGGGGATGTGGGTTACGTTCTTGCAAAAAAACCCAGGGAGCAGTAGCGGAGGCCCAGCGGGGGCTGGGCAGCAGCAGACCAGCTCCCGAACAGGGCCAGGAGAGGCTCCCTTGGAGGAGAAAGGAGCTCAGGGATCCCGGGGTTTCCCCTGAGGCACCCAAGCAGATGATGAAGAGTCCTTTGTTTGGTGAGGAAGGGTGCTAATAAGGTCCCAGTGCAATGGCCGCTCTTAGGAGCAGAGCTCCACTCACAGTAGAAGGCAGCAGGAGACAGAGCCCCACAGTAGTGGCAAATTCTTCCCACGGCACCAGCAGCCTCTTTCCCCTCCGAAAGGCGAGAAAGTGAGAGAGCTAGGAGCTGTGCCCAGCCCTGTTTTCCCCAGCCCAATTCTCTCGGTATCTCTGGCCCTCTGAGAGAAACTGTCAGGTAAGAGAAGTGCANAGAAAAATGCTCTAAAATGAGTGGTTCTCTCATTTTGAACCCCTTTCATAAAGAGAAAGGGCTGCAATAACTCCCCTTTCTTCTGCCAATGAGAGAAATGGATACCAGGGGATGAAAGTTTAAAAAAAAAAAAAAAAAATTTTTTCTTAAAAAAAAAAAAACANAGTGCAGCCAGGTGCCCTCCTCCCCTGAGCTTGGCAATTTCTTTTGTCTCTCTATAAGTACTGATCATTATATTTTCTTAGCAACATGGGACAAAATTCCATGAGAGAAAGGAACAAAAGGAAAAAATACTAAATGCAAACACTCCCCCCTTAAAGGCACAACTGCCATCACACAGAGCAGTTCCTGTGAGTACCTGTCTCAGTTTGGAGACAAATTCTAAGAAAAATGCTCTAAAATGAGTGGTTCTCTCATTTTGAACCCCTTTCATAAAGAGAAAGGGCTGCAATAACTCCCCTTTCTTCTGCCAATGAGAGAAATGGATACCAGGGGATGAAAATTTAAAAAAAAAAAAAAGACATTTTTTACTAACAAAACAACAACAAAAAGATAATAAGAGTGCCCACAGGGCACAGGAAAAAAAAAAAAAAAAGGAAAAGGAAAAGAAAAAGAAAAAAAGAAGTTGAACCTCATACCACATCCCCACCTCGCCACATGGCCGAGAGGCAAAGATGGTGACCGCCCTTCTTTGACTATGAGGACGGGAGGAGAAAACAGTTCACAGCAGCTGGGAACCTGATGGATTTCTGGTGTGAGTCTTCTTGCAGCAGCCAAAGTTGGTGGATTTAAAAGTCATTTAAATGTCGTGTCAGTTCAGCTCCTCTGAGGTCTCGGGTTCAGGGCGCTCCCACCGACTCCCTGGATGGCCAAAGAAAGAAAAAAAAGCCAAACCAAACCAAACCAAACCAAACCAAAAAACCCCCCAAAAAAACCAAACAAAAAAAAACAAAAACAAAAAACCAGCCAAAACAGTTTAAGGAAAAAGAAACAAATCGCTGAGAGGATCCCTGGTACAGCCTCCAGGCTAGGGGAAGAGAAGGGAAAAAACCTTTTTGCTTCACCCTAGCAAAAAGAAACAACAATCCAACAAAAGGAACAATGTAGCGTCCACCATACGCTGTCCAGAGCACCCGGAGAGAGACAGCTTGAACAGAGCCCGCACAGGAGCCAAAGGCTCCCCACTCCACTCCCCCCCCGCCAGGTCCCTATTAAAGCTACAGCACTTGTTTTCTGGGCATAAAGCAGACAATTAGGGAACAAAGGGAACATCATCATCAAATCACCCCAAGAAAGTACCAAATTCTCTAAAAGACAAGAGACATTGGAGGAAGGCGCAACAAGTGTCATTGCCTTGTCTGCTAGTCACTTGCCTTTTTCTGTCTTTCCTCTGAACAATTCTTACCAGGTGATTCCCTGTAGAAATGCATGATTCCTAATCAGACTAGTGATCAGATGCAAGGCTCTGGGTTGAAAGAAAGTTGGCCAGAGTTAGAGAAAAGCACCTTCTTGCGTGTGAGCAAAAGGAAACAGCCCTTTTCCAGAGCTATGTGTGGAGGGGAGAAGGAGAATGGCAGTGCTAAGGCTGCCTCTACAGTGTGCTTGAGTTATAGATGAGAGCTGGGTCTTCTGGGTGCAGAAGAGTACTTTGTGAAAGGCCTTTCTTCAGCCACAAGAAGCTTTTCTTGCCCGTTGGCATCTGATTTCTTCTCAGGCCTCAGTGAGGGAGCAACTCGACCACAAAGTTGAGTACCCACCTGCCTCCCTCATCCTCCGAGAGCTGGCTGGGCATGGGATGAGCACACTGCAGAAATACCAGCATGAGTCAGTCATCAGCATGAGTGTGGGGCAGATAGGGAATCTGTTTCCCTTGGGGCCAAAATTCCACAGGTGGAACTTTTTTTCCTGGACCCCTGGAAATTTTTGAGTCAGGATAACAATTCTTTATCCATCATATTTCATAGCAAAAAAAAGAGCCCAGAAAACGGATTCTTCATCATTTTTTAATAGCTATTATTGATGAGTTTTTATTTTTATATGTTTATTTCACTTAGTAGCGATGATTTTTCTCTAGGAATGCAGCCCAGCTAAGCTGCAGTGACACCTCTTGACACCTGGTGACACCTGAGGTGGGCCAGGACAGTCTCTTCCTTCCACAAGCCCCCTTCTCCCATCTCCAGGGTGCCATCTTTCTGCTGACATCACAATGCACCTCCCCAGGCTGGCCAGGACATCACGAAGTGGCACACCCCATCAGTGGGACACCCCATGGTGAAAACTAGGGGCTGGGGGCTGTGGAGTTTTTATGGGAGGGCTCTAAGGGACAGGCAGGGCAGGAGCTGATTGGAGAGGAATTTGGGGACCAAGATGGAGGGGTGCTGCACCATCAGCATCAGCAAGAAGGAGAGTTTCTTGTTCCCCACACTCCTGCGGCTCTCCACCAAAGGTGAGGGTTTCGGGAGCCTTCTGGGAGCCAGAAAGAGGGTTGGGCAGGGCTGGGGCTGCTCCAAGGGTCCCATGGGCATAGCATGTCCCCCTACCAGGGACAGCTTCCAAGCTGTGGGGGCTGTGACCTCTCAAGGTTCTGGCTCTTATGGGAGGTCTGACAGCTCCTACTGGGGTCTCAGGAGCCAGCTGGATTTTGCGTTGCCATCTCCTTTTGGGGGTTAGATGACAGCCCTGGTTCTGAGCCCTTTTCACACCCCCAGTTCTGCCCCAGCCCTGCTTGGGGAGTAGAAGGAGGCAGAACCAGTGGCACAGTCCCATGTAGGCTCTTTGTCAGCCCATCTATCACTCCCCCAGAAATGCCATGAGTGCAACCTGACACCTCTTTCTGGTACTTTCCAGAGGTGGTGGCAATCTGGGATGTCGTGTCTGCCTACGTCCTAGGACAGATGAAGCTGGACAAGGTAGGCTGGTGTCTTTGACCCCTGTGGTCCCCTTCGCCAAGTATCATGGCACTACCCCGAGAGAACTTATTGTTCCCTGACTTGCCAGGGGTGGAGACACCTAGCAGAAAGATACAGGATCCTGCTGGATCCATGCCAAAGGTCATCCCTGGGAATCTTTCCCTGGGTTGGAATTGCTTGAGTTCTCCTTTAGCTGAGGAATTTTTGTGAATATTTTGAAGAAGGAAAGTAAAAAAATGGAGAACATGGGTATTCCCCACAGTTTTCACATTTCCTTTTGTCAGAGACTGGATTAGAACAACACCTTGAGACGTCTTGCACTTGTAATGCCAGTATCTGTGTCTGGTGGGAGAAGCAGGCCAGGCTTTGCGTAGGTGAAGCAGTGCCCTGTCCCACCCCCAGCCCCCTATCTGGGCTGTCAATCACAGCACCTAGGGAGCGGTGCTAACCTGCCCTCTGATTGGCTGAGTGACCAGCAGTACCACCTGGGGCACGGGCCCACAAAGGCCCAAGGCTGACCACAAGGTAGCCATCATGTGGACCCTGCCTTGTCTGGGACTCTGAGGGGGAACCCAGGAGCTGGCAGCTGTATGTGGGTTTTGCTGTACCTTTTCTGTCTCTGTTGCTCTCTGTCTCTCCTTCTAATCCTCTTTTCATGGAACCTTTTGAGTAAATGCTAAATAAATGCTAGGCAATGGGATGATAAGTGGTTTTATGTTGAATTTCTAAGTGTATTTATTCCTTTGCTATAGTTTCCTTAATTTTCTATATTTTTGCCTTTTGTGTGATTTTTCACCTCTTGAGAATAGGTGGTGGGGATTTCTCCTTTGCACCAGCCAGAGTAAAGGAACCTTGAGTTTAACCCCTGGATTCAAGGGTCTGGGATGTGACAGCTATCTCTTCTGTTTTGTTTTCTTTCTGGGCAGGGTGTTCTTGTCCCAGGTCTTGGGACCTTTGCTGTGGTCCATGAGCAAATCAACAGCCCAGAAGAGGTGTATGTGGTTCGAAGACCTTTGTTCCAGCTGGACATGGACATGTCCTGTCTACAGGAGCTGGTGATCCCAACAGTAATGATCCCTGGTGAGACGGGATCCAGCTCCACATCTGGGGGGACTGTGTGCCCTCTGCTCTTTGGGGGAGGGGGGAATCTCCTCCAAAGCTGAAGGACAGCTTGAGTTGCCCCCAGACCAAACCTGTCTTTCTGGCATTTTGCCATGAATCTCATGTGAAAATTTGCTCAGCTGTGGTAGTGAGAATACTCTCCTCTTTGCAGATGATATCGAGATCACGCCACTGGATTACTGGTGGTTGTCCCGGACCATTTCCCTCCCGCCCGACATGGTGAGGGCCTGTGTGGAGGAGACCATTCTCTTGTACTCCTTTCAGCTGAGGGACAGGCAGCACCCTGTCTTTGCCTTTGAAAATGTTGGCATCCTGTCCTGCCAGGACAATGTCCTGTGCATGCAGTTCCACTGCAGCTGCATTGCAGGACTAGAGAGTCGGGACACCTGGATGGCTCTGCTGCTCACGGTGAGCTGGAATCTGAGAACGTTAAAGTGCTGGAGAGTGCCCAGAGAAGGGCAGAGAGGCTGGGAAAGGGTCTGAAGAACAAGTCACATGAAAAGCAGCTGTGGGGACTGAGCCTCAAGAAAAGGAGGCTTGGGGGGAACCTTCTTGCTCTCTGCATCTACAAGAAAGGAGGGTGAAGCCGGTGGGGGTCAGCCTGTTCTCCCAGATAACAAAAGACAAATTGCACCAGGAGAGGTTTAGGTGAGATTTTAGGGAAAAATTCTTCATGTAAGAGGCTGTCCACCCCTCACACAGGCTGCCCAGGGCAGTGGTGGACTCATCATCCCTGGAGGGATATAAGAGATGTGTGGATGTGGCTGTGGTTGGATTTATTGGCCTGCAAGGGTTCTTCCAACCTTATTGGTTCTTTGATTCCATGATGTTCATGAATGAGGTTTGGGAAGAGGAGTTTGGAGAAGTGGCTCTTATGGGAGCAGGAGACAGGTCTGCTTCCTCCATGGAAATCTTCTGACAGCTCCCTGTCACTCTGCAGAGGCTGAGTGTGCCAGGTTCTGGTGTCAACAATGGAGTGACCACTGCTCAGGGGATGCAGGCTGCACAGGTCCATAGGTTCCCCAGGTGAGTGCATTTACTTGGTGATTTTCTGGTTCCTTCGTTGCCTGCAGAGTGTGGGGTCTGCCATTCCACAAGCCTGTGGCATCATTTACTTCTGGAGTTGGCCTCACTGATTCTTGTGGGTCCCTTGCAATTCAGGATGTTGTCATTCTGTGAGTCTAGGTTTCAGCTTGCTGTGTCCGAGGCTTTTTCCACCCAACATACAAAGGCTGCAGAGAAACACAGGGTCCAAATAGGTATGGAATGGGTTTCTGCTGCTCTGACAAATATGGGGTGACCACACAACCTCACAGGCTGCTCCCAAGAGCTTCCTCCTTTCCCAGGGGAACAAGAGCATCCTGGAAAATTTTCTCTCCCTGTGCTGCCATACCAGAGGCCAGGCACAAGGCAGCAAGAGCCAGGGCCAAAGCCACCTGCCAGGTGAGACTCTCATGGGAACGGACTGGAAGGATCTTTGCACCCTTGGTGAAATCCCCCTCAGACACTTGGACTGTGTAGCAACTCAGGAAGGTCCATGGAAACAGCCCTAGCTCCCCAATTCTCCTGAACACCTGTGGAATTTTGACCCCAAGGGAAACAGATTCCCTATCTGCCCCACACTCATGCTGATGACTGACTCATGCTGGTATTTCTGCAGTGTGCTCACCCCATGCCCAGCCAGCTCTCAGAGGATGAGGGAGGCAGGTGGGCAGGAGTTAGCTCCTTCAGCCAGGCCTGACATCACATTCCTGGCTTCTGAGAACTGCCAGAGAGCACTGCAGGTATGTGCCAGATGGATCAGACCTGAAGGAAGCCCCTCAAAAGCTGAGCCTAATTATGTCTGACACTTCCAGGAGGTCTGGCAGCTGTCTGCAGAATGGGAGCATGGGAATTCTCACTGGACAGAACAGAAGGTGGAATGGGCGATGTGGGAAGCCTGGGCTGCTGGAGAGGACCAACAGATGCCTCAGGTAGGGGCAGAGACCCTCTGTGTCAGGTCACCCTGGCTGCCCATAGAAGCCCCCCTGGAAAGGGGGCCACAGGGGGTGGAATTGGAAGTCAGGACTTTGTGAGACCACGAAGGACTGATGAGGCATGGGACAGGTCCCTTGGAGGGGCTGGATATTTCTGGAAGGCTTAGGGTGTCCCAGTGGGCTTTTGGACACCCCTGGGCTAGTTTGGAGGTATTCCCTGGGGATTGGGTGGACTCTTAGGACCCCAGGAGATGGGAGTCCCTGGGGACTCAGATTGAGAGAGCGGTCTCAGACAGGGATAGGGTGTCCTGGGGCTTCAAGGGGACTCTTAGGACTCAAGGAGATGGGCATCCCTGGAATGCATTTGGGGGTCACCCAGGTGCAGGACAGGGATTTGCCTACATGTTCCCCAAGGCAGAGCTCCGGGGGAAAGAGCAGCTGTCAGCCATGGCTCCTGGCTCCCACATTTCCAGGGGTCCTCTGGGAAGTGGCACCTCTGTTTTGCTGAGTGTCCCCTCCTTGGCAGGTATTCGGCGTTGGAGGTGCTTGGGCTCCCCACCGTCCATCTCAGCCTCCAAGAAAGGGAGCCACCATGAGGTGGGAGAGGGCTGGAACACCCCTCCCATCAGAGAAAATGCCAGAGAGATTCCAGCCTGGGACCAGGTGGGTGAATGCGGGACCAGGTGGGTGGATGTGGGACTGTGTGGGCACAGGGTGGGGTGAAGGGAGAGGCAGCTGGCAGCTCTGGGATGACAATTCCCTGTTGTTGCAGACACCTTTCCCCACGAGCCATCCAGGTGCTCCATGGGCTGGAGCCACATCAGACACGGAGGAACATCTTCATGTTTTTGGCTGAGAACAACCGGCGGCGGCAGGAGCAGCAGAGGCAGTTCAGCAGGTAGCTCCAAAGGGATGGAATTCCCCTCATCCCTCTGCTGAGGCAGCCCTGAGGGACAAGTGGGATCTGGAGGCTACCTTTGGGCTGGACTCCCCTGATACCCACCTGGATACCCAACATCGGCTTCCCATGTGGGACAGAAAAGTCCTGGCTGAAGACAGAGGCATCCTGATGGCAGGCTGTCCCCTTCCCAAACCTGAGAACATGTCCTTCCCTGGCAGAGTCCTACCCCACAGCACCTTGTCCTGAGTGGAGACACCTGTATGGGACACGCAAGGTCTCAGCCCAACCTGGCTTTGCCTCAGCTGCACCAGGGACCTTCTCATGGGCTGAGAAGTCACCAGAGGCATCTCCATGGACACCTTGACGTGATCTGATCTCAGGTGGCCTGAGCCAATCCTGCAGAAATTCTCTGCCTTCTGCCCACCTGTTTGATCAGATGCCTCTCTCTCTCTCTCCCTCTCACCTCAGCTCCAGGTGCTGATCCAGCGCATGAAGGGTTGGGGCGGGAGCTGTGGCTGCAGCAGTGACTGCTGGTAACGGGGCTGGGAGGCCGCTCACCTGCTGAGGGCCATCTGTGGATACAAAATAAACACCTCTGTTCCCATCTGGACTGAGTGGCCTAGGCCTGGTGATGAAGCTGCCTAATGGCTGGGACTGTGCTGGGACCACGGGGGCTGAGATGGGGAGGGTGGCCTTGTGGGGGGACACAGGCTCTTCAGGAAGGTGAAGAGGTGGGTTTGCCTCTTGCCTCCTGCTCAGGGTGGGACTGAGCAGCCAATAGGCCAAAGTGGGCGCCATGTTTGCAGGTACCTGCTCTTCAGAAGGAGCAGGGAGGTAAGGCTCCTTCACAAGCCCTGGTCCTCACAGGGGACTTGTGCCAGCCCCCAAGCCCCCCAGCCTCCCCTGGTACCTGACAGGAGGAGAATCCAGACATCTGGGAGATCTCCAGAGTGCATTTCCTGGCATAGATGATATGAACCAAGAGGGAGAGGTCCTGGGGAGCAATGATCACCCATGGAATCATTGATGCCTGCTGGGATGTCACTGCCCAGCAAAGTGCCACCATCCAAGGGGAGAGACTGGGGAACACTGTAAGGGGAGGCATTGGAGAGCAGTGAGGCAAACTTGGGAGCACTGGAGGGGGCATTGGGAGCAGTGCAAGAGACAGAGAGCAATGGGAGGAGCAGTGGGAGCACTGAGGAGGACCCTGAGAGCACTGGGGAGACTGTGGAGCACTGCACAAAGCTGTCACTGGCCTTTAGCCAGTGCCTGGGTATTTTCCTCCCCCTGGAAGGGAAGGCACTGTCCTCTTTCATGAGCCTGCCTCCCAAATTTGGATACTACCTCCAAAATTTGAACACATCCAGACAAAAGGCATGGGGGCAGAAAGGTCCTGGCCTTTACCTCCCCTGGGCAGAAAAGGCACTGACACATCTCTGTGCTCCCTAGTCCGGTATGTCAGTGTCTTTGTGGGAATGAACACCAACCATTGCAGCAAAGCTTATTGCATCAGAGAACTAGAATCACAGCCAAAAACTTCAAGGGTTTGACAAACAAGGGATGATTTTTTTTTCCTCCAAAAAATTCCAGCTTTTAATAGGATCCCACTTCAGTTTCTGCTGAATTTTGTATGGTACTACCTGATGTGGCTTTTCAGGGGTGGTTTGGTTTGGGTTTTTTCTCCCTCCTCATCATTCACCGGTGACCAACCATGTCACTTAACACAGTGTAAGGGCACTACAGAAACGAGCTGCGAAGCAATGCTGAGGATCCAGGATGCGCATTTGTAGAGGAATTCCTCCTTGAGCAGGGACACGGAGTGCTTTTGCAGAGGTTGGACGATCCAGCCTTGTCCAAACTGCGGCCTAATTGGGGCCTGCAGAGGCCTGTAAAGGCCTAAGTTGTGACACAGTTGAAATTAGTCTAATCTATGTTTT
>VXBQ01015503.1:0-37539 GCA_013400175.1 Phainopepla nitens
ACACCCAACCCCCGACACCTACATTTAGGTGAAAAGTCTGCATTAGTGCGTTTGAGATTAAGACATGAAGTGAAAGAAAGCATTACTTTCAGCATACAGGAATAACTCCAACTTTAAATGGGAATGTTATTTTAAAAATACATGTTTTAAAGCACAACTGTTCAATTTCAACCTTTTAAAGCTGTTTCTTGTTTTCTGAGGAGAAAAAGAAGCTAAAGGGTTGGAGCAGAGGGCATTTAGGATGAGAAATAGAACAGAAATTTGGAAGTCCAGAAAACTTTTAGATGCATTAAATCAATCAAATAAAGAAAACCCCCTAAAATGTTTCTGAGGCATTAACTTTGGTTTCTGGAGGCTTCCAGTTTGACAAAGACACTATTTTACTGCCTCAGTTCTGTGCAGAGAAAATCCAAGCTCATGAGCACTGCTTGGAGATGCCATATGGGAAGCTTTGTAAGCCTCTGGCAAATATCTGTATCAAACATGCACTTATGTATTACCTTCTGCATACAAAGCACAAAATGGCAACAAACAGAACTTCCCAGCACCAGCGGGAGGAAACAAATTGCTTTCTCCACTTACAGATGGTAAAATGGGACCCACCTGTGCTCCTTGTAGGCTCATCTCTGAGAATGTAGTGAAAAATGCTGCTGCTCTAAGCCAGTGCTTTTTGTCTGTGGTTAACAAGAGATGACTCAGCGGGAAAGGTGATGAACCCAGCAACTGCCTCGGAAGAATATGATTTAGATCAGGCTCTCAGGCCACCCTTCTTCTTAGGGCAGCCACCCCACAACTGGTAAACATGTATTCTCTGCAAAGACACAGATGCAAGTATTTTATTTATTTGGTAACTGAAGGCTGTGTACATTTTAACGCTTCTGTGAGAAATACAAATATGAATCAGCTCAGGTTGTGTGATGGCATTGCAGCATCCTTCAGTGCATGGGGGGTGCCCTCCTTCCAACACCCCTTACTGTCACACAAAATTTCCACATTAACAAGCTTTATCTTGGTGGGCCACAGACTTGTCACGGCTCAGAGTGAGGAATCTGGTCTTCAAGGAGCAATGAGCCGGACTATACCCTTTATGGCATTCACCCAGGGAAGGCACATGCTGCAAAGCAGAAATGTAAATCAATTCTTCCTGGACAGACTGTGGAGCAGGGTGACTGTTATCAGGTCCATCCATAATGAAAATGAAAAATGGGCGCATCAGTCTTTCCCTTTTCACTTGTATCTTTCACACTCAGTAGTCTCACTGAGCCTGAAATATTGAAGCACCTTTATTGAGCATTAAGATATATCATACAGACCATTAATTCAGCTTCATAATGTCATTACCAAACAAGCAATTATGATCATCTAAACTGAGCATCATAGTAGGTAAATATCTGGAAGCAGCCTTCATTCACCCTATACAGTTTTTCTGTTCAAAATTATCCTATATTCTGATTATTCAGGTGCCATATAGTGTGCTATGGATTCCTCCCCAACCACAGCAATTTTTAAGTGACAAATTTTTCCTAGCCATTTTTACAGAGAGGCAGCTGCAATACTGCAACTATTCCTTGTACAGGCTCTCATCAATAACACCAGCCTTCCTCTCAGACGCCACTAATAAAGGCTGAATTTAGCAGCTGTGTGCCCAAGCAAGGAAATCTAACTGCAGGGTTGTTTATTGCCTGGAGCATCCACTGATAACAATAAAAGGGGTACAGTCTTTATGAGGATTTTACATGCAAGCTAGATTATGCATCCGTAGCTTAATTTAGCTCCCTTATGATACGTTTGTTAATTACATGATCACATACGGTGTTTTCCACATTCAACTCCTGTTTCAGTTGTTGCATAGGATGCTCTGTGAAGGGCAGCTGTTCAGCAGTCCTCTTTTTCCTGCTCTTCCATGCAGGGGTCCTGTGTCCCTCTGACTAAGAACCGAGCTGCATGAAATGGAGGTAATCAGTTTTTCCTTGTGTGCTCCTCTGAAGCACAAATTGCTAGGAAATTGAACACCTTCACAAAGATCAGCACAGTTATCTTTAGAGCTCCCCTGTGATAATACGCAAAAGGGATTATCCCATTTCAGAGGCATGGCTGAAGCTCATGCAATTCTTGTATCTACTGCAATATTTGCCTGAATTTGACCCCCAACGTCATCTGAAGTTATTCAGTCTCACTTCAGCAATCCCAGGCTGAGACAAAAAATGGACGTTTGCTTTACAAGGGGAATGTATGAAGCTTCCTTCAGAAAAGCTCTGAAATGCAGCAAGCTCTTAACACCCATACCTGGATGGGCTCCAGACTGTAACTCATAGCTTCCACTGACTCAACATAGAGCTTCTTCCCAGAAGAAAGCCAGATGAAGAGGGAGGAAGGATTTTGAGCGGTTTTGTGAAACATCCCAGGAGAAAGAGAAGTGGATAGATAGCACATGGACCATCAGCCAGAAGCAAAGACCCACCTCCCCTAGGAGGGGGAAGATCCAGATCATACTCTAGTAAAAGAGGGAGAAAACTGATAAGAGAGCTATGTGATTTCAGCTCTGACTACTCTGCCTGGAGTACATCTGAAGACCAAAGCTGCCTAAGCAAACACAAATGCATGCACAAGGCAAGATTGTGTCTCAGCTGTGAGTAAGGAGAGTGGTTCTGCTGAGGCCTTTTTGATTAGTTCAGTGTTACTGATGTTAATTAAATCCTTTGGCATGTACACCCGCCTGCAAGCCAGAGCTGGCCCAGACTTTATAGCTGTAATGTTACATTAATGACTTCAGATGGCAGGTCATGCCACTGATTTCATCAAGGCTGTGTCAGTTGCAGCCATAGGTTGGAAGTGATCTCTCCTCTTTCTGTAACCAAAGAGGAGCGATGCAGGAACATTCCACAAGGGACCACCAATAGACTGAGACAAATTAAGGCTGGCAAAAGGTATGGCTGTTGACATAACAGTATTTGTGGTAAGAAATCTATCAGTTTCAAACTATCTTGACTTTCAAAGTCATTGGATTTTCCATGCTTTCCATGCTGTCTGAGAAATTTTGTGCATACCAGGCAACATATACAAATACTATGTGAGATTAAATGCTCTCAGGTACATGGTATGATTTTTGGACTTGTCCTGTGGAAGGCCAAGAGTTGGACTTTGATGATCATGTGGGTTCCTTTCAACTTGGGACATTTTATGATTTATTCTAGACACATTAAATTAAGTGAAAAAGTCTGAGCACAAAGGAAATGTCTTTTTGCATAATGATCTGTGAAATCCAGTGCCATAGGAAGTCATGGAGGATGTGAACATTCAGGTTATAGAGAGCAGGTATTTATACCAAGAAGCAGAATAAATAAATTTAGAACAGTAAGCTCCTTAAAAGATTAGCGTGGGTCAAGGGAAGCCTGAAACCTCTTACTTCCAGGTTAAGGCACTAGGGGTCTGGAAAAAGCTGTCCTATAACTCTGTTTTGTAGAATTTTATGTATTTTTTAAGTGTCTGCTGTGTCAAACTTGGCAGCTTGAACCACTGTAGAAAAATCTGTATTTCAGCCTGAATAGGATACATCTGCCTTTTTATTAGACTTATATAAAATATTCTTCATTCTCAATAAATGAAGCAATTTATAATGTCAGTGCTGACTGGTAATATAAGAATTGAAACCACAAAGCACAGTAGTAATTGTGGGTTTTCTTCCTCAAAAATGGTAGGATCCTCTGCAAATCATCTTTTACATGCTAGCCTGAAAATCTTGGTCAAGGACTAGAATATGGGGTTTGATGCCTACTTCACTGTAAAGAAGGCTTAAACCCATTGCTCCTGATTTTTAAGAGACAGTGCTACTCATTATGGCATAGACAAGATGAATGGGAAAAAAAATGTTGGAGACAGGGGAAGACAGGTTTATAGGTTCCTTTACCTCTGCCAGTTGAAATTGTGCAATTGTAAAAGGAAAAATTAATGGTCTAAGAACAAGACTGCAAGCAACAGCCACTCTCTTACCCCAACAAAGTGGGGACTCTGGGCTATGGGTTGCACCCAGGAACAGTTTCATTGCACTTTTCCATTAATTGTTGGATAAAACTGTTGGGAGGAGGAAGAGACCAAACCTAACAGAACAGGACTTACAGCCAATGCTGGAAAAGCATCCCCAAAGCAAAAACCAGATGGTTGAAGCTGGCTATACCTGATGGCATTACTTCCCAATTCCTTTGCACAAAGGCCATTGAGTTGGCTCTGTGATGAAGCACATTGAAGGCTCACAGACAGATGTTCAATTCCTATAAATATTTGCATAGCCTGGTATGAAGGTGTTTTAAAATAAAAATGGACAATTTGCTTATTTGACAGACCTGACATCTTGTCAACATGAAGTTGTGCTGTAGAAGGGATTTGCTCATGACTGTGAGTTCTGTTGATCAGAGGGATTACAGGAACATGTCCAGTTTCACTTACCTTGACCACAAACATCTAGTACTTTCTACACCAGGCTTCTTTGAAGCCACCACACATCAGCACAGAGGGGACTCTTCTCAGCTCCAACATGCACTAGGACCAAATGCTGGGCACGTAAAAGGATGCAAAGCACATGGGTCTCACCTTAGAGGATCATGTGCCAGCAGGTTTTGCCTCCAGTCCAGCAGGATAACACCCGCAGCAGTGCCATTATAGTACAGAGCAATTTTTATTCCTGGCCTGACATAAAAAGGAGACATTTCCTTTCAATTCACAGGAAAAACGCATCTGTTGCCCTCTCCCAGCTGCACTGGCTTGGCCTCAAATCTTTCTAATGAAACAGCCTCCTGCTGCAAGCAACCTCTAGATGTTTATTGCTATGGAGAAGTAGGCACACACCTATTCCCACAGGGCTGGGATGAAACCATCTTTCCTGACTTTGGGCGTTGGAAGCACATTTAAAACTGCTAGCTCTGATGAAGGTTTGTGGGCAGAGTCCCAGCACCAGCACTTAATTTTACTTCAGAGAACATGGGGCCAATCCTATTTCTGGGTCCTTAAAAATGGTGCACTCCCTGCCATGTACATGCTGGAGCCTGTTTGGTTTAGGATACTTTACCTTGTATGAGGCTTGCCTGAGCAAATCCTGGTGTAAATGCTCCATCACCATCCCAATACAGAAGGAAAAGGCTGTTTCTGGCACCTGCAAGGGTCTACCTCCTGCTGCATGCTCCTCCAAGTGCCATAATTCAGATGACCATGTGCAGAAAAATTAAGGACCCAGGGTGTTTTACCTGTTTACAATTTGGCATTTTAATACCTGCCACCTATCTTCAAGGCGCTTTGGCAGGCCAGTCTGGAAGTGCCACCAGCCTCCACTGGCTGCGTGGGAAACAAGGCTGCTGAAGATCTGTAGTGAGTAAAATCCTAAAAGCTGTTAAGTTTGTACTACTCTGAGGCTCTTTTCAGCCTAATTCACAAAGGCTTTTACACAACCACTATTACAGCCTAAACTCCATTCTCCTTTACTTTCTCGCAATTTCATTGGAGGTCATGGGGTTGTATACTCTATTACATTGAGTTATTAAGTGGGAAACACACATACATTACAAAAAAAATCAAAATAGTCATATGAAAGCAGGACCATTCCTTGCAGTCTCCAGAACTGTGCTGTTAAACCCTGAAACTGAGAGTTTACCAAAGGCAGGAGACCATTCTCTCACCATCTCTAACCGCTTGCAATTTGCTGTCGGGTTTTAGAGGAATGAGTGCCACAGGATCTGGCTATCACTGAACTTCTTTTTAAATGTTACACACACTCAAAATCTGACAGAGGCAGATTTTTGTCAGGAAGCAGATGAATGAGACACTAGTGTCATGGCAGTAGACAGATAGTTTAAAATTCAGAAGATTTACTGTGAATCTGAATTTAAAAAGCATAATTTAATATTTGGCACATTATAAAAGCAGTTACAATTTCAAATTTTTTTATTACACTTATGTGGGTTCAATATAATTACACTTCTGTACAGTGTGTACACATTTTTTTTGTCTGCATAAATGTGTGACCTCACATGGTACCATTTTGTGCAATTCATTTAACAGCACAACTAACAGTCTCTTACCCTTACTTGTATCCTAAGTAGCAATATCTAGTCCAAAAACACAGCAGTAAGGCAAAATGTTCTAGAGCAAGCCAAACTCTTTTGGAAAACAGGAAAACTATGTAGCTGTTTTATGCATGTAAATACTGTTTAAGTGTATAATGACGTGTAGGAAATTATTTCAAACACAGAAACACACGAAACATCAAATCAAGCATGATTCAGTAAAGGCATTTTGCACTTCCAGGAGGGGAAGCCGCCGGTCTTAATCTGATAGAGTGGTAGTTTCCAGAAATGAAAGGAAATGCTGAAAGCAGGATTTGTTTCATATAACTTTTTCATCTAAAAATAAGGCCTCTTGCACAAGCTGTTCACCTAGACTCCCTTAGCAATCTGAGAAGTGAGAGAAGAGATCAAGAAGGAAACTCAAGCAGATACCTTGTCATGTTGTGTAATAGGGTCATCAGGAGAGGGTTTTCTCCCAAATCCACCAATTCCAATCACTATCTACAGAAACAGAGGATTAAATCCTCTTTTTTCCTTTTTTTTTTTTTTCATGGCCCAAATTATATGAATAAACCCCACCCTGCAGTAATTGCCAGAAGCCTCAGAGAAGGAGGGGAGGGGTACCTGTGGAGGGGATTCCAGGCACAGCAACTTGATTCTTGTTGGAGGTGAAGTGTCACCATCCTTTCTCTGATCCACTGGAAATCCTTCTGAGCTCCACATTTCAGGGTTTCTGTAGAACAGTACTCTTTAGCAGGATTTTCGTGGTTCATGTTTGAATATCTGATGTCTGTTGGAGTCCCATGTTCCTGAGGAGGTACACCCAGTTGTCTGACACAAGTCAGATGAGGAATGGCTGAACAAAGTGTCTTGCATCAAACTGGTACCCTCCACTTGAGCTTGTTTCTTGCTCTGCACATCAGCCTTATACAGCTCTAGATTTCTTCTTCTTTCTAAATTGTTTACTTGCCCCTTCTGATTCAGCAATACTTTGATCTTTTTTTCTGTTTTCAATTTTTTTCCCCTTCATCCCTGAAGATACACTACATGTTAGTTTTTTAATATGTTTCCTGTGGGGATAAATTAACCATCACCTGTGCCTTATTTGGGAGCTCATCTGTATTAAATCCTGACAACAGGTAAGATGGTAGTAGAACTATCTGACCTCCAAACATGTGCTTCTGATTAGATTACTATTACGAACTGCCCTAGGTTTAATTTAATTAGTCACTTAAGCATTATGATGACGTATTTGTTATGTTCATTGGTCTAAACAGAAGCCAAATGAACATGCCAATGGAAATTACATCCCTTCAAAAGTTGTTCCCAGACCACTCCTTCCTGGCTATGCTGTGGCTGCTTGCTTAAACACCCCAGGGCAACACAGCATTGCAGACCCCACAGTGCCTGGAAGAGCCTTGTATGAACACTTCCCCAGGCACAAAGCTGGCTGCTCTGGGCCAAGACTATGCAGAAGAGAGCACAGACACCAGGGTTCATACTAATGCACATGTACACTGATGAAATAGCCTAATCCCACCAAACAGGCACATTATTTTGTAGGAACACAGCCACACCTTGCCTTAGGGAGTGCTCCTTGCAGCACTTGTGCTTGTGGGTTAGGTCTGTGATGTCCCTTTGAGAGAACTAGGAGATGTCTGGCTGAGGATTCATTATCCTCCCATGGTGTGTTATTTCACTGTGCTTTCTTGAGATATATTTTGAAGAGTTTTTTCCTCCCAAATTACTCTATACACTGTTGCTTTAGATAGTACAGCAAAAGGAGGGCTAAACCAGTAATATAATATTTTCCTCATTCAAAGGAAAACATAAATTCTTGTTTGCTTGTTTTTAAATCAAAGCATAAATCTGCAATTTTATTGGAACATGGCCTCTGTAAAAGGTTTTATGGTTATTTAAGAGGGATATGAGCTGTAAAAAAATGTAAGTTTATTACACACTTGGATTAAAATTTTCCAGTTTCTCTGGTAAAAAAGTACAGCTTGTGAAAAACACGTTAATATGCTACCTTTCAGATTTTCACACAAGGGTATAAATAGTAAAACAATAAATTGTGCGAATAAAGACAATTCAGGATAGACAGACAAGGACACTTGATATCCAAAATTCTCCTTGTTTCTATTTTGAATAATTTCTTGTAAATGTGAGACTAGAGATCTCCGTGACCTCACCCCACCGTGTCAGCCCACCTGTTTGCTGCTGCTTGAAAATTAATGGGGTCTTCAGATACAGGGGCATTTCCAGAGTGAATTATCTCAAAGCCACTAAAAGGCAATAGTAAGACCTCAGCTGTGTCTGAGCCAGATCTTGATGTTACTGTGCAGACTTGACATAACAAATGTTTTTACACTGATGTTTTGCCCTTATTTGCCTTTACCTCAGACAATTTTCAGGCTGTCATCTAAAAGGTCACTTGCTATTCCTGCGTGTTCACTTTTGTATCCATCTATATGGTTCTGCATTTTTAACTGACTAACTGGCACAGAAATATCTCCTGTTTGCTACGGCACTATGTAGGTCTCAATCGTGGGTCTGCATTGTTCTACACATATTACTGACTTGTATGGTTTTATTACCTTAAACCCACATGTAGAGCATCTTCATGGCAATGTATAGGAAGAGTACTAAAACATTTAATAAAAACAGTATCAGATGCTTGGTTAATTAGCATACGATTTCCCATTTGGCAATGTCTGAAATGGATTTGCCCCCCTGTCTAAAGAAGAAGAGGAGGCATCCTTCATCAGGGGAGCTCCTGCTCGCATCAGTAACAATGCATCCACAGAAATCACTGGCACAAAAACATGTTCTTACATTGTAAATACAATCAACCAACCAACCAGGTGCCTTACAGTTTTCCAATGAGTGGATGAGATGCACATGGCAATTCCTATTAATGGTTAGGAAGCAATATGTGAACCTCTGGTGAAAAAAACAGACTGAAAAATTGGCAGCGTTGCAGTCTTGTTTGATTTGTATACTTAAACACTTTGTCCTCTGCACTTTCTCAGTGAGAATTCATAATGTAATCAGAAATAAAATGCAAATTTTTAGCTAAGGAATGTAACTTCTTTAACAAAAGGAGACAGAAGTGGTATGATGTGCTGGGACTAAAAGAAGCACCTTTGGTTTACAACGCTAATTGCAGCGTGATCAGTTTTTCTGTTGTTTTGGGCTTTTGTTTTGTTACTTTAATCTATTCTATGTTAGTGAAACCAGGTCATATTCAATGTCTTTGCAATCTTTCTAACTGTTCTGGGGAAAAACACTGCATTTTTGTACATACGGCTGAGGGGGCAAATATTGAGGGTGGATCAACAGGAAATGATGGTGAATATCATCTGTAGAAGCAGAAAAGTTGTTCCATGTGTACCCATAAATGTTTCAAAGCTTAAATTTAGAAGCATTTATTCTAAAGAGATATGTTGACGTATGCTGTGTTCAGTCTTCAAGATACAACTGTTAGAATAATTTATACACATGACCTAAGTTTCCCTTGATTTGTCATGTTAACCAAAACAGAGATACCCAGGGTTTTGCCCTTAAAAGCTAATTGCTGTAAGTGGATGCCCTTTTCTTTAAACTGACTTCAGCCATTTTGTCTGAAGGTTTGTAGGTATTTAAGGGATCCTTTTCAACTCACCCTGGGACTGTAATATTTCTTGAAATTAGTGTAGGACCCACAGAAAACTGTAGCTGAGGGATCTAAAATGAAGTTCATAATGTTTGCTAAGCTTTATGCACAGTATTTCCTGATTTAAAAGGGATATTGCTTGTAAAGCACTGCAGGACACTGTCCCCTTTGGCATGCCATTTTTCAGCTTGCTCTTACTGTACCCACCACTTTCTGATCTAGCATTCCTTTTACATGAGACATTTCTACTGAATTAAAAATGAGGGTGCTCAAGAAAAGCAGCTCTATTTCCATGTTTTAACATGAAGATGCAAATTAGGACCAGTATTAAACCCCTAACAAAATGGATGGAATTGTAAAGCAGAGTTTATATTGGATGTAAGTAATTTGTTCTGACATTTTGTATAAACATTACAAATAAATCAGGACCTTTACTATAAATAATGCTTACTGCTGAATAATCTGGATAAAAGATAGTTGCTGTTATGGAACACCTTTTTAGTTAGTGCTTTCAGTGTCAGTTTGAACTGGATTGAGGAATTTACTAGAGTGCCCTTTCATGATGTTTGTGTGGAGATTTCTGGGGATAAACTGGGTGGATGAAAACATTAAGATTGTGCCAAGCTCCTCAAATAGAAAAATCATAATTTAGGTTTTGAGTGTTCAAGGATCCCCTCCTACAATTTCAGGAGGAATGCATCCTAGCAAAGAGGAAATCAGACAAAAATGCCAGGAGGTCTGCATGGGTGGACAAGGAGATCCTGGATATACTCAAGCACAAAAAGGAAGTCTACAAGGTGGGTCCAAGGACAGGGGATCTGGGCATAATACAGAGACACTGCCTATGTGGATGATTTGGTTTGGAAAGCTAAAAGCTCTTATAGAAGCAAATATGGCTAAGGACATCAAGGCCAACAAGAAAAGCTTCTATAGGTATGTTAATATTAAAGAACATCCAGGGAAAATAGGGTGTCTCTCTGGAAGGAAATGGGAGAGTTGGTAACCAAGGATACGGACAAGGTTGAGGTACTTAAAAGTAACTTTCGCCTCAGATTTCACTGGTAAGTGTTCCAGCCACACTGCCAAGTCATAGAAGGCAAAGGCACTGGGAGAATGAAGAATCACTCACTGTAGGGGAAAATCAGGTCTGAGACCAGTTAAGGAACCTGAAGGTGCACAAGTCCATGGGATCTGATGAGATAGTTTTGTGTGTCCTAAAGGAACTGGCAAGATGAATTTGCTAAGCCACTCTAATTATCATATTTGAGAACTCTTGGCAGTCTGGTGAAGTTCCCACTGACAGGAAAATAAAAAAAACCACAATCCCCATTTTTACAAAGAGAAAAAAGGAATACCTGAGAAACTATGTACCAGTCAGTCTCACCTCTATGCCCAGCAAGATCATAGTGCAGATCCTCCTGAAAAATGTGTTAAGACAAATGGAAAATACAGAAGTGATTGATGACAGCCAACATGGCTTCACTAAGGGCAAATTGTGCTAATATAATTCACAGAGGTTTGAGACTAGGTGATATTTAAGGGCTCTCCCAACTCAAACCTTTCTATAACTGTGATTTTAACTATGAGACTAGTCCCATGTCACAGACAGTAGACATCTTCCTGTAGGGAACACCTCTGCCCACATAAGTTGGATGCATCTTGGCTGGCCAGCTGAGATAAGCCCCGGTCTCCAGTGGCATTGCTGATGAGGCCTCCATGGGCTCTCATGGGAATCATGACAGTTCCCTAAATTACAAACCTGAAATGCAGTGTTGTAACTGGAACTGAATTCCCCTTCCAAGAATTTTTCTATCATGCATGTGACCTTATAAAAGGATAAGTCAGGGGCTTTTTCCAATTGGAAGCTATGGAATGGAATTAGTACTTTTCACTGTCACAAAATCAGTTCCTGCTGTTCCCTCCACATCTGTGGGGTTGAGTCTCTGCCTGGGGCTGCTGCTGCTCAGACAGGAGCATTTCTTTCATGTGACTCCCTGCGTGGGCTCCCAGCTGGTCCAAGAGGCTGAAAGAAAGTCCCTTTCCATACCATGTCATGTGCTCAGTTGCTGAGTGGTTTTGAGGTTTCCAAATCCGTTTTAAAACACTGCATCCAAAGGAAAATGAAAGTCTGGTATTTTAGTATAAAACAACCTCTGGAGCCAAGCCAGAGGTAAATGGAAAAAGTATATATTATTTAGAAAAAGGAAAGGAACTATTTACAAAATCTAATCTGGAAGAGGACTTTGAATTTGAGTTGTTATTGTGTGAATTTATCCAGGAAAGAAAACATGTAAGTCTCAAAGGAGATAACTAATGTTAGAATGAGTCTGTCGTTTAGGGTCTACAGAAATTATTCTTCATGATACTTCTACCTGAAATGTACCAATTTTTATATAAACTGTATTTATGACAAGCAAGATAAGATGTTAAGAATGGGAAAAATGAAAGGGAATAAATCGTGATAGTGATGTGAGATGGGGAAGAGGAGAAGCTGACTCAAATATTAATTTTCTAAAATAATTTTTACTTATTTAATAACAGAAGAACTTACAGTTTTGGGTCATTACAAATGGATGTTCTCATAATGTAAGGGCAGGCAATCCATTGCTGAAGCACCAATAGTCCTCTGGGTGCATGTTGCAACAAATGTGCTCTGTTGGTTTGGTTCAGTGAATTTATCCTCAATACAAAAGCTTCTGGATGGACGTGGTGTCGGAGCAGCCCTTAGCCTTGCAGTCGTCCCAGCCAGCACGGGGGAGATGCCAACTCAACAGTCAAATAAAGAGTATTGACGGCTTACCATAGAAAACCTCACATTTCCACTGTAATTTTCTTCCATGCCATGCCACTTGCAAAAGCCTCCAAAGAGATTCTTGTATTTTTGCAGCCTTTTTTTTTTTTTTTTTTACACAAAAGGGGACTTTTATCTGACTAAGGGTCTTTCCTGCCCCAGGTAAATCCTGACCACACTGAGACCAGTGGTCCCCATGTTCTTGGTAGTCTGTCCTGACCATGTAATGTGTCTCCTGGACCACAGAAAATGAGCTAACTGCTTCACTGGATCATGGAGCAAAAGGACTCTTCCTTTCAAATGAGTGTTTGGGAATCAGAATTATTTCTTGGAAAAAATCAGTTTTACTTCAGCCACTACCTGACAGCTGAAATCTATTAGAGATAGGTAAATATAGCTAAAACATTAACGGCAAAGTAAATACATTTTATTTTGTAATCAGACATGAATTACATAATAATCACATAGCAGTTACAGTAAAATGATTGTAGTTCCATGCTACCTACAACTATTCATTGATATTCTCTGGTTAGCACATGACACTGTTAATACAGCATGAACTCAACTGAGTGTATCCTGGTCTAAAAATACACTAGGTGATCAGAAAGTAACTCAGTCACAGACAAAACCCTCAACTTGTAGAACTAGTGTGTTCAGGGATGTACAGGCAAAGTCTAGTTATAATAAAATCGCACTACAATTTAGGAGTAATTTGAAACCATTGCATGTGGTAGACTTAAGGTTTTACAATGTTGAAAAATGATAGTGTTAAAAGATGAAGAAATCTTTATAGTTATGGCTAATTCATGGCTAGAGTGCAAAATGTTAGTGCAAGTAGTAATTTCTATATTTTTAGAAAAAAAATCCAAAAATCAGTCCTTTGAGTAATCTATATAGGTTTGAAAATTCAGGATTGAAAACCTACCTGAGCACAAAGCATATATCATTTGTATTTACATTTTTTCCACGTCATACCATGGTTTCAGAAAAGCAGAACAAAAGTGAAGGAGGATAGTATCAGATTTCCCGAGGAGTTCCAAGGCCTGGAAAAAGCACCAAAATCATAAAGTAACCATAGAAGGGCATTGTGTGATCTACTGAGTCTCCCAACTCATTATGCAATGGTTTTGCCTTCCAGCCTAAACTTTTGCTTGAACCGTAGCATATTGTTTTATGATACATTCTTTCATGTCTAAAAGCTGCAAGTGAAGGATCAATTATTATTTATCCTCTTTGTTGAAGAGTTTCTAGACTGAGTTTGTCTGGCTGTGGTTTCCAGCCACTGAATCATGCGTCCTTTTCTATCAGAAATAGCATTTAAATTCTGTTACACTGTAATAAAATAAACTCTTGACGCGGCCACCGGAGCCCGGGCTAGCTCAGAGAGGCACACCGGCACCGCGCCAGCTGTGGGGAACTGCCTCAGTGTGGGCAGCACTGAGGGAAGAACCTTTTGAGCCGCTTGCTCAGCAGTGCAGAGTCTCTCACCAGCGTCAGGAATCGGATAAAGGAGAAGGAGGAGACTCCCTGCTGCGGGGTTTCAGCAACGTGGGTTTATTAAACTTGGAGGTTCACAGCAGGAGAAGCCCCGAACACCAGTATGCACGGGGCTAAGTACAACCAAAAACCAGTGGGAGGACACAAACAGGTGACCAATTGGGAATTTCTGGGGGAGGAATGAGGGGATTTGTTTGTAACTCTAGGGCCAGTTGAGGTAAGGGGGAGGAAGGGGGAGGTCACATGGACTATGGGGGCATCAAAGATTTGGGGAATCCCCATCAGGTGTTAGGATTAGGGATTGGTTCAGGGCGAGACTGGCAGGGAAGGTTCAGGAATAAGGGTAGGGTTACAATGACAGTCAGAGAAGGAGCCAGAACAAAGGGTGGGGATACAATGAGGGACAGCTAGGGGGAGGATATAACTTAGGGACAAATCAACTTCAGGGAAAATCCGGGGGGAACATAGAGCGAACCATTAAGCATTTTACAATAAACTGTAAAATATAAAATGGAAAACACTCACTGCAACAACCTCTTACCCTTTTCTTGGGTAAGCAAAATAGACTAAAACTTTAGGCCTTTTCACCAGAAGATGTTTCCCAAATTTGAGCATTCTTCCCCAGCTTTTATATTTCCCTCATATATCCATATAGCACCCCTGCTCTCCACTCCTGCTGCATCCCTGGACTCCCTGGGGACAGAAAAAACCCGTGCCTTGCCCTCAATTATCCTGCTCATTGTTTCAGGTGCTGATCCTGCCTGGCCCCTGCCACTGGGACACAGTAGCAGGAGGAAAGAAAGTAGAAGTTGTTACAGACTGGCCACCTGAGAAACAGCAATGGCAGCTCCATTGGTGCTCATGGTCAGTTTTGTATTTTAAAGTAACAAGCATTATGTACAACACAACAGTGGTATTTCCTTACTCCTTCTTGGCTGTGATGGAAATGATTTGCTCTTTAAGCCATTATGGGTTTTTTTCTTACATTTTACAGCTGCTAAATCCTTCTAAAAGCCACTACTTCTTCTGATATTCTCTGCTCCTCTTTATAAATGGGATTTGTTTTCTCCTGAAAAGTGACCTTACATTTGGTTGTGTTGAAATATGCATTCAAATGAAACCCCTTTTCCAAGTGACCCTGACCTGTGACCATCATCTCTTCTCTCTTCATTGTTTTCTTTTTGCTACAAATTCTATCAGCAATGATTTAATATTTTCTTCAAGATCATTGAATGGGATGAAAGCAGCTCCCCAGAGACTTCTGCTCAAAAAACCCCTAGCCACTGCAAATGCGTTACTCAGATCTACCAACTAAGCAATCCTTGATCTTTTTAAAATGAGTCTGTATTGATTTTCTTTTACAGCTAATTTTTCTGAGAATGTTATGAAAGACTTGCTTTAATGACTCATAGGAGTTGGGCAACTGAATCAAATTTGTAATGTCATAAAACTTTTGAGGTAGATTATAAAAATTTTAAAAACCCCAACAATATTGATTGAATCACTTGTTCTTCTGACTCCTTGCTGATTGTTTTCCCTGCCAGTCTTTCCTGGATTTTATTAGAGACCAATGTCAATCTAAGCTTGTTTGTAACCTTGCAGATTGGATTTTTTTTATCATTCTAGGATTTATTAGCATTAATAATTCAGAGGGCTTCTTGATCGCAATTGTTATCTCTTATAGATACAATTTACCTGGTCTTGCAAAGTCAGAGTTGTCTAAACAGGATGTGTGGGAAGGTGTTCTCTTTGCTGTGCCAGTCCCAGTGGCTGACTCTGGCTGTTAGTAGCTCAGCTTCTTAGCACCTGGGGGAACCACTGCTTGAGTACTTCTGCCTTTTGTACTTGTGATCAATAATACTGACAACCTTGTCTAATAGCAGGTCCAAGCTGTTCATGGGATTTAATTTCATTTGCTCCTGATGTATGTTAATAACTCCTCCTGGTTAGCCTTACCCTGGATGACCAGTGGTGTCTCTTCTATCCTTGGTAATTAGTTGTATTTTCACATTTCTTTATTTCTGCCCATTACTATCAGGATCATTTTGGGTTTAGTAGTATTTCTACCTCCCTTTCATCATTTAATGAAGGGAGGCATTTTTCCTATGAGGAATTGAGGAGTCTTTGCACAGATATGGGTGATTAGGAGTTGCTGCTCTACTTCCTGCAGAATTTGCTTTCTCTCAATCTGCAATAGAGAGAATATCCACCAGAGTACAGAACTGGCCTCCCTAAGATGGTGTCTTTTGGGTTCATCGGTTGTGGTCAGCTCTGTCCCTGTGGTTTCAGTGTTGAGTCTCCTCAAGGCTTTGCAGCAGAACAGGCAGACTGAATGTGATGTGAAACTGCTGCTGCTGCTGAAGTAGAGGCTGAAGTGGGGTAAGATCTGGAATGATTTCCTGGAGAACCTGGCTCCTTCCTCCAGCCCCAAATGAAAGGGGAGAAGAGACCCAGGTGGTACCAATTTAACAGCTGCTCTTCTGACAGGCTCCTCATCCCCTTGCCCCAAAAGCAGACAGTTCCTGTGTGTTTGGAGACCCTTACCCTTGGAAATAACACCACTGTGGCATGGGCAGCCGTCCACCTGTGGCAGCCCACTGTTCGGACCTACCAGGGCTACGGCAGGTATCACCCTGCAGTCTCACTAGGATGGCTGGCTATCATGGGCTATGGCAGCATAGTCACATTGGTTTGGGTCTCTGCTTGGTGTGAAAACTCATCCAAGAAGGGCAAATGCCAGCAGACAAAGCCAAACTTACTTCAGTGCTACCTCTCATACATTCATTGCTTATCACTACCCTGAAGCTGGTGTCAACAGACTCTCTCCTACTTGCTTTTGCCCTATTTTTTTTCAGCTTTAGGAAAGTGGTGTTCTCAAAGAAGCAAGTGTATATGCTGCTGGTGAATGCTGTAGCTGTTAGCCTATAGCAAGTAAATGATCATAACCACTTGCATCTACACTGACTGACATGTGTTTGTTCACATGTAATATGGTTTTATCCACAAGTCTTGTATTTTTGATAGACAAATCAGTAACATTACTGATTTCACTGTCTAGAAAGAATTTGCCTCATAGGTGAAGGGGAACTAATTTTGGTGTTGTGCAAGCACTAGTTGTTGCTGATAGTTTGTGATATATTGTAGTGTATGGTGTTTGTATAGGGAAAGCCACAAAATTACATTTGAAAGGATACTTGCATAATCATTGATGGCTGATAGACTGACAGAGGATATCTCAAATCAAAATACTGTTTCTATTAAGTAGTGTGCGATTTAATACATTTGACTTTACATACCAGAGTCTAGTTGAGCTTTTAATACATCCCTTGGATATTAAAAATATTTAGAAATATTAATAGTTTCCAAAAAAAAAAAAAAGTCCTGAAAAGACACTGCAGCTTAGTCTCTAGTGACACAGATCTTAGCACAGTTTAATTTTTTCAGTTTCTTAGCTGGACCCTGAGGGCTGGTGGCAAACTTACCTTGGGGACTAGGGGAGACATAGCCCCACCATATGCACAGTTTGCAGTACATATGATGAATACCACATGGTGCAGTGAATGATGAATGCTACACAGGAAGGGGCAGGCTGTGCCACAGGCTATTCTCCCACCATTGCTGCTATTATGGAAAAGGAATAAAATACCGAGGAATAGCAAACCCTTCATATTAAGCATGGGGCAGTACAGCTCATATGCAAGGTAGAATATGGAGAGAAGTTTTTTTCTTAAGTTCATTTGTAGTTACCATTGAGATCAACTTAGGATTGATGCTTGTGACTGGAAATATTATCCAGGAAAGATTAACTAAACTGAATTTAGTTCTGAGTTTACAGAAGCCATGAGCACAAGGTAGCACACACAAGCTAGGGATGGCAGAAGCTTGCACAATTACAAGACCTGATACCAATATATAATGTTTCAGTTCTGCTTTCTCCTCAGATGCATCAGGAGCCACTAAGGAGTTACCAAAATTACATGAATTGAGGTAATTCAAATAAATTTGCTTTAAAATGTCATAACTTAAAGACGGCAGTTTTATTGCCAATGAGAATCATGTGAGAGACCAACATGAGATTTATGCAAAAATCAGCCAGTTGTGTTTACAACAACAAACTGAATCCAGACCAAAAGGAATTTGTTAGCAGCTTTAGATTTTGTTTAAACTTCCCCATTGGACATCTGAATGATATGTGGAAATCTGAACGATATGTGGAAATAAAATCCATGCATAAAACTGCATATTCCTGTGCAGTTTATTAGATACTTGATATCTCAATCAACATATTAATGTACTTCCTGAGAAAACTCTTAAGTATTTGCAAATGTTTCCTTTTGATTGCTTTTTTCTCTTCCTGTGAAAGAAATCCACATCTTCTGACTGTTCTTCTGAACTTGTAACCCTCCCTGCCTGTCCTTGGCTCAGTGCTGGCCAAGCTCAATGCTATCTTTCTAGAAATGTGGTGACTCAGAAATTTGTCTTCTGATGTTCTCACACTGGGAGTGTCCAGGTTCTCAGGAGAATTTCCTTTGGCTTCGAACTCTGGGATTCAAAAGATGGCCCTGGTTAAGTATACAAAAAGTATTTTAGAATATTTGAAGAGTTTTTTCATGTCTTTATGCTGAGGTAAAGTTTCTTTGTTTTGGTCAGAATTTTGCCGTTAGACTTCTATTAACCAAAAAAAAAAAANCCTGTGTATGTAGTTGTTAATAAATCAGGTAGAGCGTCTGTTCTTCATTCCCTGAAGGGAAGTGGCAAGCTGTGGGCTGTACTTCTGTAGCAGACGCTGCTTTCCCCCTTCCTCCTGGCCAGAGTGACTGCATCTATTCTGTCTTCCGGAAACAAATCCTGGCTTAGGTATCACACAAACTGTTCTTGGAGGCTGTCCAGGAAAGTACGGCTTGGCATGGGTCAAATCCATGCTGGATAATACTCCATCTATTCAGTTAAACAGCAGGATGATCACAGGCCAATGCTCTGTCTGTCACCCTGCTTCGTTTGCTAGAATAGGCAGAACCCTGAGATCCCATCAGTAGGCATTTCCACGAAGCTGTTCAGAGCATCTTGTCTCAACAGCTTGCTGGAGGAGCTGGATAGAGAGATGTAGTATTTATACAGGCAATAAAAGTGTAGCCCTGTCAGGGATTGGTACTGCTCCTCCAGCTCACCTGCTTTGGGGTTTGCAGAGGAGCATGCTGGAATCTGGTACAGCACAATAGAGGTTTTACTACCTCTCTTTTGGGGTGGTGATGCGTGTGATCACCATGCTAACACGTAGACAAAAAACCTCTTTGTATTATGCCATCATGTTTTCCTTATATATTTTCCTCCCTCTCTGCCCTTGCTCTCTCTTTCTTTCCATCTGCTTCTAGACATCCCTTACAAGGGCTGTAGCAGCACAGATTTTGAATACTGACAGTTCCCAAGAATGCAGAATATCAGGAATTTGCTCAAACCCATTGGTAAAATACATCCTCTCCCTGCCAAGGTAGCCACAAACTAACAAGAAGATGACAAAGCAAGCTATTCAGGAAAATCTCCTAAATGCAAAAAAGCTTTTCATTTGCCCCCATTGGAACTCAGAAAGACTCCACAAGCTGTGCTAACTCGGTGCAAACAATAATGATCAGCTAATGAAGACTTCTGTCCCCAGAGAGCTCAGATCCTCAAGTCTAAGCAAATGCCAATCCTACTGGTAGAGTGAAGGCAACCAAAACATCAAAACCACAACTAAATACAGAGTCAGGCAACCTGGCTAAGGCAACCTAAGTTTATCTGTCCTTCAGCTCTCACCTAGCTTTGACTCTTCTCTTTCCAGGATCATTCTGTCTCCATGCATCAGGACCATGTGCTTTGATACTTCTGTCTGTCCCTGATGCATGGAGAGAGAGCCTTTGTTCTGCTGCTCCATCACAGCCCCTTATGAGACCTTGGACACCTGAGCTCTGAGCTGAAAGGGTCCTTCAAGATACAGCAGTTGCTCAGGCTCACCTGAGCAGCAACTGAGCTACACCAAAGTAGCAACTTTGGTGTATTGGTCCAGAGGCAGAATATAATGTTGAAGACAGAGCAAAACTTGACTCTACGAGAGTTAGCTTCCTACAAAATGCATGTGCATGTCAGCAGTATTTTTCTGCACTCTTTCCCTAGCTTGTAGTTTTAATCAGAACATCTAAGGACCTCACAGCATCCATACTCACCCTGTCCCCTCATCCCTATCCCCACCTTGCTAACTCTGAGCCACTGCATTTGGTTGGACATGGAAAATAAAGAAGAGGAGAGAAAAGAGAACATTTGTGTTCCCCAGTGGGTGTCAGGGGGCCATCTCTGCAGCAGGGAGATCACTGGGGATTGCACCAAGCTGGAGGGGGAAGAGCCCAGTTATTTGCTTGATACAGGAGGAAAGAGATGTGAGTGCTGGGTTGCTGCAGGAGCAGATGGGCCCAGGTGAGGGTTGGTGCTGGAGTACCACTGAGTGCAGGTGGTGCTCTGGCTCATGTTCAAACAGGGCTTGGCTCCGGCTGTAGCACCATCAGCCTAACTCTGGTGTGAGCAACGCCATGGCTGTGCCTGCAGGAACACAGCCAGCGACCTGCAGCACTGACAAACTGGAGCTAACTGAAGCCCAAGCTTTCTAACACTGGCTTTCCCAGCAGTCCCACTGATCTCAGATACCTGTGGGCTCTGGGCCTCGGTGGCCAAAAGGGGCCCTGGTGAGAAGAGGGTTTTTCAAGAGCTTGAACAGACTGTGTGCCTGCTGAGCATCCTTCCTACAGTCTCCTGGTGTCTGAGTAAAAAGCAGCTGCCTGTGAAATAACTTACAAATGCTAGCCTTAATTGAACTCCTGGCAAATATCACGGTAAGGTAAGCTGCTGTGGGAGCTGAATTTTTAGGAGAAAATTAGCAAGGATAATTTCAACTGTTTTTCTAGACAAATAATGAACATGAGTTCATTCAAACGTTTCACTGAGCTAGGCCAATACATCAGAATAGCCCAAGGACATACAAAGCAAGGGTGCTGATGGACAACTCTTTTTTTGGTTTGGAGACAATATTAGAGGCAGCATTGCTGAAGCAGAAGAACATTCATGTCTGTTGACACTGCTATCACAGCCCTTGACTGACAGGGATGCTTCAAAGTAACGATTGGGAAAGTAGGGATAAGCAGAAATACTTGTTTTGCTATTCTTCAGACTTCTAAAATGGACTGATTTAAAAAAATATTGTTTTAAGATACTGTAATAATTTTATTGCAATTTTGTTCAGGAAAAATAATAATTTTATCAGGTTTTCTTCATCATGTTCACAACTAGCTGAGGAAAGGAGGAAAGGAAGAGAAAATAACAAATCTTACAAACATTTCTGGATTTTCAAGAGGTTTTTTCAATACCCATTCATTACGGAATTTGAAAAAGGAAAAAGATATGTACATATATATGTGACTGTAACCACATCTAGCTAAGATAGATTTTAGCTATATATTTGTTTGTATACTTTAATGAATGGTATATAAAAGACATCTTTAATAAAGAAGAATCAAACCAAATGAAATTATTTAGGAATCATGCAAACAGTGAAATTTTTTTATTCATGTTAAAAACTTGCCTATTGCTTTCCAACATGTCTGCATGGATGCCTGCAGTGACATGGTCCTTGGTCCTTTCACTGTTCCTCTGTGCTGCCTAGTCCTCCTGCATGGGCAGTGCAGCACTGGGGCTTGGTGGCTGGAGACCAGGCTGGAACATCAGCTCAGCTCAGCTCAGCTCAGCTCAGCCTGTCTTCTGCTGTCTGACTTCAGCCCTTCTACTTGTTTTTCCAATAGGAGCAGTATCTCCTTTTAGACATTAGATAACTTGGACACTGGACTGTGTTCTAGAGTGTTTCACCTCCCTCTGTATTAGCCAGATATGAATCATGGAATCGTTTAGGCTGGAAAAACTTCAAAGATCATTGAGTCCAACCTCTAACCCAGCACTGCCAAGTCCACACTAAACCAAGTCCCCAAGTGCCACATCTGCACATCTTTAAAATACCCCCAGGGACAGTGATTCTATNACAGTGATTCTATCCCTGCCCGGGGTAGCCTGTTCCAATGCTTGACAGCCCTTTCCATGAAGAAATTTTTCCCAATATCCAATCTCAACCTTCCCTGGCACCACCTGAGGCAGCTTCCTCTGGTTCCTCTGCTTGCTAACTGGGAGAAGAGACCAACCCGCCATCTACCTCCTTTCAGGTAGTTGTAGAGAACTGTGAGGTTGCCCAGAGCCTCCTTTACTCCAGGCTAAACAACCCTAGCTCCCTCAGCCAAGGACTTGTGCTCCAGGCCCTTCACCAGCTCTGTTGCTCTTCTCTGGACGTGCTCCAGCACTTCAGTGTCTTTCTTGGAGTGAAAGGCGCAGAACTGGACGCAGTATTCAAGGTGGGACCTCACCAGTTCCAAGTACAGGCTTACAATCAGGGATCTCGTCCTGCTGGCCACACTATTGCTGATACAAGCCATATTTTTGATATAAAGGTCAGGCCTGAAATTATGAGATTGGAAATTATTATTGCCAGACATAAAATCCAAAACTTTATATTTTATGTCATAAATGCAAAAAGCAAATGGCTATTGCAAATATGAAAAAGAAATGTCAATTTATCTAACTTACCATAGTCATATTTTGAAAGGGCACCACTGCATAAAAGCCCATGGGAGGGAGAAAAGGACACAAAAAGCCTGACAAGAAAGACATGATACGTCTGAGCAAACCAATGGAGATGTTAAAACTCAGAAGCCCACAGACATCTGCTAACTTGAACATGCAACTGGCAGCTATCACCAAGCTGTACTCTCATGTGGTTCTTGGCTCTTGCTTGCCTGTATTCTCTAATTCCAGCATGTCTCCTTGGTGTTACTCCTACATGAACTGTCAGTGTTGTCAGAGGAAATCACGTCAGTGCACTTAAGACCATTTTTTGCCTTGTGAAGAAGTTAATTTGATATACCTTGATGTTTAAAATAGAAATGCAAGTTCCATCTACACAGAGCTTTATGTTTTGTACTGGGAACACTGGAACCACGTGAAGAAATCTTCTTCCAGCCATGAAAAAAAAACAAGTAGGAGGAAGATGCTTCCTTTCACTTTAGGGTGATGAGGTTCACAAGCAATTGCAATGGATACTCAAGGTTCAAGGGGGAACAGTACTAAAATGTTAACTTCAGTAGTCACTGAAACCAGTGTTATAAAAAAAGTAGATTGGCCAATCCAACCTAGTTTGGGGCTCACATGGACTCGCAGTATAAAGCTGAATTGGGGTATAATTAATTAAGGGGGCTAAACAAACTCTTCCCCTTCCCCCGTTCTCATGTGGTAGATAGAAGTACCCCTTTTTGTACCATCCTATAGCCAAACCATCATGCACCTGTCTCTTTTTCTGAAATAAAGTCCACTGGAAGAACTCTAAAAATCTTGAATGAATACGACTTGTGTCTTTTAGACATGTTCATAAAAATCCTCTTCTTATGGCTTGACCTTCGCTATATGTTTTGGGCTATTGGACAGATGCATTTTGTCTATAGCTTTAACTGTCTTTATATCAAAGGACATGTTTCTTAGCATTGATAAAATTCCCCTCTCACTACCCATGAAACAAACTCTGAAAGCTGAAGCCTGCAAAACAGCAATCTCTTTGCTGTTGTTCTTTAAGCATTGGTCCTGGAGACCATTCAACCTCAGGGCTTACTTTGGAGATGAAAAAGAAAACCAAGACATCCTGAGAAACCGCCATAGTGTTCAGAACAAGATTCAAATGCAGCAGAGTAATTAAGTGTGTAAAAAATTGTGGCTCATGATGCAGTCTCCAATTCTGAGCCTGTAGCCCTGCCCTTTGGACATGCCTCTCTGCCATTCATAAAATGCAAAGCATCAAGATGGAATTCTGGAAGGATTTAGCTGCATTAACGTGTGAGGAAAACAGAGAGAAGATTGTAGGGCATCTTCCAGGAACCTCATAGCAGTGTGCCAAAACATGTTTTGATAAGGTGCAATACTCTAATAAGCACACCAGATGCTTCTGATAACTGTGTCATTCAGAGCTCCTAGGTCTTATTTTCTTCAATATGTTTGCCTTGTGAATAGGATTGAGCCCAACAGTACTTAATGGTCTTCAGTGGGGTCAAATAATTGTAAAAAATACACTGCATCAAGATAATCCTCTCCATTTTGTTGCTTCCTTTCCATTTTCCCTCTAGCTAACTCCCTCCTCAAAGACAGAGAGAGCAAATTAAGTGATTAAATGAAAGATCATCGTATTGCAGACAAATAATGCTTTATGAAACTTCTTCAGTCTGCAAATCTCAGCCTTCCCTCTAGGAAGAGTTTTGTGCAATGTACAGCCACTCAATCTGATTATATGTGACTTTGAGCAGTGGGTGGTTTTGTGCTTGTCTTTATGTGTAAAGGTTAATGTCAGCAAAATGAATGGAGCTTGGGATATTAGTTATGTATTTGACGAAGTCCTTATACTCTCTCTACCAAGTATACCATAAGTGCTTGAATATATTTATCAACTGCTTTATAAAGAGCAGCAAGAAACCCAGATTAGAGGTTGCTAAGTTACAAACCAGATAAAGCATAGGCATATTTCCAAATTTATATAAGCACCATGCCTAAATTAAAGAGAAATGTGAGAAGTGATTTGAGCTCAAGAATAGGTTAATGTGCAAGACGGACTTTTTTTCTCAATTTCTCTGCATGGTTTTACTTCCAGCAACATTTCAAAGCATTTCCAGCGATATTACAGCATTCAGAACCTATTACAACATGCCAGCTATGAGAGGTAATGCCTAATACCCAGCATGGGAGCTTTTTAATAGTAATACAAATATTATGCAGCATTTCCCTCCCCAAGTCAAGCTGTGCTTGCCTTGAATACAATCCTCCTATAAATACAAACGTGTACATCCTGGATGTACAGGCCCTTATTACAATGGGGACCAAGTGAAACTGTATTCACAGACAGATAACACAGATGTTAATCCGACCATTGAAGAAATGGGATTTTGTGCTGTGCAAATTCCAGTTCAAAGGAGGGATCCTTCTCAGTGTAGATGTCTTTCTTATCAGCTCGTGTTTAGCTAATAAATGGTTTATTTAAAATGGTATGGCTGTGAGTGGCTTACATACATATTACTGGGTTTGGAGTAGCCCAAAATTACGGCTTACTGTTCTAGAAAAGCTGTTAGAAGATGCTTGCATTCGCTGCATGCAGAAGCAGCATGCAGAAAGATAGAGTTCTTCTAGAGGCAACACTTTTCAGCCCAGGCTTTATTGTGGTCTCATATTATTAGTAGGCATCATCACAGATGGCTGCAATTTGAGAGCCCTGTATTTTCTAGCAAGGAAAATGCCGCTGAAGTATTGAGCACTCAGGCTGGAGGTGAGGCCACTTGGTGGAGGTACCTCATGGCTGGCAGTTGCTCCTACCTGTGAGCCCAGCTCCCCTGGAAAAATGTGTGCTGCAGAGTCCTACTGCAGGAGAGAGCAAACTGACTACTTTAAAATATCTCGTGGAGGAATAACCAGATTTTGCAGGCCAGCTTTTGCCTTCAGAAAGGCTAACCTGAGACATTTAATCAGTTGATTATCTCCATATATCTAGATTTTCTAAAGAAAAATAAATAGAAAGAAAGAAAACTTTACTTGAATTCCACCTACATATGGCACGATGGCTAGAAAAGGCTCAGGCAGGGGCTGGATAGCTGGGGTACAGAAGGACATGGCCCATGGGCCTTTTTCTCATGCCCTGCTCATTATATGTGTGCAGAGTCCAGCAAAACCAGGCAAAGTTGTGCTACACCATATTGATACCTTCAGGGAATTTCCAGTAAAAAGATCAACTAGGGCCTTCTGGCTTCATTCTAGTAGTTAAAAACAGGATAAACACCCAGCTTCCAGATCGTGGACACCACTCAGTCTGGCTTTATCGTCCCTTGGAGCTCTGCAACAAAATGTCTTAATAAAGTAGAATGATGCACTGTACTTTCTTCTTCCTTTTTTTTTTTTTTAGGAGTATTTTCACTTACATGAAAGAACAACAAAATGCAACCTGATTCCTATCCTTCTATTTAATTACCCACCCTTCTGTTTTCAAGCAGTTTTAAGGTAAGGATAATTATTATGAGCAGAGTTAGGAAGCAGGAAATAGTGTGGGTTTTTAGGTAGGTGACAGAAAACCGCTCTTGCCGTTTACAAGAAACTTAGAAAGCCTTGCCAGGCCAGATGGCAAAACATACCTTAATGTTGCTCAGTTATAACAAGAAAAAAAGTACTGTGGCCCTAGATCTAATGGGAGTTCAGGGTATTACTCGGCCCATGAGCTGTCTGTGCTCCTGTCTGCAATCCAGGACAAAGAGTACTGGAGAAAAAGTCCTGTGTTTTGAGCATTGATTAAAATCTAGCCTTGTCAGAGGTACTAAATTAATGTTACCTTTCAGCGGCTGCAACAAAATGCTCATCAGAAATAGTGTGCTTTAGTTTGTGATCCTTTCTGCAGCTGCACATTTTCCCCCCTACTTAGTAATCAGTCTTATCTCTGGAAAGAAGCACTTCCCATCAGTTTTTTATTTTCTTTGTCATGAAGCCTTTCTCCCTTCTCAGCTCAGAGCCCTAGAGAGAATGACACCTGGTGGTTCCTCTGCTGCTGGTTTATTTATCTTGTAGGACACTCTATCTATACCAGCTGTTCAATACAAGACACTTGCTCCTTGCTGCTCTGTGTAAAGCCAGAGCACATACTTACAGCTACAATCAAACTGATATTGTTTGGTAATTACTGTTATGAGGGGTTTTTTTGGAGACATGTTCTATATTTTCATACTGTTCCTTGCTATAGGCAAGATACCACCCTGAGAACATCCAGCAGAAATGAATCCTGCTGCAAGATAAAGTTCTGGACTGAGCATTTAAGTCATTGGCCTTATAGCTAGGTGCTCTGTTTTTGCTTTGTGTATTTGCCGAGCTGATGATTTAATCTCTTCCTGCCTGTCAAACCTTGACCATAAAATCCTTCAATCTGTGCTCCTGGAAATCTCAGTTCATCCCAAAAACCAGTGCCACTGTTTAGATAATTTCAACCCTCCTTTGTAAATTTGTGGTGGTGAACAGCTGAGAGAGCATCCTGAAAAATGAGTTTAAAGAACTTTTCTATAGTCACTCTTCAATTTTATTACATTACTCAAGTTTGATTTTCTCTTTTTAGGAAGGGAATAATATGGCATTAACCATTATGTCCGTTCTTAAGCAAGCCACTGGAAGTTCCTTCAGGAATATCAGGAAATTAAGTTCTGCAGTTTCTATTTCATAGTGTCATAGAATCATAGAATAATTTAGTTTGGAAGATGCCTCCAGGGTCAGCGACTCCAAACATTAACCCAGCACTGCTAAGTCCAACACTAAATCATGCCCCCAGACTTTAAACGCCTCAAGGGATGGTGATTCAATCACTTCCCCTGGAAACCTGTTCCAGTGCTTGATAGCTCTTGTGGTGAAGAAATTTTTCCTAATATTCAATCTAAACCTCCCCCTTAAGGCCATTTCCTCTTGTCCTATTACTTGTCCTATTTGCAATTCTCACTTATCCCTTCTAAAATAACCCAGAAGCTTTTAAACTTCCCAAGGAGCAGCATATCAAAGTGTTAAAACAACCTTCCTTACATATCCATCTTCTCTTTCCTTCTCCTTTCCTTCTAGCAAAATCCAAGGCTTTGTGAAAGATGAAATCCCATGGGAAAGCTGCTGCAGAGATTATGACTTCAAATTTAATGGGGTAGTCACTGCCACTTCTGAAGTAAGGTCTGCACTACAGGTTTTTGTAAATCCTATAAGGACCAAGGTCATTTGGGGCTGGATTGATTTTGCTTAACTGTGCGTGTCTAACTCAAATTTGATGCCCAAGGTTCAGCCACCCAGGCTCCTTCCTAATTCACAGCCTTCCTAGTGAGTCAGCCATCCTGCAGGTTGCCTTCTTTTTCCATTGATTAGGTAGCAACCTGAGATTTGCCATTTTTAGAGAGTTAAGTTTAGAAGAGATGAATCATACCTCACTACTCTGGTGCCTTCTTGCTGTCATGAGTCCTCTGCAAGTTGAATCCCTGCATCCCTTAACTTACTCCTGCAACTTAAGTGGCTTTTATGAGGTTCCCTGCAGGAATCTCTCCTCGCTGTCAAAACTCAAATGAGTGAGTCATGTCCAATGTTACTTACATTAGGCTAAATACAAATACATGCTTATGGAACAAGAGCACCCAAGGCCCCCTATTTGAACATATTCCTATTGAGATTTTATTTATTATTTACGATATCATCAGAAAATCTCACAGTAGTTTGTAAATTAAATTGGAGATTACAGCATGTGCATTCTAACCCAAACACTGTGATATACAGAGAGTTTGGAATTCATTAGAGAAAAAAAGAGCTAAATAGAAGATGAGAACAAGCTCCACAACTAAGGAAAAGGAGCAGGAGTTCACATGAATCTTTCCAGCATTATGTGTGGTAAAGCTGCAGAGATGTAGCACAGTTCTATTTCACTTTCATGAGATTGCATTCACCAGCAAGGTTTTCAGAGACCCATGAGAAATTCCAAAAGACCTTAATTTTGAAGGAGCCCAAAGCAGCAAATTCAAACCGGTAAAAGCTGTGGCAAAAAAAGATACACAGTATCTGAGACCCATGGAGCTACAGATTTTTTTTAGACTAGCTGTAAATGGGGAGGAGAAATTTGCACTGTATATTTCTATTCTGTGTAATTTTACACTTCAGGTACATTGTCATACTCATACTAGATTTATTATGTTTCTGTTGAAAACAAAGAAGCCACATGCGGAGAGACAGACATCCTCCACACCCAGAGATGCTCCCACAGCTCTGGTGTGGGAGCTCAGCCTACCAGCAATTCCCTGGGGGAGGGTTTAGTGGGGATACGCTGAGATTGATGCTATATCTGCGGCACGTATCCATTTGTGGAGAATCCACCCATAATCAGGCCAGCAGGGACATCAGAAAGCCAAAACCACTATGCAGCATCTCCATAACAATATCTAAGCCTGCGATGGTTACTAATATAATTCTGCAGATGGACAATCACAAGGGTTCAGGACCAATGGAGAATCTGGGATAACTGGAAGTTAAAAATAAATGAATCTATCAATCATTAGACATTTAAACGAAGTTTATATAAGGAATACAAAGCTGAAAAGAGTCTGTTTAGTAACAGGCATATTTAGTCAAAGGTTTATATTCAACTTAAAAATAAAAGCTCCTGGTTATATGCATCAGCCTGGCCAGCAAAAATTATGCTGATGGAGCAAACAGATAAGAGAGTGAAAAAATCCAGGCTCTCTGGTGCTCAGTTGCCTCTTGTCCTGGTTCAAACCCTTCCTATCTCCTTGTCTCTACTTAATTAAAGCATGTAAATGGCAGCATCTGTCAGCTAGAGGCTTTGCATTCGGCAGCCACATCTCTCAGACTCGCTGCCGAGTCAATCTGATGGATGAGGAGACTGCTTTGGCTTTTGAAGTCATTTAGCTGCAGCCTCCATTAATCTCTGGTGCCACGCAGAAGTGATAGGATCTGTTCCTGTGCCAAGGCTTTGGAGGAGCAGCCTGTAACTGAGCCCACAGTGCTCTATGTGTATCCATCCCCTGAGCAAATCTTTACTATCCCTCGCAGTTTACAATCAGCTGTCTGCTTTTTATTTTTTTAATTGCTTGTAACATTATCCTTGGTAAAGGAAACTTTTAAATAGTGCTTTTTTAATCTGGTTCTGGTTTTTTGTTTGTTTGGTTTGGGTTTTTTTGTTTCTTTTTTTTTTTTTTGTCAAATATAATTCACAAACAATGCAGATTGCTGTTCTCCAGGGAAAGGTAATTATGGGAGAGGAGTAGGGGATTCGTGCATTGTTTTAAGAGGGAAAAGGAGGTCATAAGCAGTACTGTAGAAAAACAAATAACTGCAAATCTTATTACTGGCAAAAAACCCGCAAGACTAGGAAACTAACTCTGAACTAGGGAAGTACCATTCATAGGTTCATTGAAAAAATAATTTTTTTTTTTTTGAGTGTATTCAGTAACACTGGACAGCTGCTGATGCCCATGTAAAAGTGATACAGATAGAAACAAGCTCTGATCATTTCATTTTTCATGTAGAGCTGTCATGCATCAAAGAACTTCATAGACACCAGTGAAATCTTCTTACACCAGAGTGGGCAAATGAGCATTACATAGCAGATGGGTAAAATGAGACTTAAAAAGGCTGAACAGAAGTGGCCTCCCTGGAAATATAGCTCAGCCACCTCCTGCTCAGATAAATACCCTCAGCCTCTTTCTTCACCCTCCCCTTTGCAGCCACAACACATCTGTGACAGTTGCTTGTGTGAACATTATCCTAGGGAGCTGCAGCAGGACTGGAGCATCAGACATGCGATCTGTCACCATTGCCTCCACGCTATGCTGCAGGAGCATGATGTCAAGTCTTCCACCTCTGGAAATTGATGCCTATGAGATGTCCATTGGAAACAAAAGTAGCCAGAACTATTCTGCAAGAAATGCTGGGAATCCCACTGTGTCACAGTCTAAACACATCACACTTTAGAATGCATTTAGCTGTTAGAATATTTTTAGTCCAACTGAATGCAGTCAGCTACAAACATTTAGGGTTAAAGTCTAAGATAACCTCTTCAGACAACTCCATTCTGGCAGTCACCCAGACAGGGAAGGCAGTAACTGGTAGAGGGCACATTTCACTACAAAATGGGCTCAGGATGTTGCAGTATTTTTAAAGGAAGCCAATTCTTTGCTCTCACAGCAACCCTTTAAAAATGGCAGTAAGAATCAAGCCTCTCTCATAGAGAAACCCTCTAGTGCACTTGCAATTGAAGTTTTGAAATGAACATCAGCAAAAACCATCTACCTGAAAAATGCTGTTTTATTTGACGTGCACTGGAAATACGGAGAGGCCAATTTCATTGGCAGTAAGGTATGTTCTTTCCTCTGGCTTTAACATCAAACTTCTCAATCTTAGAAATCATTTCAGACCTTTGACTCAGTGTTAGAAAAATATTTAGTTTTGTGCACAAACCTGACAGAGGGCCAAAAATCTTTCTCTTATAATATGCAGAAATTTATGGAGTTACTCCAAGGATGTATTAAGACCCTTCTGTTCAAAATTTAAGACCTGCTGTTTTTCTGATATTGCAGGTAATTGCTCCAGCTGGAGCAAGGCTGTATCTCATTGTCTACAACCTCAGCCCCTCCCTTCTCTTTTCCCTCAGCAGAAACATAGTGTTCTCATGACGGCATGTCCCTCAGAACATGCCAAGGGATGGATCCAGGGCTAAATCCTTGCCCAGCGGTAGCTGACTTGGGATATCTCTGCAACCTGTGGCACATTCCACACTGGTTTCCCTGCAGCAAAGAAGGGTCAAGACCTCATCCCTATGGGTATCTTGAGGAAATTCTACAGATTTCAAGGTGCTTGCAGATATTCTCTCCCTTCCACTAGCCCTGAGTAGCAAGGACAAACCCTCCTGAGATGGGGTCAGTTTGAGGGCTTTTTCTTCCACTTATCTGCCACTGAGACTCTGGTTTAGCTACTGTCTCCCCATCACAGGTTGCTGATTTGGCCATAGGATGAAAAACAACTAAAGGCAAAGAGACATCTTCCAAATATAACAAGGAGACGCTTGCAAGCAAGCAATATAGCAAGCTTCTTTCTCTGGAAGAAAGAGAGAAAAAAGGCACTATGAAGATTATATTAGCTTGTTTTTACAGCTGGAGACCTGAAACTCACAGCTGAGATTGCCACAGTAGTAATTTATGCAAGACCACAAGCTCACTCAGATCCATGGTGGGGTGGAGACCTCTCCACTGAGTCGAACTGCAGTGACTCCATCACATGGGGTGGTACAAGCCAAACCCCTCTGTCAAGTCCTGCTGTAGCTACACCTGTGTAACTCCAAAGCCTTCTCAAATTGGAGAAAAATCATCATATTTCCATGGAGATGAGATGTTTCTCAGCTTTCAGGCTTCCTAGCTGTAATAATTCCTTGAGGAACAGCTGTGGAAAGGGCAGGATCAAGAGGTGAGTTGTTGGGCACTGTGCTAAGAACAAGTTGGTGGGCTTCCTCTTATGCCATTCTGCTGTTGTACAGATACACATGCTCACTCATAAACTCAAATGTCAACAGACTGTATTTCTTTTCAAACAGGATCATCTATGAATATATATAACTCTACCTTGAATTAGAAAAATCCATCAGTTTTTCTTCTCCCTGTAGGTACACACATACATATGCAGGAGTCTTTGTAGACACACCGCTGTGGTGCAGTATACCACAAACCAAATGTGGAAGTGTAATTGCTAAATCTAAAATAGACCAGACTCAAGAGATGCATCCCATACCAGCAACTCCCCAAATTCCAACACCCCCAGAGCTGTATACATACACTCCATAATTTTTCAGACTTACTGTTACAAATAATTTCAATTTGCAGTCTTTCCCTTAAACTGATTTTAGATTAATCTTATTCCTTCTTATTAGATACATCTTTCATGCAGAGTGTAAACCAATAATCCACTTGTAAAGCTTACTGGCATTGGCTCTCATCAAAATGGCAGGCAGAGAGTTGCAATTAATGGCAATAACAGAGAGAGCCTGCTTGCTGGGTGGCAGCACCTTGGTGTTCTTTCTCCCTCCCTACTGTGGGACTGAAATCCATGAATTTGAAAGGTGCTTGTATCTCCATAGTCATTATGGAGGTATCTGTCAACCAGCAGCAATTAATGGCAACTGTGACTTTTAAAGATGAGAAATGTCAGCACCACCTGGAATTCCTGGAAAGAGAAAAGCCTGTGGACCTGTCTTCTGCAGCATGCCAACCTCCATTGCCATGACCAATACACAATCAGACTGACCTTTAATAATTTTCACTTCTACCTATTACGCTTGTTTGCTAACTAGTATGTGTTGGAATGCATGGATTTTGGTGTTTGAGGGATTTTTTCCAGTTGTTTCACCTCCTAATGTTTGGCAGAGCAGCAGTGGCCCCTAACTGCATGCTGGGAAGCACTATTGTTCAGTCTGCTTTACTCCTGTTCCAAAAAGTCCTTGTCCTCCCTGGAACAGTAGTGACTGTGCAAGTAACAGGAGTCATTTTGACCATCCAGAAGGTGAAGTCTGGCCTTGCCTTATTCATTTACCTACAACTAGAAAAAAATATTAAATGAACAGTTATTTTCAAACTGCCTAAAATTCTTCAGTATTTTTAAATGAAACGCAAGAGGAAAGATTAATCGATAATACCATGTTTCAATTTTTCTATCAGAAAGCCCAAGCTAGAATATTACCCTGTATCTGTTTCCCAGTCATGATATGGGTATTTTTCTTGGAAAGGTACAGTGTTCAGCTATAAGCATTAGTATTATAACTTGTAAAAACATTGTATAGATCAGTCATTTCACACTAGTCTTCCAATACCATCTGATATTTTCAAGCACATGTTTTAAAATCCATGCAAAGATCTTTCAAGTAATTTTGCATGTGTCCTTCTTTCTGGAGGACTCTGTAATGGACCTGCAGAAACAAAGCCCTGATTTTGTATTGATGAATCTGGAAACAAACATGTAAAATGTATTTTTTTGCTGAAGGGATATAAGGAAACCAGAAATACAATACAAATTACATCAAATATAGAATATGTGACCTATTTAAAGGAAAAATTTCCCTTTTTTGAGAGCTCCAGTGTCCTGAATGAATAAGAAGCAGCCTTTTCCCTGCTCTGAACTCTCTTAATGGCCATTTTAATGACTGCCTATTCAAGTTTAAAGCTAGCTGTTTAATTACTAAATGCCAATATTTATGTAAGCGCAGCACATACAAGTGATAATGACAAAATTCAGTATTTATGGTGAGCAGATTTTTGGTAACTACCAACAGTGAGTAATCACAGTATTCTCTGTACTGCCACTAATTTCAGAGGACAATAAACAAGATTTCCTTGAAATTTAAAATCCAGAGACTGTTCACCCTTAATCCTTTCAGTGACTTTAGACCCAGCATGTAGTAGCAGCAAGAAAGAACTATGATTTCTTATCTCTGAAAACCAAACTGTTGAATTGATGGAGTGAGGGATATTTTTAGGGTGAAGGGACTAGTTAGCAGGTGGTGGAGAACCTGATGGGGTGCGCAGCAGGAAAACAGTGCTCAATGCTCTGACTTTTGCACAATAGCTCAGTGATTGGAACTTTTGGAGAGCAGAGAGAAGAGGTGGTCAGAATATCAAATTCCCCTTGCCTCTTAAAATCCTGCTTTTCTTGCTGGTAAACTCCAAAGCCCCTTTGAAAACTGGTCAAAAGCAGAGGCACTTCTTGATTTTAGGTCCTGTGAGATGCAAAGGTCCTTGCTGAATGGGAAATCGTTCTCCAATACTTAGATGACTCAAATGCACCTACTCTTCGGTTTTGCTGGACTTAAGCCAGGGGCACCAGATCCAAAAGCCTGTGAGGATGCTGCAGGACAGACATTATGGAGGGAAGGACTGCACTGGCTAACTTTGTTTCCATATAGTAAGGGAAAAATTGCAAATTTGAACATTAAGGAAGCTATTTCTGTCTACTACTTATTTCTGTGCTTGCATGTTTAGGTTGCAATTATATCTACCACATAACTGCATCCAGAGAAGAACCTCGGGTTTATATTTTATTCAAGAGAAAACTCTCTACTGTTGCAATATTTTATAGTGCTAGAAATAATAGTAGAAATTATGTCAGTAACTCACACCATTTCCTGCAGAGCCTGTTTCACGAAGACATGTTGTGGAGCAATATTAATCCGAAGTAATGAAAGGTGTAAATTAAATGGAAAAGAATTAAATTGAGGAAATATTCATTCTGCCTGGGAATGACCATACAGCTATCTAATGCAGTTTAAATAATGCACCCTAAATATTTTCCTTTAGGTAACTTGATTACTGTTCCTGACCAGCCCCATGTAATAATCAGATGTTCTCTGCTGGAATATTAACCAGGCTTTTGCCTTTAGGAGTCTGCTCTGAAGATCTGAAAAAGATTTCTCTGAATTCACAGGGATTTGCATGAGAAACCTGGCTTGCAGGACTGGCTGAAGGGAGAGCGAGTGGCAGGGGAGTGGCCTGCCAGGCTATAACATCAGTGTGTAACATAACAGAGAACATCCACATGATGTCAGTGCAAAGGCTCATCTGGTCCTGCTTCCTCTCTCCATGCACATTATTAAGGGAAAGGAATATAAGAAAAAAGAAGTGTATGTTTGCTCCTGGGTCCGTGGAGGTGGGACGGTACAGAAGTACAGGAGGGGGAACATCTCTGTATACCCCCAAAGCTACAGGAGAATCCCAGGACTATGGGTCAAAATTAGGTGTTCACAGTTAGTAGCCACAATGTTCCACTCTTTCATGATTTTCTTTCTCTTCCCTAAACTTTTTATACTAATTAAGCTCCACGTGAAAAGGCCTGTTTTTTAAAATTCATTACTCTTTAGCTGCAGGTATCTTTTGTGTTCCCTGTCCTATCCTGGCTTTCTGTCCCTAGGAACAGCAGTGGCTTCAGTACCCAGAATAACTAAAAAATAGTAGCATAAATGAAGATTTTTATTACTGTCATTTACTTGTGGAGGCTGAAAGGAGGCAAGTTGATGAAATGTCAATGATTTGTTGCCTAAAGAAAAGAAAGAAAGAAAAATGGAACAAATTTTCAAGTAGAGGGATGTAATGAGGCAAGCAGAGTCAGAAGCCCTATGCTTTCACCCAGTAGTTGATCACAACACTCAAATTCTTTTATTTTCTTTCCAAATATGTGAAACAGAAATGTGTAGCATACATAACAACATGAGCTACTATGATTATAATCTGTATATTATTTTGAAGGTTTTGATTACCATATAAAAGCTGAACACATGGGGTTTCTTTGTCCTTACTATAAATAGCTTGCTTGCATTGGCACTGTCTTTACTTAAATGGGTTAAATTACCACTCATGTTTACATATATATACATAAAAAATTGTTCTTATTGAATGTGCTCACAAGTAATAGTAAAATAGCAATTATCAACCCCTTTAGATCCCACCCTTCTCTTCTGGTTGCAACTGGCATAACTTCTGATGCTTGATTTTTGCGTACTGCAAATTTGCTCTTTTGCTCAATTTTTCTTTTGAAAGAAAAAATTGTCTGAAGCTCATTTTCCTGTATGAGGTATGGTAATAGCAATTAAAACCTGGCTTCTTTTAAACAAAATATACATATACTTATGACTCCTATCTGAAAGCTTCATTAGCAGTGATCCATGAAACCAGATCTTTGACATGAAGGTGTGAAGTATATCCTGAAACACAATAAAAGGGAAGGGTCATTTTTGCAAATACACATTAAATATTTGCCACTGATTCCAACAGTCTTTGCTGAATGGCAGCACATGTAGATTTTGTTTTGTTGTGAAAGACTGTTCTTGCCACCACCTGATAGGGAGAACAAGTCAGTAGTTAAACTAAATCACTCATTAAGCAACAGTTACAAGAGATAAAAATGCCTCTTCCTCATTGACTTTGAATAAAGCATGCTGAGCAAAAGACTGATATTTTGAAAAGTTATTTACAAGACTGAATAATAACAACCTTTGACCACAGTTTTGTCTCAGTGATTATCTCTCCACTTCTTCCCTCAACCAAAAATCCTCAGCTCTTAGTCATGATCCATTTTAGTTCCTAATCTCCATATTTCAAGGAATTCAAAAGAGTTAATGTGCATAGTTCACATCTTAATTTACTAAGCAGGTTCGAGTCTCTTCAGTACCACTAAGATATATATTGTTTTTTGAGCTTTGGTAATTTACTCAAAAGCATCACTTTTCCTTATTTTCTTTTAATAGTTTTTTAATTGGGGTTTTAGAAGTGTTGAGATGTTGCAGAGCATGCAGATCATCATTACAACAAAAGACAGGAGAAAGTTGTGGTCTAAAAACAGACTACTCAGACAACCTGATTCTCCTTATTTCCATTCAGTGCCATTTCTATCTCAGCCTCATCTTAGAAATATATTCTTATATAGCTACTTTCTGTGCATTACAAAGGCAAAAACAATGCAAGTCTTGACACTGCCTGTGCTGTCCCAATACGAGTGAGGTGCAAAGTCAGTAAGAGAGCAGAAGTACAACTGGGAGGTTTCTTTAATGTGTTACTGGCACAATACGAAGACTACAGTAGTTATTCACTGCTGACATGACAAGATACTCCCTCAACAGGGATCATGGATCAAAAGAAAAGAGGTATTTCCAGCCTGAAATCAAAACTGCTCAGCCACATACCCTGGTATGTGCCTGCTGTCAGCTTCTTTTGAGGTTTTGTGAAGTTAGCTAACATTTATCATTTATAGTAAGTCTTTAAATAAAGTCTGTGCGTGAAATGAAATAAAAGGATATGCCAAGTCATTGTATGATGGTGTTCCTCCCTCTGGGTGCCCCGAGAGCTAAG
>VXBQ01015511.1:19221-36721 GCA_013400175.1 Phainopepla nitens
CCGCGGCTCGCCCGGCCGAGGCACAGCGGGTGGGTCGTGAGCCATGGAGGGGCAGAGAGCCCGGTCCTGGACCGGCCACCCGGTGCCCTTCCAGCCGGGGGTCCTGCGGGGGCAGCCGGCAGCTCCCGGAGCTGAGTCACCTGTTGCATCGCACCCGCGGGGACGAGACCGAGCCGGGAAAACCCAAGCCCCCGGCACGCCTCTCCCCGCAAAAAAAAACCCGGGAGCAACTTCGCCCTTCCCTGTCTTGGGGAAAAATTATGCTTCCCCGCCCCGTTCCGGGCGCATTTCCGAGAGAATCAAAGTCTGAGATTAAAGAACACCCACCAGAAAGCGAAGGGACATTATTCATTTGGAGAACTGTTGCCTATTTCCCTGGTCTCCGGTTTTTTTTAAGCTGCCGTGCGCGGTAACGCAGTCATTACTTACACCACCCGCGTAAGGATACAGGTTTCCTACTAATGAGCACCCGAGCAGCAGGCAATGAAGTCTCACAACTACGTCATTTCCATAAATGATTTTCCGTCTTCAGTACTTTTGCGAGAACCGGTGACATTTCCGTAGACCACATTTGCATGCTGTTTATTCCTCATTATTATTATCAACCATGTGAACAGACTCAGTATCAAGCAACGAAGTGTAACAGCAACTCTTGGTGGAACTCAGGGTGCGTTCTGTTGTTCCTTATCCAAACATTAGACTTAATTAGACAGACAAATCAATTTATCTGTAATCGACACATCTGCTTTTTTTTTTTTTTTTAACCTCTGGAAGTAATTAATCACCATTTGTTTATTTTTTATTTAACTTAGAAACAGAAATAAGTATAAAGAAATGTGTTTAACAGCTGTTCCCTTCTCAAGTACACATGGTGATAATTTCCCAAAATATTTTCTGTGGCAAACGACCTTCTCACCAATCTGATTTTGTTTGTCTCCTTTATTTGTAAAGAATAGCACACCGCCTGTTTAATTTGTTTGCTTAAAGAGATATATTTTTTTTCTGCACTAAATACTCTTGGAAACACGTAGCTCATTTTAGACCATGATATTGTGTATGTTAGCCCCACTATTTTCAGCTGAGCAAACACAGATAGGAGCTTTTAAAAATTTAGACGTCTCTCTTAGACTTTTCTAAACTTTTAAAAGGCAGCTGAAGTACCTTCAGCGTTCCAACTTTAAGGTGTGAGACAAAACTTTCTATTACCTATCAGATAATATATTTCTATAGTGTCAGTCGTCTGATTGTGTACATTTACAGCTTTGCAGGACAAATTACCAGCCTATGAAATCTTGAAGCCACTATGCAATAATGTGTGGCTACAGAAAGCGACATTCTTTATTGACTATTAACCCTGATTTTCTGTTGTGGATTACAGTTTCACTTGGAGCAGCCTGATCGATAGCAGAGCTAACTATTACCTTCGTTCACAAGTATCCTGCGTCTTGGGAATCGCCCTCAAAAGATACTGGGGGAGTTGTAGAGTCTATTTCTCTTCAAACCCTGACAACACTGATTTCATTTTCCAGTCCCACCGTTTGCATTAGTTGCTACACAGACCTCCAGGGCTGTGTTTACTCGTAGACGAACCATGTCTTTGGCAACCAGTTCTGAAGAGAATTATTCATAATTAGTCCTTATGGCCGGACACCAAGATGGGAAAAAGTGGAAGGCAGTGCGCAGCTTGTCTACCAGAATGATACGTTGTTGGGGAGGAAAAAAAAAAAATTACCTCCCCCCCCCATTATAGTGCACAGGAATAACTTGTGTCTGTGCCAGACAGAGCCAGAGGGCTGCTGACAGACTATCCTTCCCCGCCGTGCCCCTTCCGCGCCGCTCCCCCTGCACCGAGAGAGCGGATGCTGCTCCCGGCCACCTGCGGCCGAGCGGGGCGGGCAGCCGCCGCTGCGCGAGTTTTTGCGCGGATGGGTGCGCTCGGACAGAACATTAAATGCGCCGTGTATCGTCTGAGAAAAGCCTTCCCTTCCAGTAGGGCACGGCTCTTCTTCTGCCGCAGCCCCGTGGCTCCCGGCGGAGGAGCTGGCTGTAGCCCCCGGGCTCGCCCCTGCACGTCCGCGCTGCCCCACACCGCGCCGCGGCCGCGGGTGGAGGGGGGCTCCGCGGCCCCGCGCGGGACAAGTTTATTCCCCGAGAGGCGCAAAAAACCCCGGCGTGGGTCGTAAGGCAAGAGCGGAGATCCCCGAGGAGGAATCACGTCGGTGGTGAGAAAGGAAAGAAAAAACTAAAATCAAAGGACCCGAAGAATAAAGGCGCGGCGGGGGGCGAGCAGCTTCGAGCTGCCCTTATTTTTCTTTTTAATTTTTAATTTTCTGTGTCCATGATTTGGGAGGTACATTTAGATTATTTTTTTAAGAGATGCAGTATCATAGAAATGAGCTCAAATCAGTCTGAAGTCAAGTCTATTGTCTTTACAAGCCAATCCATAGAAAGGACCATGTGAGGGAAAAGCACAGATGAACAGATTGGAAATGGGAGGACAGAGCATGTGGATAGAGTGAGCATAGAATTTGACCCTAAATCTTTTATACTGGCAAGTACCTTCTACACTCTTGTGAACAAGATTTGTATGTCTTACCTATGCTAAACATGAGAATTTTTAAACCTATCCTACAGAATTCAAATGAAGTTAGGAGTAGTAACAGATATGAATTTTATCCATGCACTACTGAATACCTTGGATCAAGCTCTAAAAATATGGAGAGAAATTCTGATGCTGTAAATCCTTTTTTTTTTTTTTTTTTACTTTGAGTTCTAGGAACTGAGCAAATCTGAGTAACAGCTACAAGGTCCCAATAGCAGTGCTAGAGAGATTGCAAAGTGCTAGAGGAAGGAAGGGAAGGACATGGAGAACAAGTGACAAATGGCCTAAGACAACTGTGCCGCTTCACCACTTTCAAGCAACAACTTCATACTTGTGTGTAATGCATGGAAAAAAAAAAGAGAGAGAAACTGGAAACTGGAGAGATAAGTAAGACACAGGTAGGCCATCTGGGTTTAGACTGTAAGGCCATTCAGGAATGACTTGCTGCTTCAACACCCAACCGAACCAGCTGTGTATAAGACAAAATACTTTTTGTCCTAGTAGTTCCTGAGATATTGCTGCTATAGCCTAAACTACCCAGTAATCAACTTGAAATTTGCACAGTAGGACACAAAACAGAAGACATGATGCTGAATTGTAAATTAACTCACATTTTTTTAAGTCAGGAGGGAGACGCAGAGGATGGCCTGGGTATATTATTGTTGCCTCCATTACAGATGATTATTCATCTGCCATTAATCCTGCTTTTTCTGTGCAAATTAAATAACTTAGAAGGGATAAGTAAGCATGTAGGATATCCTGTAAGGTGAGAGTAGGGAGATATGATGAAATGCAGAAGATAGAGGCATGGCTGAGAAAGTGATTGCTCAAGAGTCAGGATAAATAACAGAGGTACCTGAAGATCACTGCAGAGCAAAAACTCAGAGAAAATTACAGGTTTAAAAGAATTGTGTGTCTAAATCATCACATTGATATATCCACATCACAAACCAATTGATTCAATGAGTTTCATTGTCACATGACTGAAGTAATGAAAAGCAGCAAACCAGTTTAAAATATTCTTTGTTCACCCGTCTTCTATTGCAGAAAGGAAGGAAATACTGGTGGGGAAAATAGGAGCAATACCAAAAGAAGTGGTCAATAAATTCAGAGTGACTGAGCAGATTGGATGATTGAAGAACCTGGTAATGGTATGTGGAACATTTCGTTTGTCAGTCGCTGATGCAAACCTGGATCAGGTCGAGAATGACAAAAACTGGTGACCATATGAGAAATGAGTCAGTGCTGTTGGTATTCATGTTAGCGAAAATGCCATGATGATTGACAATAATTGGAACTCTTGTTAACATTATCAGCAGAGAGGGAAGCCATGGTCTAAGCAGACATAAAGGTTGATTGCTCCTCTTCTCTAAAAGCAGAAAAAGCCTTGTTAAATAATATACAAGGCAGACACTGGTGACTGTGTCTCTGCTCACCATAAAAAGAAGTTTGCCCAGGTTTTTTTGCAGCCTATCCTGCACCTTTAAATAGCCTAATAATAATTTTAATTTGGGGTTGCAAAGAAAAATTAGGATGCCTCAGAAATGAGTACATCAAACATCATTGAAGGAGTTGCTCTCTTGCCCTTACTCCTCAGGAAAGTAGAAATTTCCATTGCCCTCTTGGCTCTGTTCTGAAGAACTGAAGAAAGTAACCTTTCATGTCTATTCCTTTAAAACCCTTACTTTGACAATTTGTTGGTTTAAATGTTTGAAAAGTATTGGAATTTTCCACTTGATGAACCTACTAACAGTAATTACTGTCAAATTTGAGTATCTTCTGAAAAACTCTTTTCCGGTTCTATGCTGTAAGGCCATGGTGCAAAAAATTACTCAATATATGATGGAAAAAGTAAATCAAACTGTAAGTAAAACATGTACCACTGAAGATCTGACAGATGGGGAAAATATATTGGAAGCTTGATTCTTGTTGACTTTTGATCCTTTTCTTCTACACTGAAAATGAAGAAGCCCAGACATTTCAATTTTTATTATATGATATTTCTCAGCTTTTGCAATCAGGAGAATTGGTGTTAACAAGAGTATTCCAAACATTTAAGAGGAAAGTATTACTTTTGTAGTAGATAGGAACTCTTTTAAATTCAGATGTAGGTCTTGAACTGGAGCTGAGTTTCAGTTTTAGTCACATTTATCCATCAAACACACTGACACATTTTTGTTTTAAGGCCTACTTGATTTTTACTAGCATTTTGTAACAAAAAGCCATCATTCCTTTCTTCTATAAAATATGTTCTGATGGCCTAAGTTATGACTCTGTCTGCTGTTCAAGCATGTCTGAAATTGTACTTTGTCCATGGCCAAGTGTCTCTTCAATCCTGCTTTGTGCTGTCACAGCAGGACCAGAGGGTGAATGTACAAGGTTTAGGTGATTTTGCTACTGACAGCAAACTCGGTGATACCAGGCCAACTTCCTTCCACTTCACAGTGATGTTCACAAGGACCACTCCCAGTTCTCAGGGGTGACAGCCTTTTTACAGTTACTGTATGGCTTTACATGTGTGCAATGTTTTCTGCTTAAGATTGCAAAAGGAAAATGCAATTTTCTGCTTTGGAAAAAGCTCAAATGTGATGTGTTAAAAAAAGAGAGAGGAACATAAGGAGTCAATGTGTCACTGCAGTAACACAGGGACCAGATCTGATTTCTGTTATAGCAGTACAAAATAGGAGAAGACCATACAAGTCAGAAGACACATTGTGGAGCTCGAAGAATCAGCATCATGAGGAACAAAACCAAAGCACAATCCAAGAATAAAAAAACCCAAAGAGATATCAGAAGTTATCTGAACAAACAAAGAAAAAATAAAAAAAGGTCATACATTTGAAGTAAAATGTATGGTCTTAGTTTTACTTACAGAATAAAGTATCATAAAAATGGAAGGAGGCAAATCTAAGGGCATCCAGAATGATATGAAGACTCAAGGGTCTTATATATTCAGTAAGGTTAGAAAAAGTAGGTCTGTATTGTTTGGAAAAGAGGATCTTATGAGGAACTTCAATGAGATAACAAAAGTCTAAAGGGACCAAGGAAGAGACATGCAGCAATGATATTTGAGCTAGTGTCAAATGCAAGCTCAAGGGAACACAAATGTATGCCAGAAAAAAAGCCTGACAACGAAACTTTCCAGGTAGAAATATCTTATACTAAGAGCAAAATTCCAAAGATGGCAATTACTGCAAATAGCTTACATAATTGAAAAATTAAAGCAAAACACTTTAGGAAGTCATGGTGGATGAAATCAGTATTTCTGAAAATGGAGAAATTTACATAAAAGTTTGAGTCATGGTCTTACTTTAACTTCATGGGAAGACATGATGCAGAAATAAGTTTTCCTTCTTAGTTAGATGAGAAATTAACAGTGGATAGTGGATTGTCCTTTGAACTTGGATTCTCACCACCCCACAACATCACTTCACCCCCAGTGTGCTCCATCAAGTAATCAAGTCAACATGCAGCAATCCAATCAAACATCAGACCAGGAGAATTAATTGCAATGTCAATCCCTGGCTGGCTCTTCAGATTCTTCCCTGTTTTAAATTGTCACTTCATTACTCATCTGCACACTCCCTCACAGCTTATCCACCCAGCACCTTCCCACTCTGGCACCAGCTGGGTCATGGGACACTCAGTGGGCACTTTCCTCCTCCTCCCCTCTTTGTCTCCGAGAGGGAAAGAGGCTGTGGTGGCACAGCAGCACATGTCACCAGCACCTTCCCCCCAAGGTGCGCAACATGACACTGATGCCCCTGTCAGAGGGATTGATAGCTGTGAACAGCCGTCATGTGAGTCCATCACAAACTGGAGCAGGTAGGAGAGCAAAGCCCGTAATAAACACCAAACTCCAAAAAAACTATGAGGCAAAAATGGTGTTAAAATGAATATAATGAAACATCAGTACCTGAAGGGCAAAAATCCCCGCAGGGTCTCACATCACTCCCCAAATGAAGCCATCCTGAGTGTACAATTGCTCTTAAAACTTCCTGCGGTGAAACCATCAGGGAAAAACAATATGTGTATAAAATTAGCAGTGTTTGTTAAAATAAATTTAATCCAAACCAGATTAATCATATTTCAATCAAGTGGCATGATTACATGTTAGAAGTATAGGCTGATGGGGACCCTGATTTCTGTATGAATCCTTCTGCCAGCTTCAGAGTACTGACTTTCTACTACAGAACTGAAAACACCTATACCTTTAAGGTGATATTAATATGGGTGTTATTGTCAAGTTTTATAATATTGTAGATATGCCTTCAAATACACATTTATCCTTAGCCAAAAGTGTTCTAGCATTTTATTCCAAAAAAAAAGGTATTTATTAGTATTTCTGGGAACAAAATTAATTGCCATGATACACTTGCATATATTGCCTTAACTCCAGGAAGATTATATAGTTTGGGAGCTAGAAATTTGAACTTTTGCATATATAAGCGATGAGAAAAGGTAACATACGATAGACCATCCATTCAGTACCAGGTTTCCAAAAGAAAGGCAGTATCTCAAATGTAATGCAAGAAGAGGATATTTTACATCCAATTAGGCAAGGAAGCCAAGCTGAATGGGTTAAAATTTGCCACAGATCCCAAGAAAGTGATTTTCTTAACCCCTTAAGGGTTCAAACTGCACCAGGAGGAAAAAGTAATTATGCAATGAAGAGGAGAAGAGAAAATATGTCCTGAACTGGTTTGCCTGCAACAAGGTACAGATTCCTCTGTGGTCTGCAGGGAGCAGCTGAGCTCCCCAGCTTGCTCTTTGACCACACCCGAAATAAAAACTAAAGGATATTTTGGGGAATAGGAAAACACAACAGCTCAGATAATGTCCCAGGCAGTATATTCATTACAGGCTCATCAGAGTGGATGCCTGCAATAGGAAGATTAAATACCCATTTACCAGCATCAGAGGAGAGTTTGGTTTTATAATGTATTGTCCCCTATTCCCCGTGAGGCTGCTTTGTTTGATAAAATGCTGAGTGTGGTGTAAAAATATCCCTCTCTCTGTAATTTGCACTCCTCTCCATTTAAAGCTATTCTTGCTGCAAACGAGAATTGAAAGCTGCTAAAATTAAGTGGTGTCAGTTCTCAATGACACTTTAATGATAGAGCGCTCAGCAAATGAGATGAGAATGAATTCCAGCTTCTCTGCTAAAGATAGTAACCAGCACTAAACAGTATAATGCTCCAACTGGGCTACACTTCACCTGCTTCATTCATATTTAGTAGAACTGATATAGGGAAACTATAATTAAAATGCTCATAAAATGGAGAAAAAAAAAAGCAGCTAATTTCTAATAGAGATGGCAGGAAACAACTGAAGCTTGTTAAGTCAAAGCACAGCCCTTCTTTGTCACTTCTGTACTGCCCCAGAGGCCACTGCTGGCCACAGGGCAGGTGTGGGGCTGGGGAATGCTTTCCTCCCTGCTGAAATTGCCACCCCCAGCAAGTTTGGTACAAGCCTACTTATCTAATCCAGACACAAGGAAAATGAATATTGGGATATTCTTCCCAGTTTTGGGCTAAATGACACCACTACCTCATAAAAATCATTCAAGCAAATGAAACCCCAACACATAAACACTTTCTCTCTCTCAGGATTATAATAATTGGACCTTCAAGGGCGTCCACCCAACCTCCCACACAGATCATCACCGCTGAGAACATGTGGCTTCTCTACTGCAAAAAATGACAGCTTCAAAGCATGTCAACTGGGTGCTGTCACATCTGTGACCCCCTTATGCCACTTTTCTGTTGCAAAGGTGTTTTATGATAGGCCAATAATTCTCTGAAATAAAAGAAAAATTCTTTTGCTCAGGGCTTCTGAGCATGGGAGGTTCTGGTGCAGAGGGAAAGATGGGCCCATGAAGCTGCACACAGAGATCCTGGTGCTGCTCAAAATTCATGAAGAGCCTGGCAGAACCATCTTTGCCTTTTCTTCTGCCCCATAGATCATGGGCTCACAGTCTGCAGTTACTTTGTATTTCTTTCAACAAACTGCTGTGGAAGAGAAGTAGATTGTTTCCAGCCCTTGACATTAGGAGAGTTATTTTTGTATAATGTTATGTCATTCAGTTGAATAACCAAGCCTGTCAAGCACGTGAATGGAAGATAAATATTAAGGCATGTAAAGTATAAAAAGCATTCATTATGGAGAGAGAAGTATTTATTACTGTAGGAAATTTTTAGTGGACTTACAATTATGAAAGCTTTTGTGTAACAAGGTGATTTAAGGTTTCAAAATTCACTGCAAGTATTTGCAGAATATTCCATATGATTAAGAAGGGAGATGGGGACATTTGGGATGAATGACAACATAATCTTTATACCTCATATTAATGTTAGGTTTCCTTTACAAATAAAATATATTTGATAGATAAATGATCCTTCAAATACTGTAAAAAGTTTTAAAATAATATGCTGGCACTATTTCCCCAACCTTATCTTGATGAAACCCGACTGAATCTTTACCTAGAATTTATATTCTTCTTCTGATATATTCTAACAAATAATGCACTGCAGGGAATTCCATATTTCTCAATTTCACATGAAAGAAAAAAAAAATAAAAAGTATTTTGTATTTACATCACAGAACATATCCAGAGCTGTGTAAGTGTCTAGGAGTTGTAAAACTGGTGGCCTAATGGTCTGAGGGCACGTGAAATGGTCATGCCTGAATGAGAACAGTAATGCCACACATATCTCTGTGTTTCTTCTCATACAAGGTTCCTATCCTGTCTGTACAAGTACCAACTTGACAGCAACTGTCAAAAGCTTCTTAAAATGAGCAGTCTTGACTATTCTTTCCACTGTTTGCAGATCAGACAGCCTGTGTATATGGTTTTTACACAATATTTTTGTGTGTCTTCTGTTATGTACACAGCTCAAAGCGTCCGTATTCTTCCCGCAAGGATTGTGTGACTTTGGGCAGTCTTCATTCTGGTGTAGGCAATTCACAAGCCTCCCTTCCTCTCTTCCTTCTGAGCTCAGCATTCCTTCAGGGAAACAGGTTTTTATGGTTTTGTGGCATAACCAAAGGAGGCACGAGAAAGCTTCAACTGTTCCATGACAGTTACCTCTCTATGTCTTACTGTGGCATGATTATGGTAGGGGAAAGCTAACAAAAAGGTTCAATTACCACTTCTGCCATTAAGTTTGCAAGAAAAAGAAAAAGAACAGATTTACTATTGTGATATGTAGATTATGATCACATACTCAGTCTTGCACTTCAGGGTTCAGACTGACGTGGGAGCGTGAAATGTGGGGTGATGGCTCCAGATCACCGATCACCCTATCAGCTAAACTGATAAGGAAGTTTTATGAAAATAAATGTATGTACATCAAGATGTGGTGTTTGTTCCTGTTGTTTGTGGGACCAAGGAGTCAGAAAAGGGTCGAAGTGCATCCCCACACCAGCGATTTTAGTCTTTCTGGCTTTTTTTCAGCCCCAGGTTGGTGTTCTGGTTGTGCCCAAGTGCTGAAGTGTCCCTTCACCCACCGGAGATGTGGAGCTTGCTGGCACTGTGAGTAAGGGGAGCTGGAATGGGCTGAGTAAAAAATAAGTGATTGCTTTCCCTTCTCAGAGCATCCCAGCTTGGGAATGGGAGGCAGGAGGGAAAGGGCACTGGAGACTATTTATCCTCTGATAATTTCTTTTGTGCAAGGGGAACTATGCCTGCTGATGGAAAAGTGGATCCTTGAGTACACATCTTCCTGGCTCATACTACACTCTTCTTTTGTCTCCCAGCCAGACCAACATCCTTCAGTTATCTATCATGAGAGTTACTTACAAATCCTGTGAGATACTGAGCATCACCTGCAAGATCCCCTATGAGTCTGAATACCTAGAAAGGTATTAGGCAAAAGAAAATAAAAAAAAAAAACATAAAATAAACAAACAAACATAAAAAAAAAAAAAAAAGAGAGAGGAAAGGGAAAAGGAAAAAGAACCTCTCCCCTATCAAAGCAGTTTTACAGAGCTTTGGAAACAGCAAGACAAAATAAATATTGAGTGAGAAGGAAAAAAGCCAGTATTGCATCAAATACTTGCCCCAGGTCCTACAACAGTAAAAATGAGGTGACATGCCGCCGTACATGAGTGGACAACATGTCAGCTGCACAGAGGGTCTCTTCATCGTCACACATGTCCCCTAACTGGCAGTTTACCCCTTCAGACACAATGTTAAGAGACACAGGAAGAATGTTCTCTTTTTGAAAAGTGTCACATAAAGTAGCTTACCAGCCTGGTTGGCAGAAAATCATATTTTCTGATATCTGATGTCACATTTTATTAGATTTAGGATACTATTATCCTACTTACTTAGGGGTTTAAAAGTATCCTTTTTATAGCTAATGCCACAGGTAGAATGTTAAACCATAGACGTTTTGCAATAAAGGACTAGACTGTTCCTTATACACATCTGGTATTTTTTGCCCCAAACAATGCAGTAGCTGTTCAGTATTTTTTTTTTTCCTTCTTTTTTTGTATCCTTGCACATTTGTCCTCAGTTCATCCACTAAAGTATGAGTGAATCTGGTTAGAGTCTGCAGAACACTGGACCTGTAATTTGTAACTCTTTTAATGTATTTTAATGAGTTATGATTATTTAATATGCTTAAGATGGTTTAATCTCAACTCCAGAGCTCACAGCAGTTGTCCTTTCAGTTCAGACAATGGCATTTGCTGTAGTGCTTGGCAGTGGTTTCCACCTGCTAGTAAATAAAACTTGCAGTATACATGTTTCAATGCTTGGGATTATATCAGTTCTGAATAATTCCTTTGCATTTATGCAGTAATGTTTTCTCTTAATTTCAGTTATCAGGGGACTTTCAAACCAACCCTTTTATTGAATCAAAGTCTCTTAAAAGTCTTCAAACAAAATTTTGACTATTGGTAATTGAGATTTTTTTCAATTGACAGAAGTTTCATGTTCTAGAAATTTTAATATAAATAATATTGTTTTCTGAATATAGCTATGTTCCTATTTAAGCAGTAAAATCTGTGTATGTTAAAGGGCAGAATTTGATTCATACCATCATGAAAATTAGCAATTTCCGTCAAAGGATAACTATTTCCGTTCTGTTCTGTTCTGGAGGAAAGACTTATTTGCTTGGGTGGCATTTGCCTTATTTGCACACATGACAATTAGCATTACCCACAATTAAAATATAAGATATACCTTTTCTATACCAGTGTTCCAACATTTAGTGATTAAGCCATAGTTTTTTATCCCTAATTAGTCTCTACATCTTTAGTTACTTATCAAAGCAGTAGCAGTTATGTATTGATAGTAAAATGTTACTGACAGGTGTCCAGCTGGAGAGCAGATTCTTGGAGAATGGGAGGAAGCAAGCAGAAAAATCCCCAAATTTGTGGCACTCTTGCCTTGTTCACACAGCTCTGCTTCAGTCATAGTTGTTGGGACAATGGAGAGACGGGAAAAGAGAATGCTGATCAAATGTTAGTATTTTCTAATAGTGAATAACATGAGTTTGACAGGAGTTTTTCAGCTTTCTTTACATAACAAAAGGAAACAACTGCACAGGAACTCAGGAATAGGATACAATTACTGATAAAGGAAAAATGCATTTTATAGTGTATGTTATTAGCTGCTGCAGGCTTTAAAATAAAATATCCAGCAGACAGGGTGATGCTTTTAGTAAGGAGGAAGGACAAGATATCAATATCACTCTCTTTAATGATTTACAGAACTTCTTCCAAAAAGACCTGCAAAAATTCTCATTCCATAGAACGGAACACTTAGGTCAAGAACTTTACATATAAAATAAGAGACCTTCAAAGAAAATTTAGATATGACTTTAAGAGCTCTGCAGCTGAGTAGAAAAGTCCTTCTGACCACCAAACCAAAACCAACTCTGGGAGCCACTGCCCTGGATCAGCTTTGGTCTGATAGCTCAAATGCATCGGTGATAATTAAAGATCTCGAGGCACATTTTGCAGGAGGGAGGACACCACCTTCAATTCCCTTGGCAGAGCAAAATATATTTCCCTGTTTTTGTTGGGCAAGTCTCCTAAAGCAACCTGCTAGCTGGCACCAAATTTTTCCCTAAAGCAGAAGTATTTTTGTGAGAAATTTCCAGACACTTTTAATGCAATTTATAATCCTTTTGAATAAAAGACACATTTGAACACAAACAACACAAAAATTGCTGAATAAAACTCCTTTGTGGGGCTTTGATAAACCACAGAATCACTCTGTGCTTTATCAGGAGAGAGTAGGAATTCATAGACTTTATTTTAATTTTTCCTACTCTCTTTCATGGTTTATCATTCCTTAAAGTAATTCCATTAAGTAACTATCTTGTCACCTGCACTGAAAATACATTTTTTTCTCCGTTAAGAGTGATGTGTCAAACCAACACATCAACTGTGCTACTTATGCTTTTCACTTACCATTACAAATATTTGCAATTTTTAAAAGTAAAATACTTTTCTGTATTTTGTAAAATTATTCATTTACCCCAACACACTCAGGGGCTCTGTTTCTTTTCTTTTTTTTTTTAATCTCTGGATTTAAAGTTTTTCCGCCTTTTCTTGAGAGTAATTTTGACATTTCTGTAATCATTTCTCCAAATCACTCTATCTCTTTTTTTAAAAAAAAAAGGTAACCAGCTTCATATATACATCTACAACTGACCTTTAGGACTGGTCTCCTTAGTGTACATTTTAGTAGGCATAATTTTGTTGAAATGTGAATTAATTTGGCAGTGGTCTTCCCTGCACACCCTGGATTATTTTAAGTAGATGAATGTAACCTTCAACTGTGTTCTGTGGAGGTTTTATTCCAGAGCCTTTCAGTGTGATTTGAGATTGAAAGCTTACCAATATTTGAAGAGTGCCATTGAGCACTACGCTGTATTTGTTTGTCTCCTGAACTCATTCAATTAAGAAAATAATCCATTATGGAAAATCTTGATTAAAAGTTGGCTTATTCTCCCATTTGATTAAAATTCAGCATTACACTGAATCAATTGTTCAGTACTTCTGTGAAACCTGCATCAGCTGCAGGCAGAAGACAAATTGCTCTGTTGCTCTTGCATCTTACTCACCTTTTCTGTCCTCTGATTATAAAATCTACTGCAGAACAATAAACATGCTCCAATATTGTGGTTTCATTTGGTCCTTGACCCTATTCCGTGGCAGAGGGAGAGATACCATGATAGTCCAAGGGGATCTGGGAGTGGAAGGATTTCCTTGGCAAGAGGCTTTTGCTCCACAGTCCCCATCTTGCCCCAGCTTGGAGACCATGGAACTGCTTATTCCTGCCATAAACTTCATGGGTTTCTTAGCCTTCTGAACCCTGAACAGCATCTTCAGGATTTAGTCCTTTGCATATTTTCACAATGACATCAGCAAACAAGGCTAATCTTGCCTGCCAACAAAATGTTTTTATAACTCCATACCAAATCCCTAATTAAAAGCGCCACCTCAAAAACTCTGCAACAAACAAAGCAGCCGAGGTTGGGCTGCAACCTGACAGAAGACTGGAGAGGATGGGCTCTTTATCCTAAAACCTACCTCAAAGTCATCTCTTTCTCCTCCTCTGTGCTCAGCTCTGGAAGAGGCAGCTCTGCAGCCACTAAGATTGCTCTATGATTTCAGCACGTGAAGTCCTGGTCTTGGCCAAATCAGTGGCAAAAATCCTGTTGATTTCAGTACAGTCAGGTTCTGGTTTCAAATGTGGCAACAACAACAACAAAAATCAGTAATCAGATACTATTAGGTTTGCTTTCCAGTCCATTTTCACTTCCAGTTTCCCCGTCCTTTGACAAATATGACAGTTTTCAGCAATTAGGAATCTTTACTCAGGAAGATTTTCAGACATAAACAAATGGTTTAAACCATACCACTGTGGTTCTGAATCAAAACTTAATGGAGAAGTTTTCCCAATTTTTTCTTACACTATGACTAATTCTTTTTTACTATTTCTGTAAATAAAATTTCCATTTTTTCCTAGTTTTCACACAGGGTGGCTTTTGCTAAATATAACTGAACTCTAATATTGAACCAACTAACTGCCAACATTACAACTCCATCACCAGGATTGATTTTAATTTTTTTTTTTGGCCTCTTTATGGGTTTTCCAAAGGCTGAGTATATTACCTGCAAAACATTATGTTAGCTATACGAACAGTGGTTTATCTTATTATTTAATGAAGACACGAGAGAATAATTGACAGAAACAGTGAAAAAGATCTTTGACTGCTTCAAAATTTTAATGCTTAGTTTCTTCACTGGCAAAAAAAGATGTTTAAAAAGTGACTTTATAAGCAGCCCAAAATAATGCAAGGTAAAGCAACTTTAGGACAGTCACGTATTGGGCATGGATATCTTGAGTCTGATATTACTTCCAGTCACAACTATTAACTGAAATCAAATACCTGCAAAACTCAGAGGAAATCCTATTTTGTTACCTGGCTAAGAGTCTGAGAGGTGAGAGTGAAATTAATGTGCATAAATAACGTGGGCAGGTGAAGCTAAGCCCGCTGGAAATAGGATAGTTGCTGAAATAACTCTGAGGTCAGTATTTGGGATGAAAACAGACAAGATTTACGGCAAAGTAATTCAATCAAATAATCTGAAGCAGGTCAGAAGCATTTCATTCCAACGCAGTGTTTTAAAATCTATAGACATCGTGCAATTAAATGAAAAGCAAAACAAGCCATAGATAGCTGCCGAAGAGAAGAGAATAAAAGAAAAAACAAAAGCAAAAGAAAATGTCATCTGGAGAAGAACTCATTTTGGAAACCTACAATATGTTGATTGATAGGACTAGCATTTTTCAAGCTCTGTCACAGCTGAAGTATAAAGCTGTCAGTGCATATGATAATGATGGATGCTCTAAAACATGCAAATAGCATGAAAAATCATTTCTCATATAATTTTGGAAGATGAGAGGAGTTGTGAACCGAGGGGAGAGGGGAGAGCAGGTCAAGCTTAGCATTCAGCCGAGAGGAAGAGGCGGCTGCCTCTCCACTGCTGGAGTTGTTAATTACTGTGCAAGGGAAACAATGAGTTGTGCTGGCCTTCTGCACATTTTCCCACAGAACTGTGGTTGTGACCGGCGGAGGGAGAGGGGCAGAGCCGCAGCTCTGGGGCTGGGCACAATAGGGAGCTCCCCTGGAACAAATCCGCGCCGAAGGAAAGCTGCTCCGGGGGCCCCGCGCTCACGGGAATGTGCTGCTCTAAGAACGTCCTGCGTATTTCAGAGGTGACATTTACAGTACACCATCAATATTGGGGGTGTTTCAGTTAATTAGCCATTTTTATTAATGCTGAAGTACAGTAAAACCCAATGTAAGTGTTAGGAATGTAAATGAGCACCATCCCTGGGCTGATCTAGCTCCAAGCAGTGAACTATCACACGCTGCCCCCATATTTATGGTGCTTTTTATTTTCTGGACCAAGCAGAGGTTGCTCATGCTTCCAGCTGAGTTTCGCCTCTTGTGCATATGCATGTGCTTGCATGTGTCAAAGTTCACAAGAAGCAACAAAGCTGTAGGTGCAACTTCAAATTTGCTGGATTTTTTTTTATTCATTTTGCAATTTTGAGGAAAATCATATTTGTAACCAATTCTTGTGAAAAACAAATACACATTAAGGCTGGTCTTATGCTTTTTTTCTTTCTTAGTTATAATGATGCACCTTGCAGCACCTAAACTGAGGAAAATCGATGACATATAAAACAAAGCATTCTTTATATATTGTGCCTTGCTTGGGCTCCATGAAACGGTAAAATCCACTCAACTCACATAGCTTTGTATTCAAAACCCCTTACTCCTCAGTTCTGATTCCACATTAACTTTTGACTCTGCCTTATTTTCAAAACTCTGCTTCACTTAGCACATGTCTATGCACTGGATCTTCTCTCTACTGGATTTTTGCTTACTTTATCCCACCAGAAGTCCTAGTTTACTATGAGTCCACTTGTGTGTTTCCAAGCCTGCCTCCACAGTTGCCTTTATGTTTTTCTTCAGTCTTAGGGCTCCTGATAGCATCTCCTTATCATTCCAGTCCCTTCCGATATTGGGTGTTTTCATGTATCTGTATCCTTCCAAAGATCATGTTCATCTCAAATTTGACGATACGGATATTAGTAAAAATTTTTTAAAATGCCATCCTAAATCTTTCACTAAATGGTATATATTCAGGCTTATCTGTGTCTGTGTTAGATTGCAAGCTCTTGGAGGCAAAGACCTTCTCTATTCCTGGTGTGCATACTGCTGAACACACTGTCACACTCCACAAATTGCAAATAATGAGCAATGGCGATGGACCTTATTTCCTACTGCCTTCCATCTTATTGCTATTTACCTTAGCACAAAACAAGTGTCAAAGAGGTGACATTAGCAAGGGCTATGGTTCCTCAGCAGCTCAGCATGTTTTAAGTTGAAGTCTCATTCATACAAGAGGACAATATCCACAACACTTCAGAAAATTTTGTCTAAACATTTTACTAACTTAAAAATTGAATTTCTCATTGATTTCCAAGACAATCCATTTCATACTTCATTTTGTTAAATGCTGGTACATAAATGTTTCTGCATAATCAGGCTCTGGTCTTGCTGTTTCAAACTGCTTTGTTGCAGGTAATTAGTGAAAGCAAGGTTTTAAATGAATCTTATTCTGATTTTCCCCCCTCCCCCACTGGATTTCATCTTCATTTCAGATTTGGACCAATAGCTCATATTTGTGTCCAGATATTCAAAATGCTTTGCATTTGTTATTCAGCAGGATTATGCTCTTTTGGAAGTGTTTAAGTTCACATTTAAAATGGAAAATAACTCGCTGGTGATGGGTTCATATCTCTCCTTATTCACTGTTACTGTTAAGATTAGAAGGGTCCAAAGGCAGGTGAGGTGAAAC
>VXBQ01015511.1:41721-58234 GCA_013400175.1 Phainopepla nitens
CCTGTTCTAATTTATGAGAACTTGGTAATGTGCCATCTGGAGGTTTCACTGCTTTTGAGACACATGTTCAGCCCACAATAGAAGCCAAAAGGAGAAAGAAAGGAAAATGCAGGGGAAGGAGAAGATCTGGCTTCAAGGAACAAGTGTCATGAACTCACATAGACAAAAACTACATTTCAAAAAAATCAGTTTTAACTTGCATGATCGGCACATACACAGCTGATAACCCAGGGTCTCAACCTAAGGACATTAGCAGCATTACAGGGCAATCCTTACACAAGGACAAAATGTTCTTGAGCAATTTCTGCAATGTATTGAACACAAACAGGTTTTTCCTCAAAACTGAAGTCATGTCAAGCTTCTTGCTTCACCTCTCTTAATTTTCCCTGAACAAACATATTTATTGTGGTGGTTTCAAGCAAATTTCCAGTTCACATGCTTTTCCTGTGAGACAACAAAGGGCTTATTGGAGGGAGCTTTTAGGCTGATTGGCTGATCTACACCCAGGCCATCAAAGGTCTGAGGCCTATTTTACGCTGAAAAAATATGCCTAGCTCTGATTTTATTCCTTTTATTAAGCTGCTTAAACAAAAATAACATTGAAAATTGTATGTCATTGAAGTCATAATTACTAACCTATGAAAAGAGCAATTCAGCTGTCAGGCTGGATCACATCAACAAGTTAGACACAGAACTGGGAAGCATATTAGATCACAAAATAAGTTAAATCATCCTATTAATACCAAAGAAAAATCAATCCTAACACAAACAGATTTGCAAATTCGTCCTAAAGAGGATATTAAGAAGGCAGCTGTTCGTTCATAACGTACCAATAACAGCATATTTAATATTGAAATAAAATCATCACCTAACATCTGATCCAAGGCCTTGGAACCAGTTGTAAGGTTTCTCTTTAATCACTTGCTCTTCCTACTCATGAGTGAGCAAACCCTGGCCTCCCAGGATCCATCTTCAGAGTTACTGGGATGGAGATGTTTATATCAGTGTCTATCAGAAGAGTGTCCTGTTGTCCAGAAAGTACAGAAAGAGGAAAGTTCCAGGCTCCTCACTGAAGGCAGAACCCTTTTTCCAATATCTAATTTGACTGAGGAACGATCTCATTAATGTTTCCTTTGTGAATGCAAGGCCAGTACTCACACCCACCTCTCCACAAACAGCTGGAGTGCTAGAATTCACTGTTCACAACAGGATTGAGACTCCTCCACAAGGTGAGGAAAAGGCTATTTTCTGCCAGCAGCAGAGTGACTCTCCCAGGCTCTGTTGCCTCCCTGGTCTCTTGCAGCGCAGAAACCACGGAATCCCTTATCCCTGTGTGCTCTTGTACACAGCCAAAAGACTCAGTGAGTGCACCTCTGGCCAGTCTCTGCCTCTGCCAGTGCTGAGCACAGCACCAGCTTGGCACTGCTGGCCAGAGGGAGAGTTTGGAACCACAAGCACCGTGGGTGCCTCCTTCTCTTCGTTGCTCCTCTCTTCCCTCCTGGGCCAGCCATGGCAGAGACACCTTCTGCACCCGTGGGGAGCAGGGCAGGACTCCTGCAGCTGCTCTCTGGGCTGAAGAGAGGCTGTAAAGGGAACAAACCCGGGGAGATATTCCCACAGTGCTAGGCAAGGTGGGCTTAAGCTGCAGACATTAGTACTCCACACAACCATGACTTCTTTTTCCATCAGTCTGGTACCCTGCATAGCTACCTTTGTGGTCTGTGCCAAAAGCTGGATCTGTCTCAAAACAGGAAGCTCAAACGGGCTAGGGAGGCCTCTGTAAACAAAATATAATTTTAGAAAGGGAAAGTATTACATTGAAATTTAATTGAAAGATGTAGTCACAAACTTTTCAACTACTCCTCTTTTCTGGGCTGTCAAGACCTGAGGGGTCCCGTGCATTTTTCTTCTGGGTTCACTAAGAGGCTGAAGATTGATTATATGACTTTTCCTTACACACCCATATTGGAGATTCTGAATGAGCAGTTTTGCCTGAGATGTCTTCTCAATCAGGCACTATCCTGCTTTTTCTCACCTCCCCAAGAATTTCATCCAGATGAGACACAAGGTGCACTATGTTCAGAATAGAACATACTCCTCTTGGTCCAATTAATGAATACATTGTTTCAGTGAGTTATTTAAAAATAGTTGGCATTTTGAAGACTGTGGAGTCTGCAAGTCTGACTTTCCCTCTGCCAAACACCAAAGAGTAAAGAATCTAATTACAAGATCATGATGGGTTTCTTATTTACTTTAATGGGTTTTGGACATTATATCAGCAAACCAAAAAGCATATATAAATAGATTAAAAACAGTAGCTTTAACACTCAGGAGAATTCTCTAAGCACAAAACTGTTGGGGAACCCTCCCCACTTTACAGAGAGTGGAGACACTGTACAGAAAAGCCTATGAGATTCACCAGGACAGAGAAAACAATTGAGGTTCACCCAGATTTGGTGTTGGCAAAGTGCTCAGCTAAGACAGCATTTCTTTCCTACCCTTTTCATTGAATAGAGCACAGAAGCAACTGAAGCTGGACAAAGGCATTGCTGGGAATGAGGAGCATGGGACTTATGCAGTGGGACCTGGAAAATCAGATTTTTTAATGTCAGCTATTATCAGTTGTACTTTCTCCATTGCACAAATAAGCCAAAGGAACATGAAAAAACAAAACAGACTACCTGAAAAAGAGGATACATCACACTTCAAAGGTTCCAGTTCCCACACTGATTTTTATCTGCCTAGGATCCCCTCTGACCAGTGACTGAGCCCTCACAACTGCCCTGGTGACCCTAAATCAGAGCATTCAGGAACAGTCTGTCCCACTCCTCCTCACACCATCAGAGCTTAGCAAAAAAAATTATTAAAACCCACTTTAATTTCTTTCTGTGGCTTCTTGATCTCGTGAAAAGCAGTTCAACACCTGCAGAATACCTTCCCTAAGGAGATAGTTGTACAAGCAAAGTTCAAGTATCCCATCATTGATTGCATGTGTTTCATACTAAGCTCCTTCCACTATAATGCACTTTCTACAATAGCTGATAGATTTTTCCAGTCTTCCTTTGGGAGTCCTAAATGACTTTGCTAGAGAATTGTAAAAGCTCTTTTTCTTCACTGACAAAACTCAGTTCCTGAATGAAATGTTTGAAAATCTTTAAAGATACTTTTTAATGCACGTTGAGTCTCTTAAAAATAAGGAAATTGTGCAAACACTAGAACACAGGTGGTGGTACAAGAACAGGCTAAATTGCTGTGGCAGTTTGATTTTCTAACCTCAGGATACCACAGGTTGTGTAAACCCAAATCAAAATTCTCTGTGTACACTCTTATCAACCACTATGTTTATTCTGATGCAGAGGCCTTCATTCCAGCAAGCATCTCTGTCCAGAAAAGTATTGACATTTGTGCTTAAATTTGAATGTACATCCCATTCAGTAGGTTGTAAAGGACATTTAGGCACCTGTATGCCTAAAAAGGGACTGACAGAGGGCATATATGAGTCAGAATTTTATTAATGTTCCCTGAAGGTTATATAAGATCAAATGGGTAGATTGACTTGGCATTGTATTGCAGTGACTTTGTACAATGTTTGGGAAAATGAAACCATTAATGAGATATCAGCTGAATATTTTCTCATTGACACTCTGGGTAATAAAATGTGAAATGTTTTATTTCCCCAAATGAGGTCAGCACACGTGGATTATTGCCTGAAACAATATAATTTTTGTTTAACTTGTTTAATTGTCTAGGTAACTTGTTTGTTCAAAATAAATATGCAGTTAAAAAAAAAAAAAGAAAAGAAAAAAGCTGTGGTTGGACTCATAAGGAGCCCTTCCTTTATGATTAACACTGCAGTCCCTGTTGGCAATCCTCTGGTGGCTGGACTTAACAAACACATAACCAAAAGCGGCTGTTCCTGTGCCAACTTTTCGGTTTGAATTATCTGGAATTATGCGACAGACATCTTCTCTAACTTTCTCTCTGGGAGTGCAAAACAGATTCGTATTAGCTCTTTATATTTTTATTTATCCGTGCATTCATCTCTTCTTTTGCCATCTGTCATAGAACTAGCTGAAAAATTGAATGTTTTAATCCTATTTTGATAACTATTTAGCATTACTTATTTATGGGGAAACCCCCCTGTAGGTATTCCATACATAAATCATAGAGGACTAGGCAGACTCCTGAAAATATTGAGATAAACTTCTTTATGAGCATACCAATAAAACTGGCAACTAGCTACAGCGTGGCATTTTTTCCATTCTTGGTACTAAACCCAGATTTCTGTATTTCTTCTGCTGAAAAGAGCACAGAGTTTGCATCTTAATGCTTTGGCATGTGATTGCTGAGCTCTCCACTTGGAACTCTCCACTTGAATTCTCAGCTGGAAGCGCGTGTAACATCTGTGTGCAGACTTGGCAGGAGGAGCCCAGCACGCTGGGCAGTACACGGGTCCTCTTCACCATCTTGCAGAATTAGATCTGTACCCCAAGATCTGACACAGCTCAGAGCATAGAGGTTTGCCAGATCCACATTCGTGCTCGACTAAGTGTCTGGCTTTTCAGGACCTGCCAAGAAAAGATCCCTGGCTTCCCTTTCCAGCCAACCCCAAACCCGTGCCAGCCGCCATAGAGGGGTGTGAGCCCTCGCGAGCGTACACGTGTTTGCGGGGTTGTACTGCTGTTACAGGAGCTCCACCAATTGCTCCAGGCAAGGCTCTTGCCCAAAGCACTTCAGAGTGCTGAAGCCTTTAAATTCACAGCTCTGTTTCACTTTAGCAGGGTTTGCAAGCTCTCGTTTTTGTAAGATAAGTGCCACTCCAAGCCTGGATCTTGTTCCAATTATTCTCACAATAGTGGACACTGTAAGGAAACAGTGGAACAATTCTGCCACGTGGAAAAATTACATCATAGACAATCAGATAGGAAAGAAAGGCAAAGAAAGCAACTAAATCAACACACTGTGCATCCATTCATTTTACTGTGTCACTTAGCATATGGTCACTCATGTGATCAAGACAGTAACTGGCATTTTTCCCAGTTAATTCACCTCTTTTCTCTTTGTCCTCTGTTGTAACACTAGTCTTTCAGCAAGATTTCAGGATGCAATCCCCTTGGAGAATGAATAGTCCTTATTAAGTGTCTGGAAAAAACCAGCAATTTATTAGTACATTAAGACTAATTATAGGTCTACCTTAATCAAATAAAGAATCACAATTAAAAAAACCCTGAACACCTCACTTGAAATCGACATGAATATTTTTCATTTCTCTGTCTCACTCTCTTTATATAAATTGCCAATTTAATTAAGTCTTATAGCTGTAACAGCTGTCTGAGCAACTTCTGAAAAAATAAGTTTTGTTGTTTTTTTTTTCCTGAGGTTTGGTGGTTACAGTGATGTGAACTGACTAATACTTTACAGAGCTTAGCTGTGAATCATTCACTGCAAATAAAAGGCAAGGCACGCAAATGTTCCTATGCATGTTCTTCTCAATTATATTTCTGAGGACGTCCACTTGATTTTGATATCCATTCAGCATTACATACTTGAAGTCTAGACAAGGGAAGTCTAGACATCCATAATGCCCTGTCATGTTTTTTTACACTGTTTTTGGATTTAGATGCACCTTCAAAACACAGATGGCTGTTGTGCTCATTAAAAGCTGGGTTCTATGTTGATGTGAATATATTTAGCTGTAACTGATACCCATTGCATAAACACAATTTTCTGAGGGCAGCTGTGCTATGTAAAGGGGAACGATGAGAAATCCAAACTGAAGTGCAGGCAGGCAAACCCTGTTTTGGTGGAAAAGATCAAGAATAATGAGTAGTTCCCAATCTGTGTACAGCCAGGTGGCTTAAGGTCTTTTAGGAACAGGGAGAAAAGTGATATTCAAACAACACTTTTTCGCCCCTTCCTTTATATTGCTTCATTACCTGGTAATAAATTACTAAAGGTAGGAGACTTTGTTTACATACCTGAAGTCCAGGAGGATGGCAATTCCCAGAGCTACATTCTACCTGAAATGTTCAAGGACATGCAGCTGACACAGTGGGTCTCTGACTGTAAGACAGACAGCTCCAGGCACAAAGCTGCTGTATAAAACTGTCTACATCTACCTAAATTAGAACTGACAACCAGCCCTAGTTTTATAATGCTGAGTTCTCAACTTTTGGACACCAAAACCTATCCAGAAAAAGAAACAGAGTACATTAGATTTATATTTTTTTTTTCTTTTGGGCATTGTTTCTTCTATTTCTTCTCTCTCTCTTTTTTTTTTCACCCTCATTTTAAAATACAGCATTTGATGCATCATATTTTTGATCCACTGTTTTGGGGGGGTTTTTTTGGTAGAAAACCCCTTTAAAGTTAAGCATTCGATTCTAATAAAAGAAAAAATACAACTGAAAATTTATCTTGATCACACTTAAATATGATACAGTGTTTCCACTAAAAACAGAGCTTGTTAAGGACAGGAGTTAAATTTCATAGTAAACCACTGAATTAAATGGAAATAGAAATTTAATAACAAACCTCTGCATTAAATGGAGCAAGCAGGTAAAACAGGGCTCAAAGAGAGATTCCTGTGGCTGCTTTTCAGACTTCGCTGAATTATCACTCCTATAATGAGTTCATGAAGACTAATGTTTCAAAAAATAGCTACTAATTTCAGGTGCCAGATTTCAACCTTCTCAAAAAAGTGAATAATTTTGAGGTTGTGTCTAGTCATAACCCCCCCTAAATTGGCTGTCTGGAAATTCGGAAAATGGGGAATTACAGACAACTGACTTTATCAGTTTCATACTTCATAGACATTTTGATTGAATTTTCAAACTAACACTTATTTTAAAGAAAAAATATTACATACTACTTCACTAAATATTTGTTTATTAAAAAATTACCATGAAATTTGGTAGGAATAAGAACATGGACTGAAGAGCCTGACTGTATGTTTGTGAACACAAATTCCATTCCTAGAACTTTGAAAAGTCAAGAGAGTTGCTAGATTACCTCAATAACTGAAAAATGACCTTACAGTTAATTTAGGTTGGCTTTTTTATCATTATTATTTTTTTACTTTTGGGGGTGGCAGACATTTCTGTTTATGCAAATGTCTTCTTTATTTACATAGAATAAACAGCAAGATATTCTCATTATTTACAAGAATAAACAAAGACTGTTCACAATTTCAATTTTTGGTAGTAACAGCTCTGTTACAGTTGTTTGGTTTTCAGGTCTCCATTATTACATCTTTGTTTACAAAATGAGCAAAAGATTCCAATGAAGACTTGCATTACTCTTTGTTCTGCAACATATTTTGTTAGTGAGCCCTCAGTAGTATCTAAAATAGTGTAAATCATCAGGTTTTAATCTGGCAGGAAGTAGATAGTGGCCCATTAAACTTTCGTAATTAAATTTCCCCTGCACTCCCCCATAGAACCATTATCTGAGTTTTCTAATTAACACAAGAGGAGGGAGTCAATTCAGAGTGATGGGATCTATAGCCATCCCCTTTCATTTTAATGGCCTTTAATAAACTTTTATTACTATTGATATTGATAATTATAATACACCCTTTCCTCTGCAATGTGATTCTAAGGGCTTTGTCAAAAATTGAAAAATTCTTCCTCAAAGTTGGAGCACAGAAAATGACTGTGTCCTCAAACACCCAGAATCTGGAGCCAACAACATCAGTGAGGAAAAAAAGACAAAGCGTGGGGGGGAGTGGAGCGAATGTCCTCTCTCACATAGATTCCAGCGGGTTACGCCTCGGTCCTGGTCTGCCACAGCCCTCTGCTCTCGCAGCAGAGCCTCCCCCAAACAGGCTGACACAAATGCTGAATCATGAGGTGGCTTCATGACAGATAAACACAAAGAATTATGTAGAGTTCATTTAACTTCTTTTACTTCCAGCCTTACAGAGGTCAGATACTAGAGAGGAGGATGAGCTGTTGTGACACCTAGTCCTTCCTTAGACTTTTCCTTGTTGCCTTTTGTATTAACTAAACATTTTTACATGGAGCTTTTATTGGCATGTCGACACTCCTAACCTCACCACAGGCTCAGAACAGCACGTGTGATATCTCAGTGATCCTCTTTCAGGTGAGCAATTATGTTCGCACCACCACTGCAGTGACAGAGGCTTCACTGATTGAAAGAGATGCAAGCTGGAGTAGAAGGACCTCCCTTTGCAGGACTTGGAAGGGAAAAGGCACTCTGCCTTCCAAAGTAGGGAGTGCCTGTACAACTGAACAAGCCCCTGTGTGCACCTTTCTTGCTGCCACCAGTCGAGGTCTGCATGACGTGAAGACAGGTGTGAGCTCCCACTTGCTGGCTGTGCTCTGATCATCACAAAGCAGTTCTGTCTCAGGGCTCTGGGTGCACACAGCTACTGCTGATGGTCTCTCTCAAAGTCCACAGGCTTACTTTGAGCTTGAAGCTCTCTGTGTGGAAAGAATCCTTTACAGGAACACCACTTTTTACTTCTTACCCATACTGCCCTCAAGCATGCACACAGTTTCAACCAGGCGAGCACGGCTACAAGTGCTCCTCCACTGCCAAACTGTGTGGGTGTCCCTGACCCCTGCACTTCCTCTGGGCGTCTCCAGTGCCAGGAGCTTTGGTCTGTGGGTGTTGGACAGTCCCAGCAGGAGGTTTGGCTCCACTGCCCAGCCTTTCCAGCGGTTCCACTGGGCACACCAAGAAGCCTTTCCTTCCAGCAGAGCACGGATGTCCTCTCTGGAGAAACGCCTGGTGCCCAGCTACAATTCTCCTTCATCCTGGTCTCCACATACAGGTCAGCAATGCAACATCGGTGCTGGGTGTTCTGGATCTTGAGGTTGTGCTTTATAACTCCTCAAAGGTGATTTTGGAGAAACATTTGAAGTTGAATTTAAAAGTTCCAGTTGAGGCCATTTTCAGCACTGCTTTCTTATTGCAGGTTATGATCACTGAGATGATTAATTTCAAACACAACGGGTTGCTTATATAACTATAGGCATCAAATGCAGAGAAATGCCAGGAAAGTGCTTGGAAACTTATTTTAAATCAAGTATACTAAGAAAATAGCTTTTGTTTGTCCAAATACAAAATGTAAAATTGTAGTTTTAAAACCTGTGATTCAAGCAGGTGAACTCACAGGTGAACCATATTGCTTTATAAAAGGGTTGCTCTAAAAATAGCAGAGTTATTGCTTACTACCTTCAAAAGACTTGGCAGTTAATATAATTGTAAAATGTAAAGGATGTGTTTCCTATAAGTATGAGAAAAAAATATCTTCAATTAATAACAACACCCAGCCATACCTGATGGGATCTTAAATTTAGATTTGGTAAAAAGCCATTAAATTGAATTAGAGAGCTTATTAAAGAGCCAACTTTTATTTCTGTTGTTTGAATTACTGACGAGCTAATGATCAGTGTTTAAACTCAAGTTCTCTAAATGCTACCAGCAATAATGTCTATAGTAACTTCTAAATATTTGTGTGATGTTTGTGAGCAAACTTCTGTGAGTCCCCTTCCCAGGACTTAACAATCCTATTTCTGAAGTTCAGTGTTAGGCAGGTAGGTAAGAACTGAGTGAACAAGGAAAGAAAAGGCTTCATGAATAAGGTATGCAAAAAAAAATTTTGGCATATGTTGTTGAAGTGATTATGAGGTCTGTGTGAAAGCAGTAGTAGGTAAATTTTGGCTGGCACAGCACATAGATACACAAGAGAAAAAACTCAGCCAACAGTGTGATCACAGGACAGGAACCAGCTGCCTGGATTTTGCCTCCTCAAAAACTAACAAGGAAAAGCGTGGGGAGAGCTCCTCTGTGACTTACAATATTAGGGATAGAACAAAGCACGGCTGAATGGTTGGCAAACATTTGTATCTGTGAGTAAAATCTGTATGAAACTCCTCTAAATATGCATTGAGGCATCTTTATCACCACCCATTGCAATTATTTTGGCCCTTACTGTGCCCAGGTAATGAGTGGGGAATCAGGTCTGCAGAGAGGCTTTGCAGAGACCCCATCCAGGAGAAAAGAGATGTGGTAACTCTGGGAATATTTGGGTTTGGAGGGATGTGATTTTAAATCAGCAGTATCACATTTCCTCCTATGTTTGTTTCTATTTTGTCATTCAACAAATTTTAAACGAAACAGAGATTTTCAATAAAGATATACAAATCCTATCACAAAAGTTTTTCCTTCTTGAAAATACCTTCCAAGAATTGCCAGAAAGGAATGTTTCAGAAGTAGGGTATCTGCCAAATTGGCACCTACTCACAAATGAACTTAAACTTGCTTTTGTGACCTTGTCTACTGATCATCTTATGTCTTAATTATGAAGGTGCAAAGTCCTCTTAAATTCTGTCCACATCAACTTCTAATTTTATCATTTTTCAAATGTGATTAAACTCATCCATCACTATTAGTCATCTGGGTTTTTTCCCTATGCATCCTACATCTCTGAGTTTCAAAGATAAATTTAAAAAATGAGAAAAGGGGAACTAGAATTTCCTGAATATTATGAATATTAGCTATATTTTTCATACAGTCTAGATACAGAATATGTCTTGGAAAGTAACAATGTATTAATTTACATCCTAGTCTCTATTGCTCCATTTCAGGCAGTGATGGTTTTGAGAAACGCAAAATCCAGCCTTCCAGAATGTTGCGTTAGAAAAGATTAATTAGAAAATGTTCACCTGTTTGTTCACATATGATGTGATGTAACATATATATTAATTTGGGAATTAATTTATGGTACCTATGATTGGCATATGCACATATATATTTGCACAATTACAAACCTGATTTATTTCATATTTTTATTTGCTATAGTTTCACAGACAATTTTGCATGAAGTATGTATCTGTATATATAAGTAACTACACACACGCACATAGACATATATATCTATGTCAAAGTGAAAATCAGAGAAGAAAATTAAGATTCTAGCACCCTAGGACATAGGAATGATCAGAGGAGTATCTTTGGCAGGAAGGATAGCACTATGAGAGTCCATTGTTGTGTACAGAAAACTGTCCTTAAGCAGCAGCAAGGACAATATCTCCAGTTCACTTGAAAGGTCTAATTTCTTTGCAGACTTTTCAAAACCCTGCTTTATTTCACCATGAATAGATGGACATTTTTCCTACCTCTAACAAATCTCTTCCCTGCTTCTTTGTCACTTCCTAATTTGCTCTGTTCCTTGCACTAAAGAAGTGAAAAAGTTCTTCATGATAAAATTACAATAACAAACATAAAATTTCATTATGTGTTTCCCATTTTTTTTAAATCATTTTTTTTCCATGAGTATTTGTTAAGAAAGACGGTAATCAGGTTCCCATTAATAGAGTGCTTGACTTTAATCAGTATGTAAAATAATCTCCTGATAAGAATTTAGGCAAAGTCAGGAAGAACACTCCAAGCAAAGAAACATCTGTGATAAAAGCATCAAGCAGTCTTTCTAACCATGTACCAAGTTCAAGGTCTCTGATAAGCCACCTGGCTATCCCTACACACTCTGATAACCCCAAGCTGGTGGTACAATGTTCAGCCAGGGAAGGTCTTGTTGCTGGGCACTGAGCTGATAGGCTTATGGCTCTCTCTGCTGCAAGACACAGGAATACTGGAATATCACGAAGGTAAAGCGAGCCATGATCATAGACTTCTTAATAAGTAAGGCTGGTAGCAACTAAAAACTTTTATTTTTCTTCACAGCATATTATTGTGCTGTAAGAATGCACTTAGCATGTTATCTACATGCTCAAGCACAGCTGTCATTGATGTTCAGGGTCTCTCCTTCACAAACTCAGATCTACTGGATAGGATGAGTGAACTTATCAGAATTTTCTGGATTTATCTAAGCATTGTGGCTCCTGGTCCCAATCTGTTCATTGTTAAGACTAACTTATTTCCTCCATTCTTCCTTTGAATGTGAGACTTTTTTATTCTTCTCTTAATGCTCCTGTTCCATGGATGAACAAGGACTTCCAATAATTTCTGTAGATGGGCCAGATTCCTGCCTGGTTTCTGGATGCAATTATTGCCCTTTTCTCCTCTAGGCTTGCTTAGATGGGCTTTCAGTGGGCTGTTGACTCCTGTGCCAGGCCTGGCAGGGGTTATTTGGGATCTCCCTGCTACTCATTGTCTGTCCATGCTCCTGTGTATGTGTGCAGGGTTTTTATCACATAAAATGCATTTTACTTTCAGCTTCTAACAAAATGTACTTTATTCTCAATGCTACATAAGTTTTGGGGGTCACCCTGCAGTGAACTTGACTAAGTTCACCCTAAGAAGGGTGCCTCATTAATGTTTTTCAGTCCTGTTCCCCTGTTGAGGTGGAGATATCCATAATGTAAATGTGAAGTGGAGAATATTCCAGAAATACAAAGGTCACTTACATTAACAGCAGTCAAATTAAAAAGAAGCTATTCTCTGATGTGATGGTAACAACAGCACAAAGCAGAGAACAGGTAGGTAGCAGATCTGGAAAGATGCTTCAGAATTTGGCTCCCAGTAGTGGGTTGCACTAGATGTGAGTTATTAATGAATCTGCAACATTTTTGTATCTGGTTGCTTTTAGACCTTTTAAATCTCACTTAAAATTGCATTCTCCTAGCACCATGAATTAGAAGTGAAAGAACTGAATAATGAAAGCAGCATTCCCTTTCTGTTCAGGTTATTCACCCCTACAGATAACTGTGTGCAGTAGGTTTTACTGTTTTCTCAAGACCAGTCCATATTCCAATGTAAGAACAAGTTGCAGTTGAAATGGGAATTCAGAGGAACTAGTCCAGAATTTTGAGTACTACTATTGCATTGCAAATGCTCTCCATGGAAAATTCTGGTCTGCCTGCTTCAAGTATTATTGTGGCATACAAGCTCATTTTGATCACCCTGGACCATTTTTTTTTCCCAAATAGGAAAAGGGAATAGGAAAACATTTTATAAAACTGGAATACAACCCAAAAGCATTGGTAGGTTTGTCCAGGGACAGGTATGGATTTGAATTTATTTTATGTAGTCAGAATACACTTCTACTGATGGAATTATTCTCCTAACTTCATCTTCCTAACTTCCAAAGATTTTGTTTCAATGTTGCTTTGTTATTTTAATTCTTCAGTCTCACTGTTATGGAAACTTTGGAATTTGTGCACCTTGAATGTTGAAACCAGCCATGGATCCCTGAAATAACTTGACATTGAAGAGACACTGTGATTTTCAATTTTCAGATTATTTGAAATTTGGAATGACAATTTAGTAATGACTAAAGGACATTGTGACACAACATAGGTTTTGTGCAGGTTAATGTATTTTCAAAAACTATTAAATCTGGCTTGGACAGCAGTGATCATGATGAAGGGAGGAGGAATATGCTTCAGAGCAAAAATATTATTGAGACACTAACAAATTTAAGGCATTTTGGAAGTGTACAGGGAATGTGAGGGAAAAAAAAGAGAAAAAAAAAGATAACTATTCAAAGATACTAACGTACATTTTCTTGATTTAGAGGGAAAAACAGGGAAAAAAAAAAAAGAAATGTCATCTCAATGAGGACTGATTGACAATATGGAGCTGACTGACCTCTATGTTCTTATGAATACAATTAGTTCATTTGAAGTGAATTTAGATTGTCTAGGTACACTTTGTGATGTCGTTGATGGACAACATCTCTACATTTTACTTCTTTTAAAAACCTGAGACTATAGCTTGTTTTGGCTGAGAAACAATTTCCAAACTGGATGCAGTTGCCTATGAAGTCTGGCATGGAGCCATGTCCCACCTTTGGGAAGGACATCTTTCACAGCCCTGCTTCCTCATAACCTTATTGCCACTGAAATGAAATGACAAATGCTGTGAAATGGCCAGTACAAACAGATATATTCCTTCTCAATCGGCCCATTCCATGGACTGTGCTGCTCCTTTCAATTTTCAGCAGAACACCCCACTGACTGTAATGAGGATTTAGCCTAAGAAAAGTTAAAATTCTGGCATAATACAATCACTTGCTGATGATGAGAATTTTTTTTTGTGAAGAAGTAGTAAAAAATCCATAGAAATTAATTTTAGAAGTTAATTCTGGATTCCACTTCTGCATTATTTGTGACAATTTTTTTCACTCCCTCCTGTCCTACATTTTATTCTCTCGATTATTGAAGTTTCAAGAAAACAGTTGTACATATAGGATGAAACACAATGAAGAGTGTATTATGTTCTGTTAGGGTTAAATTTATAATGGGCAGCAGATGACAGTGACAGCAGAATTTGAAAAAAATTTTGATTGATTTTCACACAAAATTTCCATGGAGAATAAGTTTTAACTAAGATGTAGCTGGCTACTTTTACAGAATTTCTGATTTTCGGTCGCATGCCACTGTGGTTTGCAACAGGGAATTCAGGATTGCAGTAATACTGTTTTGGTTATGAAAACAAAGTTTTAGTTTGACCTTGAATAATGTTGTATTGGATAGGATAAAGAAGTTCCCTATTTTTGTGGGTTTAAAGATGTATTGACATTTTGGGATCTGGATGCAAACCCATAAATACCCTTCTTAAAAAAACAGAGTTAGACATAAATAACTTCATCATGGAGCAACAGGGATGCAACTATGAAGAGAAATATATGTCCTTCAGCTTCTAATTGCTAACAAAGAAATAATGCTGGTAACTACATGTGGGTAAACGTAATTCATGTTTTAAATCCTTTTACAGAATTATTGACTACTTATTACTGGAGTTCTCTTCAATCATTGATATTCCTGTACCACAAGAACTACTCATGGCTATGAGGAAGCTACAACCAATGCAGCGTTGAAGCCATAACTCATTCAGGTGTTAACTACGTTAAATAGTTTTGGTAGTTCTGGGACTTGCTCTTCACTAACTAAGAGGAAAATTAGATCTACAATCACTGGATTACTGTCAGAAAAAGGAAATTAAATCTGTAGAAAAGCGAGAAGAATGAGCATAAGAAATGCATCAAAAAGAGAACCTTGCCGGACTCAGAAATTTTATGGTTTTTTCATTATGGGAAACTTCACTCATCCGTATTTGTCTTTTACAAAGGATTATGAATTGAGGACTACAACTCCATAAAATTTATATTTTGTCATCTGGTTGGATTGGTGGAATTGTGTTATTGAGAAAGATTCTGAGATCACATTAGCCAGGAAAGAGTAATGCACTACACCCACTGAAGAACAATACATGTTCTTATCTGCTCAGGCAGGCAATCAATTCTCTAGTGCATATATCAATACAGGCTGGGAGTCGCCTATTGGCAGATCATGGGGATGAGGTCTTGATACCAGCTTTACCACCAATGATTGCCACAGGTGAATTCACTGCAGATTAAACAAATAAGCAAACAAACAAGCAAGCAAACAAACATGGATAAAAAAGCCCCACAACTGATTAAGTCTCCATCACAGCGAATTTATTTCCATAATACGATAATATAAAAGCTCCTCCTCTCAAACTCGCAAGTGCAGGCAGTGAATGATCCATTTTTAAATTGTAACATAAGGAAATGTATTATTTTAAAATATTCAACACTGTGAAATGTCTTCTAATATTAGGGATGTGAACTCCAAACAGAAAGGTCCCGAACCTCTTCAAAACCAGAAAATTCCAAAAACTGAAAACCAAAAATTCAGGTAACATTTCCAAATTTGTCATTTTATGGACTTCAGTGCCAAAGAAAGCATCAGAACTCATGGGAGGAGCTCCAGTTCTGCTTCTGCTCGACCAGAAACACAGAAGGTGTTAATGAGACATCCAATTAAGAGACAGCCCAGAAAGCACCCAGTACCTCATAATTGTTCTAACATCCTAGATTTGGAGACACACCTATGTTTTCAATTATCTAAAATTTTTACAGTATGACTGGTGATTTTCGATTATTTTAGATAGTAAACCCATAGTTTTTATTTAATTAGCACTTAACAAGCAATTGTTCTGTGCAGGATGAGATACTTAGGACTCTAACACAATGAAGTGATGTAGAGAAACACAGGTCTGGTGTGCCAGGAAAGAGGCCTTAAGGAATTGAGAACACAGGAAGCTGTGAAGATGATGCAAGCATGCCCAAGTTTGGCACTGGTCACCCCAAGGCTATGAGCAACTGTTCTGTCACCAAGCATCAGGGACAGGGATACTGACCTAGAACTGTCCTGAATGTGTTTCGGTGGTAACAAAGGAATAGTATCCAACATACCTAAAATGCACTGCATTTAGTAAAGCCATATGTAATGTAGAGTTTCAGCCCCAGGTGTAAAAGCAAAATAGCAAACATTTAAACCCAAGGGGATCCTCAAGTGAGGAAGAAGAAATTGCCAACACAACTCCCTGTTCCTCCCCAGGAAGGACCCATGATGCTGGTCACTCACTGCCCCCACACACACACCAGGCTGCAGCCACTGAGCCTAGGACCCAAAGGAGCAGTGCAAGGGTGAGCACAGCACCAGGATAATGGGGAGATTCTAGGAAATGTAGATAACTATTTAATATTATTATTTTT
>VXBQ01015511.1:68170-93170 GCA_013400175.1 Phainopepla nitens
TGTCAGGCGGCCTAACTGTGACAGGGAGAATATGCAGCGGTGGAAAGAGGGATGGAGGTGGTGGGGGGAGGCAGGGGAGAGGGGAGAGAGGGAGGGAGGTACGGACAGAGAAACGAAAAAGAAAAGAGGAAAGGGGAGGGAGCAAGTAGCAGGAAAGAATGAACAAATTAGCTTCTCTCTCCATCAGATGATGATTTTCATGTGAAAGACACAGGAGGATGGAAAGAGAGGAGGAAAACGGGGGAAACAGCAGAGGAGGAAGGAGGGGAGACACAAAGCCTGGTAGGGGAGAGCAGGAGAGGAGAGGGTGAAGCAGGAGAGCAGAGCTGATGTGGGAAGGGAAGGGAAGGACTGAGAAGCAGTGACTGCTAATGCTCTTTCTGCCGCCACCTCTTTTTTCCCTCTTCCCTTTTGCCCGCCAAGTGCTGAACTGATTAGAGTGTAATTAAGGCCATAAAACCTTCGGCTTATCCACCTGTTTATTCACTAAAGTCGCGGGCTCATCAGGCAAATTAGCTGCTTCCAGGCTGCACGTTGGGCCTAGAGCTGGACTGATTAATGAAGTTTATTGGGAGCTGTTAAAAGCATTAACTGAAGGAAATCTCGGCAATTCGTCATATTTAAGGGATGGAAATTAAATCTCCCCATGCAAATGAGGGGAGACTCTGAAGCAGCTTCTTTTAGAGGTGACGGGGGTGGGGACACACAGGGGGCTCTCCCCTAGGCACAGCCCCCTGGCAGTGGGTCTGCACCTGTAACAAGTTTGCCTGGTCTCAGCAGGAGGGTCTTAACAAAAAAAGGGCCACAGATTTTTAAGGTTCAGGTGCTCTGGGTCCTTTGAGCCCCAAATGCAAGAATCAGGCCCCGAATGAGGCAATATAATCCTTTCGATCTCTTTTTTTTTATGCCGAGGGCATCTCTCTAAGTGCCTAGGGCATTGCTGGTGTAGCTCATCCACTCAGGAGTTTGTAGGGCAGCTTCCATGCTGGGTGGTTGTGTCCCCTCGGTCAAAGACATCTCCAGTTTATTTCTACTTTAAATGTTTTGCACTCTTCTTAGCTGTTAGTCACATTACAAGGCTTCAACACAAGTACAAAAGTCCACATAAAATTTGAAATGCAAAATGGTTTTTTGAGCACTATTCACGACAAACCTTAAAACTGTAACAGTAGATGCTCTAGCTGACAAACACCTAAGAGATATATTAAGGAGAGATGGTCAAAGCAGCAGGGAATCCTATCAAGAGGTGAATATTCACCAGTTTTAAATGTGTTTTCTTCTGGCATGTCAATCTGATTTTATTTCTGACATGAATGGCATTTATCATACCTGAAGCTTCATGAGCCACAGCATTTTTATATTAACAATTTATAATAAAAGAGAAATTACAAAGGGTCACAACAAGGAGTGAATGTCCTGAGGAAGGGATAATGAGAAGAAAGGAAGGTCAAAGAAAACATCTTGGCCTTGCTATTTTTATTGAGTGTTCAGTTCACAGTGGTTTAATGTTTACAATTTCTTTATTTTTAATATTTTCATATGAAATGAAGAAATCACTGTCATCTCATTTGTATCCAAATATTGAATTGTGAATATGATAGGGAGGGAGAAGAGAGAAAATTCATATTTGATGTAATTCTAATTCTATATGCTTCTCTGTAGAATTATTACAAAGCTAATTATTTGTTACAATTATTGGATTAACACTTTGCTAATCAGTTTTCTTCTCCTTTGTAGAGCAGCACCAGAGCAGTGAAATGCAAGGTGAGAAGGTTGTCTGGATTTTCAACAGAAAATTAGAATGCCATTTTCCTTATGTGCAGAGAAGTTCAGCTGCTTTGTGGTTTACGACCAGTACAGCATATTCTGTATCACATCCCATTACGTAGCATCTTTATTTCTACAGCGATAATTTCCTAACTTTTTGGATGTGGAGACTATTTGCCAGTGCCAAAATGTCCCTCTTCCCCTCCCATCTGCCATCAGGAAGGTTTCACTCATCAGACTACCCGTGGGGCAGGTGGAACCACTGGCCTCCCCCGAACAACAGGCACAGAAACATGGACTGGTACCAGGGCAGAGCCCCGCGCACACACACATGCACACGCAGAGTTTTGAATGCACTTCAGGCACAAAATAATGCATTTTTTAAAGACACGTGGTGCCCTTAAAACACACAACTCAGCTGTTATCAACAGCAAATAACTGAATCAGCTGCTACTAAACATACAAACCAAACCGATCCAAAACTTCCTGGAAACATGTGCAGCTGTGCTTTTTTAATAAAAAGAGGCAGTAGAGAATGCTTCTAATGCTGCATGTAGCACAACACAGGTTTCCTACTGATATTTCTGGGGAAAAGAAAGACACGTGTTTCAATGAAAAACCACTTTATTATTATTAGCTGCAAGTTAACAAAGCATTTTCTAGAGAATTAAATGACAGCAGTATTTTCTAGTTATGTGTTTCATTGCAGAAATACGAAGGATAATTGTAATCAATTCATTTGTGGCTACTTTTGTTGTTTTCTGGGGTTTTTTTGGTTGTTGTTTTTTTTTTTTTTTGCATACTTTAAGAGCATTTGCTACAAATCTATATTAGCACAAAGTGATATCAATATCAGACAATAAAGTGCTTAAATTTCAGGAAAAATAAACACTTTGGGGTTCTCACTGAATGAAAAAGGGATATGTCCAAGACAGTTTTTTCTCCATATTAGCAGATTCTTCTTTTTTCTTTTCTTCTACTACTTTCTTTAGAAGATTACTTAAATGAAATTCAATGACTTGTAGAACATACTATCAAAACACTTATTTTTCTTGATTACCAGTTCCCTCAATACATTGATTTGCCCCATTATGTGGAGTCTTTTAGTTCTGCCACTAATGAGATGTGCTACTTACAACTTTTTCTCTCTATTTCAGGAATAGAATAAGCTATTTAAAGAGAAATACTTAGGAGGGTTGTCAAAAACTTTTAACCGTACTAAAACTGAGCGGTTTAGTTACAGATGATATTTTTGGAAGAAATATCTGATATTGTGGTGGAATATCTAGTTATAAAAGATTTTACGTGAAGAATGATAAAGCATTGCAGTGGTTAAGCACTCTCAGCCCCAAAAATTGTTATTATTTACATTGTAGGCTCCTCTTCATGAGTGATTCTGACTTTGACAGGGATATTTTCCTCCCCACTGGAACTTCTGTTGCAAGATTTGCTTCTGGAGGCCCAGTCAGGAGCAAGAAAAAAAGTCAGTAATCTAGACCTGCTCTTCATATAAAGTAAGAGGACACTGAATTGCAGAAGTCAGGTTGTATAAACAGCCAAAAATCAGTATGTCTTCAAAACCACAAGGCAATCAGTTGATTTTTCCTTTTACATCAATATTAATACTGTATCAACTATTGGAACAGTGGCATGCCCAAACTCAAGATAATCTTCAGGAAAACACTCGGTTAGTTGCAATTTTTCTTTTACTTGCCTGATTCAACAGTAGTGGAAGCAAGGCAAATTTTATCACACCAGAAAACTACATTATGGCACATTCAGAGCTAAATTTAGCCCTTCAAGATCAAGAATGATCTTACAGCCAGGGCCAAATTATTCTCTTTAACTGCACTGTGCAAAAGATGTCCTAAATGATGAAGACCCTGCTCTGTCCTTGAATAAGCACAGAAGACAGAGACCTCAGTGGGAGGAGTGTGAGCTGCTGTTCTGGTCAGAACTGAGTCCTAAGTGACCTCCTGCTTTTGCATGTGGTCTACTACTTAGGCACAAGGTTGGAAAGGATACAATTTAAATGTAACCTAATTTTTCTGTGTCCCCTGTTAGTTTACTAAACTATCAATGATACAGTTTTTGTGCTTAATTAATTCATTCACTCTGTCTCTGTCCATCTCAGTCATATATATTTGAATATTTCCTCTTCTTAACATTTTTCAGCATGTTTTTTTTCAGTTGTGGGTAGAACCACAATGTTAATGAATGACAATTATCTTTCTTAACTGAGAACTTTAATGAAGCTTCATCAAAATTGACACGATATTACTGGAAGAGTCGTACAAAACCCTTTTTTCATTTATAATGTTTTTTTTCTATTAAATAGAAATCTTAACCTAGTGTAGTTTTCTGGGTACCAATTCACCAGGAATCCTTTCCTGAATAGCTTCACGAAACTGGGACCTACAGGGGAATGCACTACTGTGTCCTTTAGAGGGTTCTACTGTACCTCAGCACTTAGTTAATCCCCTCGTCAAACACACTCAAGAAAATGAAAGCTGCATGTCACATTGTCAGTGTGAGGAATTGGCTAAAGGCTTTGCATTTGATTCTGGGTCTCAGAGAAGACAATATGTGCTGGGGGAAAGCAGCCTGAACAGTTTTGTCTGAGCCGCCGTAAATGTGCACACGCTCTCATTTGTAGCATCGTGCCGACTGTCCAAAATTGCAATCTGATGTGTTATAAAAGCCTAGCATCGAGCGGCATTGCATCTGACATGCTGATTAACTATAGGAGCTGCACCTTAAAACTCCTTTTTATAGGCAGATTTTTAAAGTGCTTTAAAAAAAATGCTCTTTAAACCAAGGCAGAGTAACAAAAAGATAGGAACACATCATTCGTGCAATTGCAGCTTAAACTTCCATTGTGTTTTAAACATGTTTCGAGATTAATATTTCGAGAGTAAGAATCAAGTCATTGTCATTTTATTTTGACAAACAGAATGATTTATCCTGTCTCAATACTACATATTTCCAGGAGAGAATGAAGCCCTTTTTTTCAAGTAAATCTAAATTGCAACAGCAAGTGTTGTACTGTCATTTTAATGACAGCAGTAGACTTTAAGTATGGAATGAATCAATTATTTCAAGCACAGCCCCTGTGTAAATCACTGACGGCAAACCAACCTCAGGATTATAAAATGAATCTTTGACAAGTATTCAAGGTTTCAGCATATTCTCAATAATGAGGATTAAGCACCTACTATCTGTGAAAGAAAAGTTTTATTCACTTACTAAAGGATATGTGAGTAATCATTAAGAGAGGTCAGATTAACTGAGGTAGTTTTTAAAAAAGGGCATCCAGTACAACATCTGCTGAAAAATCAATGATAAATACGTCAATTTTTTTAGAAAAAGGGAAAGATTAAGAGCAAGGCAGTGTAATGGTATGACTTAATGCTCTGTTTTTAAAGAATGGAGAGGAATTATAATGACATCATAAACTATCATTATGAAACTTTTTGACATTTTCATGTCAAGAAAAAGACTCTTCTTGAATCAAGAACAAATAGTGATTTCTGCTATCCATGGGCAGTTCAGTCAAGTTCAAATAAATCCTGATTCTACACTGAGAGCTGATGATAAAAAAGCCTCTGGACTACTCTGGTATACATTACACATTCTCGTATTTAACATTTTCACACTAAGAGAGAAATTGAATTCAAAGTTATAATCGTAGTTAAGCTGTGAAAATGGAAATATTTTTTATTTGGTTATGTGTCAATAATGCATACACTTTTCGAGAAGCCTTTGTAGTAAATATTTCATATCACTTTGCTGTCTTTGCCAGTACCCAAACATTATTGCATTGCCTTTTTCCTTTTAATTTCCACAAAATAATGCAAAATTGAGAACCAGTGTTATCATAATTGTAGACCAACATAATTTCATGATAGAATAAAGCATTGTGTTCTGTCATAATTTGTATTTTAATTATTAATGAGAGCTTTTGCTTTAACTGTCAGAATTTTTTATTAGTGTCTTATGATATTTGCATACTCTTTGCTTTTATATAGGGGGAGGATATAGAGGGGAATATATATTTATTTCCAATATATTTATATGGTTTTTCCCTGGAAAGTTTGCTTATGAAAGCTTTAACAATTGACTTCACATTGATCAAGAGATGCTTTATATACACTGGGATGAGGGAATAAAAAAAAAATCCACAATAATCCTACACTTTACAATTTGATATTCTTTTAAAATAATTGAAAGCAACTTCAAATTGAAGCAAATCTCTGCTGCTTGTAACAAAGCAATGTGCCTGTTTACTTGTACTGCTGCATTTTTATTATGTTCTTTTAGCCAAATTTATATTTCTTTTATTTGTATTTGTGCTTGTATATATTTCTTCTTGCTTATGGCACAATGTGCTGTCTCTTTGGCCCAATATGGATGATTCACAATTCAATATTTTCATTCTGCACTAAATGACCCACTCATTACAAATTAATTCAATATTTCTAAATTTTATCAACCAGCGCATGCTTTGTTAAAATAATACATTCTGCAGTAGGAATGAGAACGTTTATAACTCTAATAACAAAAACATAATTGCATAATTTTTCAATAACTGAATTTTAGAATTAGATATTAGTAGGTACATTTGCAAAGTGTAAAATTTAGATAAAATACGTGTATATTAGAAAGAAAAATGATGAAACAGTTACAGCTCAAATTACAGAAAAAACATGAGAAGAAGCATTTCTCTTAAGAACATTTCTGCAAATAAGAGTGGCTGTAATTATTTTGTCGTTTATCTAAGACTCTTAAGTTGTTAAATGCAAATGATTTTGAGCTGTTGATTATGAACATTTTGCTTCTGCTCTCAACCAGCATTAGAGTATTCTTTTTGTGCATTTCAGCAGTGCTTTTTCTAACTGCCCGGTTTTTATTATGATTTTGAAGGAAGAAATTCAAGCCACTGGCTTGTCAGAAGAGCCTCTAGTCCGCAAAGAGGCCATTTCTCAGAAAGCTCCTACAATTTGTTTGCAAATGATGTTAAAGAGTTACAGTACACCCTTAGAAATAAGCACACATCGCGATGCACTTTTGCAGAAAACAAAACTGGAGGGATTCGGGAACATGCAAGTGTATAAAACATCTCTTTCCATTGTGCAGTCAAAGTGCTGAGGTTTTGCAGTAAAAGTCTGGCATCTGGTGGTCCCAGGAAGCAATGGCATCCCACTCCAGACGGAAACATGGTGGTCACAGCCTGAATTAGCTCATCAGCTTGTAATAAAGCAATTATTTCCAGCCTATGCTTATGTGAGGACTCCCGATTCTGAAGGACCCCCCAGTATTCATTGCCACCGGCTAGGTTTTGTTTTCACCCCAGAATGTCTGAATTTCTTGCCAAAGAGGGAGAAATTGCACATTTGCAGAATTGTGATGAGCTTTGAAATGCCAAATATTGCCCCATGCAACCCTCAGCAGAAGACAGGGGAGGAAACTTACTGCCATTTCCCACCAGTAGTGCTTGGAGGACTGAAAAATAATTAAGAGGCCAAGACCCAGGAGTGCCACAGGAAAGGAGAATTTCTTCTGTTCTCTGATGACCCACAACAATATGTTGCTGCACAACCAAATTTATGAGAAACCATTCCTTCCCGTGTTCCTCTGTGACTCAGCAGAGGTTGTGGAGGTCTGGGTGGGGAAGGGGTGCAGAAGTAGGGACCTTCAGAAATATGAAGTTCATTCTTTATCTTTTCAGGCAGATATAATATAATCTCTGTCAACAGATGACAAAGAATTAAAATTTTCACTTTTTTGACCAAGAGACCCTTCCCAGCTCAGGTTACTTTAAAAAGTTTTTAGTTATCTGCTAAGTTATCAAGCTGTCTTTGACTTAAATAGTGCTTCACCTTTGCCTTCTTCACGTACCAAATGCACATTTATAGACAATGACAAAAAGCTGGTTAATCTCCTCTCTCCAGACAGTCCTCATTCTCATTATCACCTTGCTACCTCTTCCTTGAGCTTGTTCATTTTTTTAGAGTAAAGTAAAACATCTCTCTGGAATAAGGATGGCCAAAATTGCATAGTGGTTCACATAAGATCTCTTCTGAGCTAATACTGATGGCATGGATTCTCCACCTTTATGGAAAACACAGCTCTGGATGTGTCTTGCATTTTCCATGGCTACAATATGAACACATTTACAGCTCTGAATGACCAAATTGCATCCATAGTCCCTCCACGTCATAATATTCCCAGAGAAGCTTCATTAATAATCTTCCTTCAGCCTTCTCTTCAATATTACCTGATGTCATTACTCTTCACCTGTCTTATAATTTCCCTCAAAAACTGAGTTTTTCTTAAGTTATTTTTACTAATATGTCAGACTTCTTATTGCTTTACTGATGTTCAGAGGGATTATATCTCCAATATTTCCTTTGTCTTGAAACCAAACACAGGTATCAGTTCTCTATTTACATCTACCTCAAGTTTTTAAGATTTATTCTTCCCTTAAAAATTAGAGATAAAGACTTAGACAAAAAGGAAAGGGAAAGGGATTCCCTCCAAATGTCCATTGCTGCCTTTTAAACACAGGCACATTATTTGTTCTTTATCTGCCTGGTGTCACACAGAGAACAGATACAGTCCAATACTTGATACCATGTTTTTATCCCAGATGCCAAATCTTGTAACCAAACCCTCTTGCGCTAACCCATTCAGGATTTTGGGGTTGTATTTTTCAGTGTATACATTTTAAGCCTTTCCAAGGTGTAACTGAGCCTGACTTTTAAAAATGCTTGTATTATCATTATACTTTGGGACTTGTAAGCCAGGGGTTATTTTGCTGATCTCTTTTCATATCTTGTACTTTGTGTGTTTTGTCTGGTGCCTTTTCAAGGTTATTATTTATCCAGTTGGAAAGTTTCTTCCCTTGAGCTGCAAAAAAGTTCTAGGTAACACTAGAAACCTTGACATAATGACATGCCAGATCTCTTCCATATCCAAGTCCCTCAGCTTCCCTGCAGACCTGCTTTTTTCTCTTTTCCTTTTTTTTCCTAAATAAAATGGAAGGACGTTTACGGATGCCTCAGCCCTGCATATTTATTAAACACACTTTTCTAGTGCAATCCTGTTTTTAAAAAGAGTAACCTAAAAGAAGGAAAACAGCACAAGTAGTTAGGCATTTGCATGCTGCATTTTTCCTGTACTTTGTACAGTGTCCAAGCAGCTTCTCAGGGAAGGATCATAATCATTTATGTATGTCAAGTATATAGAACCACTTTAAGTACAATAAAAATGAGTAACATTGAAGTGCTGCTCTTTCACTGAGCATAAAGAATAGGCTGACCTATGCAACACTTCAAGGGTCTTACAGATCTGTGCCACGCTTGTACAATAAAGGATAGGGGAAAAAAAAGGCTTATTGTTATTTTTAAATAATAATTTCCAGAGGTTGCAGGGTTCCAGAGGGTAAAGGAACAGGCAAATTATTATATCCCTTTCAGCACAGGGGCAGTTTGGGCTTTTTTATTGCAGAGCAACATGGAATAGTACTGAGCTGGTGAGACTATCTGGTACACCAAGAACAAAGGAAAACTCTGCAGGTAGCAACTTTGACTTCCAAGTAGCCCGCATAGTGACACCTGTGATTAGGCTTCAGGAGTCCTGCTTTCTACAGAACAACCCTCACCACTCCTGGTGCTGGAATATTTCCATTTTCTATGTCCAGCCCCACTCCTTTCCTTTCTTCCATGCCTTGGTTGCCAGATAGTGCTCCCCCCAAAATGATGAGACCCTCTCTTTGTCCCTCTCATGCCTTTCACTTCTCCAGATGTGTTTTCATACCCAGAACCCCAAGGAGCACACAATGCTTCTCATGGACATAGGATTTTAGTGCTATTCCAGCTCCTTTCCTGGCCGTAGCACCTCCCCAAAAAACACATGAAGGGCTAAGGAACAGTAGAGGCCAGAGAAGAGAGCTAGAGGATATATTTGTGTGGTGGAAAGGATGCATCATTCACAAAAGTGGTTGAAAGTTGCAGCTTTGTCAGTGCAGGACTAGTGACCCCTCACAAGTACAGGAATAGCCACTCCTCTGTGTGCAGATCAGCGCAGACACAGCTACCTGGAGCACTTCCATCTCCTGGTGTACTGTCCCTTTTCTCCATCAGCCTTCAAAATGTCACACTGAGAAACTCAGGAGATCCTACTGCAGAGAAGCACCTCAATGTAGCCAGAAATATAAAAGTAGAGAATAGAACCAAAGTCTCTGACCGACATTTACCTTTTCCTTCTACCATTAAGCATTTCCTGCAGTAGAAAGAGAAAACAAAATCTTCAAAACCATGCTAGTTTATAAAAATACTTTTGTTGCATACTGAGACAACCTAAGACTTTTTCAACACTTCTTTTTTTGTAGATGGTTTCTGATGCAGAATTGTGCTCGATGCAGAGACCAGCATGAATTCTCAAGGCATTGTGCAAGCCACAAAGGCTGGGATCAAGTCTCATCTCTCACTGTATTTGCAGAGGATGCCTGCCATTGTCAGTCTTGTCAACTCTCATGGTCTCTTTGCTTTTTACCCTGTGCTTACCCCATCTCTTCTTTCATTAAAAAACGCAAAAGTTTCTGTCCTTGTGGATTTGCAAAGGGAAAATAGAATCCCCAAGGGCTTAGAAACCAGGCAGCAAATTAATACTGCCAGCACTGATTATTCTTTGAGATTCTATTATTTTAAAGGCAGTCTCTTGACTTTCAGGGCCTGATTCGTGGCTTCTGAACTGTAAAGTTCAGCCATCCTTGCACTTGGCAAGCATCTGGAAGTGAAATGTGTGCAACCAAGCTCTATATATAATTCTGTAAAACGAGAGCTGTTTATCTCAGTAGCTGAAATATTCATTATTGAAAATAAGCATTTCAACATTCAGAGGGTGAATCATGTGGGCTGAGAATGACAATGATCTGGGAAATAGCAAAATGCCTGCATATCTCTACAATGTCCTAAATGGATGTAGCTGAGAGGGTCTGACCTTGCACAGGTCAGGTGGGATGAGAGCCCCTGCTGACACACAGGCACCTGCCCTTACTTCTGGCTTGATCTTTTCATTTTAGCTTGGAAAGCCTCAGAAAGCAAGGAAGACATTAATGCTAAGTTGGCTGAGGCAAGAGAGGAAGATGATGAAAGGGGTGAAACTGGAAAACACCGATAATTGCAATTTTTCTCATTTGGTAGACAACATGGGCTGTGTGTTGAGAAAATGCCTTCTGCTCCCTCCTTTAAAGAAACATCTGCCATTTGGCCAAGCTTTACATTTGAGAAGTCACACGACTTCAATGTGACCACTAAATCTCCACTTTCTTCAATCTCTAATCTCCTCAAATCTTCCTTTGTTTCACTTTCTTTGCACACATAAATGTTGGAGGTTACAGACAGCAATTCAAAGGACAGTGGTGCCAACTCCCTTCAGCCCAAGTCTAGAAAAGTAAACTGGGCCTTCCTGGAAATGACAATACCAGAGGAGACAGTCACTACAGCTGAGAACTTTTTTCTCTGCTGACTTTGTTTCCTGGAACCAATTCCCAGATTAAAAGGAGCCTTCAATCTGAAATGCTGAATAAACAAAAAATCAGCAAATAGACATGGAAAAAATACACAAACTGAGACAAGGATGCAGTGGGAATTCTCCAGTTTAGGTTAGTTTTGGTTTTTCAGGATAGAAGGTAAAGTAAGGACAATCGGGACAAACCATGATGGAAAAGCAGATGTTCATAGGGAAGGCTAGGGTAAAGAATAGTATGTAGTAGCTGTTTGCCTCTGGCAGCGGCATTGGGTTAGTTCAATCTGGCATGGTAAAAGGAGTCTGTTCTCTTTAAAATGCCAGCCTCCGAGGCAAAGCCAAGCCGAGCTTTTTTGCCAGCTTCAGCAATAACATTTTGACATGCAATTCCCACATTGATATGATTAATTGTTAAATCAAATAAGAAGCCATGTGATGGAAAAGTCATTTAACTGATTTGCCAAAATGAATAAACTATAGTCTAGTCTTGCTTACAAACAAACTGGGAAGGCATTTACTAATAAACCCAGAGGCCTCCAAAAAGTGGAAAAAAATTAGTTTCATAGCAAATATCTCTGAGTGCCGCCTTGGAAAAGTGCTTCTGTCTCTGCTTCTACATCAACAATTCTAATAGGACTGGGCAAGGTCCTTAAAGCCATTTCCTTAACCACAGATGCTGGATGGGAGCTGAATCACTGACCCATCACAGCTGGAGCTGCAATCCACAGGGATGAGCTTCAGAGGTGGGATTTGTCCCTTAATACTGTGCACACCAAACAAACCAAGGCCTAAGTATCAGAAACTTCTAAATTAATTCTCTGGGTGCCTCCTTTTCCTTTCCACTAAACAGAGATATAACAACTTCACTCCAAAGCAAACACAAAGATAGACTAATCCGGGTTTGTAAAGTCAAATTGAAGTTGTGTACACTCACAGCACGGGACCATACTCTGAAAATTGAGGATAAAAGCAATGTTAAACATCTGTTTTTCAAGTGCACATCATGCAGGCCATGCAGTGAAGAGACAAAATTCTTGTAGGAAATACAGTTCATGATCGTGTGATTTGAGATGTTACCAAATGTGAAAGGCCATACCAAGGTCTTTGTCTCAAAAGTTCTTTTTACAGGTGTTTTTGGGTTCAAGTGTCTGAGCATCCTGAGGACAAATGGGGGAAAAAAAAGTAAATAAAGGATTTACACCTTCTTTCAGGAAATAACAGCACTCGTCACACAAACTGCAAATTTTGGTCTTCAGCACTGATGTTTGACTCTGCCTTGTGGCATCCAACAACAAGGGGATTTCCAAAAGGAAGCTGGAAGAAGTGCCAGTGGTTGTCACAAATACTCAGACAACCCAAGAAGTGGGTCTGCCTGTATACTTATGCATGCTTATGGCATTGGTAGGTTTTCTGTTGAAAATCTGGGACTTACAACATGTCAGACTAGCAAAGGAGACTGAAAAAACAAAATAGCAAAAGAAAGTGATTTTAAAAGCTACTAAAAAGAAATTTGAGTTGATATTGAATTAAGAGAATCAATAACAGTGTAGTGGAATCTCATCTGTGCCACCTCTTTGAGAAAACGAAGAGTTCCCTTGCATCATGTGTCTCCTATCCACATACAAATGAAGGGCAGTCTGACATAAATTATTAGATGTGATTAGATCACATCCTAAGATGATATAGCACCAGTAAATAGTTTCTAGCCTGGCATTAAAAGCTGAATATTTTTGGTAATGAGCCCATCCTTTTAAATTCTGTCACTTAAAAAATGTTTTTAAACATTTAATCAAACCCATATACAATATTAACAAGTACCAAGGCAGAAAGAGAACCTATTGATCACAGGTGATACATCTAGAAGCAATGCACTGTTTACAGTGAGTTGTCTCTCAACTGAATAATGATTTAGTCATTTACAGGGAAAATCCTTGCAAATACAAGTCTCACACTGAGATACTCATTCTTTCTGATGGAATCCCATTGCTGAGATGGAGTTTTGTAGAGCACTTCACACAAATTTTATTGAAACTACTGTACAGTGCTTTATGTGAAGGATATGGAAGCACATAAAGTATTGTGCAGTAAATTTTGTAATGAAGGGGCTCAAATGGCTTGTTAAAGATCCCTGTGTGGATGTCGAGTTTAACAGCAAGTATTGCTAGACTAACGTATTTTTTAAGCAGTTTTTGGTCAAACAAAATCTTGTCAAGAACAAGGTTCCTGAGATAAATGACCTCATTTATCATTCTAAGAATAGTATCTTGGCTGAATATGTGATTTGTCTTCTCTTAGAAATTTTATCACCTAGTTGTAAGCTGACCAGTTCAGCAACCTGAATTTTCACAAAACATCACTCAAGAAATTGAGCTAAGCAAATAATTTACAATGAATAATTTACCCTTTTTCTGCAACTTTTGAGCAGCTGTTCAGATTTATTCACTATCTAGATTTACTTTGTGGATTAACTGGAAAACTATCAGATTAGGAACACTTGGCATTTGTTCTTTGAAAACTTTACGTCAATGAAATGAACTCAGAGAAGCTTTATGGTTTTGATGCTCGGGCTTGACTGACAACGAAATGTTAATTTAGAAAAATACTATTAGGTAGATAACTGCAAATGCAGCTCTGAAATTTCCTTTCATCAAAGCAACCCATAAGCCTTATTTTAAAATTTTCAAAAAGCAAACATTGAGGAAAGGATTTGACTTATGCAATTTGTCATTATCTTTACATGGTCTGGACAAAGAAATTAATTTCCAGAATTCAAGTGAAAAGTTTTGCAAAATTTTCTGCAACTCCACTAAGCATCCCCTATACCTTGCTATTAACTTCAACAACTCTGGAAGTTACCAAAAAGCATATGCTACTGAGAGCGATGTGCAAAAACCAAGTCCAACAAGATTTAGGATGATGTAGTACATTCCTTCAAAAATGTTGAATTCAGTGCTCATGGCTCATGTTTGATTAATTTCCCAAACAATCGGTGTCTAACAAAAAGTTACGTCAGAAGCAGTATCCATATAATTATTTGTCTGCTCAGAAGTGTCAGGAGCCAGCACTCCTCAAGACTATTTTTTATGCTGTGGCTGCCACCTCAAGATGGTATTTTTTGTCTCTATTAATTTTAACTAACTGAACCACAGCTATTGACTGAATTCACAGAGACAATCAAAAAGCGTCATGACAGAATTCATTAGCCACTGCTAATCTTCCTACATATAAGACAGTGATAGTATATCCCCTAAAAAAGTTTAAGGGATCTGATATTAACACTTGATCCTATTCCTTTGCTCTTTCTTTAGCCAGCCAGACCTAAACTTTAAAAACGGTGATTTTTAACAGTATTTACCATGATTATTTGCTGTTGAAGACACAATTTGTGGAAGAAAAAAAAGCATAAGTGCATATGAAGGAGTCTCGGTATAGTATTGCACACAATCCTGTGCTGAGCACATTTGTGAGCACACACAGCCAAAAGCACCCACACTGTACTTTTAACTGCTAAGCAGTAAAAAACCTTTGCAGAGTGATCATGTACTGCTCCTCTGCTCCAGTTTGACAATGAAAACAGCTCAGAGCTGACAGGATTCTACATCAGTCACCCCATCATGGTCATTGCATGGGAAGAGGATTTAAGAGAGCTGATCTGCCCTGTCACTCTGGGGCAATGGATAAACACGCTGGGATTTTTTTAAAGCTTTCCTTTGGTCCACCTGGCATCAATCAACACAAGTGACAAACCTCCTGACAGAACAGACAACTGCCAGCAGATGAGTGGTGTAGGTTGTTTTGTTGGTGAACTTCCATACTGTGGCAGAAAAAAAAGGACAAGCATGAAATCAAAGCCCCCGACTTTGCAGCAGTGAGAAAATCAAAGACCTTGGAAATTCACACCTTGAAATTGTTATGAAGTGGACATAAACCAGAACAGAGAGATAAAGTAATGTAAGATTATTTTTTGATAGGAAAACAACAGTGTTCATGCAGCAAGAACAAAACACTCTGGCACGCAATGTAAGTGCAAAATTTCTGTTGGTGTTATCAGGAGGCAAATTCAGAGATTACAGGCAGACCACAAGAAAAATCCCTGTAATTGTCCTTGGGGATCTCCAGCGAGTCTCTCCAGGCTCTGCACCTTTGAGGTCATATCTCTATCTGAATGTAGAGGTGCCTTATTTTGTCTTTTACATCAGTGAATATGATTAAACTCCTGCTGTTGTGCTAAATTTCAAAGATTGTAAAAAGTCATGGGAATTAAAAAGGTCACTGCAGTATTTCATTTCAATAGCAAATCTGTGGAATAATGTTGTACAAGTACATAGGAAACCACTTTGAAAAGAGAAGTTGTCGGTGACTTAGTTCTAGGGAAAAATAGCAGGCATTTGGAAAATCAAAATCTGCTTCCAAAACTTAGAAATGGGCAGATAATCAGAAATGGGCAGAATAGAGTCCTTTCAAACATCAAAGCACAGAAAAGATGCACAATTCCTAAATATTTGTGTAACACATACATTTTATATCCACACATTTTAAAACGGCAAATTCTACTTAAATACAGTATAAGCTGGTGATGAATCCTTTGTCTAGAAAGATGTATTCCATGTGCAGACACGGAAGGCAAGACTTCTATGTAAAACAGTTTTACAGGTAAACGTTACACATTAATTTAATAAAACCATGACATAATGCTACAGTTGAACAGGTAAACATTTTAAACCCATTTGTAAAAAAATCTGAACTTTAAATGAAGCTTTTCTCATTCCTTATGTATACATATGTTTTTCACTAATCTCATATTTACTTTCTTTCCTTTTAGTCAGACACATTCCTCCTTATGAATCCATGGATCAGCATAATTTCTGCTGTTTTTCAAACTGGCTAAACTCAGTGGAGATGTAGTTCTCCAAATAATAGAATTTTCCTTCAGGAATAGAAAAAAAATAAAATTCCTACAGTGAATATAAAAACCATGGACTATCTGACGCCTGCAGGACAGAAGTCTTAACTGAACACTGTACAAAAACATGATGGCATATGAAATGTTTCAGTTGTATTCAAGGTTTGTAGAAACTTAGCATCTAGAAGCACCTGACTAATCTGGAACTAAAGAGGGCAAGACTCTAGGGTTAGTTTAAAACAAAAACTTGTACCTGTCTAACAGTCCTTCTGGGCTTTTTATTTAGTCTTTTTCAGAATGGCTGCATCACCAGGGGAATTTTGCTGTTAACTTTCAAAAATACACAGTGTGTTAAAAGGTTTAGGATATTATTTTTGTTGGTTGGTTTGTTTTGAAAGGCTTACAGATCAGCTCACTTGAGTGACAGAAGTATACAAAAAGGCCATCATCTTGTGAGATTTCAATCATTGATGCCAAAGTATGAGAATGTTAAATTCTTCTGGACATTTCTCCAGAATTTTTAGCAAGGAAAAAACTTTTTTTTCTTTCAGGAGTCTGCTAAAATTTACCAAGTGCATAAATGAAAAGAGAATGTTGACTAAAAAACTATTGGCAATCTCAAGAACAAAGATGCCTGTGTGGAAGACATAGCAAAATAAAAACTGCTTACTATTTTTGAAAGTTGATATTTCTCTGATGTCTAAATTCAAGAACTAATTTATATTTTTTATAGGACAGAAAATTATTTCAGGCTCTCCCAGCAATCAGGACAGTGGAGAAATCTAAGAGGAATGCTTAGTAGGCTACTTTTGTTGAATAGCCATCAAGCACAGAAAAAAGGCAACTTTGTTATCATTTCTGCACATCACCTATACACTTTGATGACAATGGACACAGAACTGATGTTATCAGACCTTTAAGAATAAATTAATGCTATGGAATACACACTGGTGCAAAACAAAAGGGAAAGTAAATTAATCTTCTCACACTGTGAGAAGTGAAGCAGAATACTTAAAACAAGAAGAGACCCAAGCCCCTACTAGTTATTTTTTCTTTTCCCAAACTAAACCTGAATACTTTTCAGTTTACAACATCGCTGTCACCTTCTCCATTGGGCTGGTCCAGAGCATGAGTGTATGAGGGGATATATGCAACACAGAGAGCCTCCTTTCACCTATGAGGAAATAAGCCCTCTGTCATTTGAAAACTAAATTTTCCTCTTGCTCTTTACCTGTCCCAGCACGGACACCCAAGAGCTACTTTGTGTGGTAGCACTAACATGTTTAGATAACCATCTCTGTGGTGCTGTCCTGTGTGTGGGAGAAGGTGTCCTTGAGAGCACTGGTGAGTTTTGGCTGGGCAGTGCACACAGATGCACAGGGACAGGTGTGCTCTGGCCGTGTTGCCCGGTGGCTGGAGGCCAGCCAGCTCTCCTCAGGGCTCCGTGCAGTGGCCACACTGTCACGCTGAGCCCCGGCAGCTCACTGTGTCTCCAGCAGCCTGTGCTCTTGGGACGGGTTAAGCAAAAGCCTCAAAGCGATCACAGAGGCCCACACATTCCATTTTACCAACCCCAAAGCCCAGCAAGGTGCAGGGGTTTTTTTTCTGCCATGCAAAGTCAAGCTAGACCATCAAAACTACATCTCCATGAGCTGGAACCCTGCAGCAAGCGGTTGGTGGCACTGGGTCTCCCGGCACACATCCCTGTGCTGCTTCCTTAAACTGTGGTGCACCCAGGCACTCTGTGACAGGATGGGCAAAAGTGCTGGTCTGCTTCCCTGGCAGTGCTGACAACGTCAAGACACAGCACTCTTCATCTTTACTACACTTTTGCTGCCACTTACCTGGGCAGCAATCTGGAGGCAATGCAAAATGCAGCCAGACAGTCTTGGCGGGGGCGGGCAGAAATCTTTCTCTTGATTAATTCTGTCATATAAAACCACACCTGAAAGAGTCGCTCAACTTCTCCTATGGAAACTGATTGATAAAGCTGGGGCTGTTCAGGCTGGAGAAGGGGAGGCTCCTGGGAGAACTTATAGCACCTTCCAGTACCGAGAGGGGTTTGGAAGAAAGCTGGATAGGGACTGTTGACAAGGACTTGTAGTAATAGAACAAGGGAGAATGGCTTTAAACTGAAAGACAGCAGATTAATTCAGATATTGAAAGAAATCCTTTGCTGTGAGGGGGTGGAACAGAGGTTGCCCACAGAAGCCATGGATGCTCCATCCCTGGAAGTGTTTAAGGCCAGGTTGGATGGAGCTCTGAGCAACCTGGTCTAGCGGGAGGTGTCCCTGCCTATGGCATAAAAACACTGAATTTTGAGATACTCTGTTGTTAGGCTGTTTTCCAATCAAGACACAGCCATTTACGTGTCATTTTTTTTTAATACAATTTTCATGCCATAATGAGGTGCCTTGATAAGTTCATGGAAGGGCTCCACTGAGCCTTTTGAAACACTAAATAAACCTAGCAAGATCCAGCATCAAATCCTTATAATTATGATAAAAAAGCATGTTAAGTTCAGGTTTGCGAAAGCTACTGAGAAAATCAAGGAAAAAAAATCAATGCTGAGATCTTGCTTTTATGCATTTTACTGGTAATTGGGTCATTAGAAGTAGTAGCAGAAAAACTAAGAATTGCACATGATTATTCTGCGCAGACAGCAATAACCAAGACTGGAAGTAATGTCTTCACCTTGAACTTAGTGAAGATTGTTGAAAGGCTCAAGCATTTTGTTGGAGTGCAAAGTTAAAAACTGAGGTAAGAAGGTAAATTTTCAAAGGATTGACAATATCCTACAATTAAAATTGAGTTTATTACATCAATCTTTGCATTTCTGAATTCAAATTCACTTCCTGCACATATTCTTCAAATTCAGCCTACAATGTATAAATTTTTAAAGATATTTCTAGCATCAGCTTCAAAGAAAATTAGCGGAAAGCCTAGGAAAGAAAATAAACACAGGCAAAGACAATTATACCAAATATTCAAACCGATTATTTGGCAATTTTCCACTTTCAAAAATCAGCAACTTATGAGGACTTCAGTATTTCATATTTCTCTATCAAAATCACAAACTATCTTGAAACAAAAGATAATGCTCTCTATTTATTGAATATATACTGTGGAGGACATGGAAGGAATGATGTCTAGATCCCACCTCTTTGGCCTGGAATCTTTTCTCAAGCCATCCATCGAAAAGGTCATTTAAATCCTTGCTGCAGAATACTTTTAATGCAATATGAAAATAATTAGGACCTTTCTATTGCTGTGATTTTTTCTATGCAATTCCTCACTGAACAATTGTACCATCAACTTTGATAGTTTCCGTTAAATAAGGAAATTCACCATTGGCCAGAGAGGCCTCCAAGTCTACACTTCTCTCTCTGCAGCAGCTGCAAAGCCTGGAGTATGCTCTACAGTATGAATTTTAACAACAGTAAACTGAGTCCTTGAGCACATTAATTTTCCAATAATCCCTGCAGAGCATGTGTGTGTATCTCTGTTTCCCAAAGGGCCACTAATCTGATGAGCAGATAAGCATCTTGCCCAAGGCCAAGAAGCAAACCAGTGGCAGAAATGGGGAAAGCATCTGGAGAATTTTGTTTCACAGACCCTTATTTTAACACCCAGGCCACCCTTCACCTTCTTACTTCAACATTGGTGAAAGAACTGCTCAGATCTAATTTGAGATAGGGTAAGACTATAAGAGCATGACCACGCTAAGAACCTCTATTCTCTTTGTTATACTGCATTTTCAGGGGCATGCTACTCCTCCAGTGGTTTACATTTTAAAGAGGAACTGGCATAAAACTAAACCTTTTAAATTGGTTGAAATGTTGCTGTTCCCTGGGTGTTAACAACAAACATTTTCTTGTTAAAGAAGGTACATACATTTTAGCATAGCTGCATGAAAATTAGAAAATCTTGCTCCCACATTGATTGACTGAGCATCTTGTTAATCATTGCAGTGTGTATTATTATTTCATTATTCAGCTGTGATATGTTTTCCCTGTGACAGCTTAAAATATATAGTGTGTGAATACTTACTGAGTACAAAGTACTTTCAGATTATAATATTTTATCATGGTAAAGAAAGCTCTAAACCAACATGATTTGACGCATAAGATGTGGCAAAAAGTTGAGGCACAACAGCCACCATTATAAATATTTATAGACATACCTGAAGTCTTATATAAAGTTCATCCTGTTAAAGGACATGTTTTATGTTGTACAATTCCTCTTAGAATATCAATCTAATAAGCACCAAATGAGGCTGAAGACAATGCTGTTATAAAAAATGGAGAAAAATGATTAAAATGTGATAATTATACTGACAGTTTATATGCTCAATCTAATCAACCAAGCTTCCAATTTGTCATAATGTACACTCACTCATACATTATTGCTTAATTATAGCAACACTTCTATTTCAAAAGGCTGTCAATCATGCAAATGCCTATCATTTTTCTCTATTTGCATTTAAAAGATATATTTTTAGTTCAGTTCCAAAGCCCTCTGTGAACCTGAATTAACCCCAGCTCTTTCTTTTGTTTGCTATGTTCATCCCTGTTTATTCACTGTTTGCTGTCTGTGGTAGTTTTTGCTGTGTGATTTGCTGCTTTACAGCTCATCTGCTGCCAAAGGGATTTTTTAATCTCATCTCTGTTCCTGAACCATGGTCTCAGTGATCTATGTATTCTTAGGAGCTGCAGACCCAAGCTTGAACTATTCAGGTTTGATGTGAATAAAATCATCAGACAATCTTGCCTCCTGTTCTGGATTTGTCTTATTAGTCCTGCAGGGATGGAAAGAGGGAAGAGAACCTTCCCTTTCTTCCACTGGTAGCCCTTCCAAAATCAATGTGACTGGTTCTGGGTTGTAAGTTGTGAAAAACTGTGAAAAGACATCCTTTATAAACACATCGTAACATTCACATTCAGATGATGCCCATTCTACTCTAAATTGTTCTTACTCTGTTTCTTTCGGCTATTTTAATAATGTATCTTTGAGAACCTCTGGTCCCTTCTGTCCCCCATCTTCTCCAGCTTCATTCTGCGCATAAGTGGAAGAAAAATATGGCATTTTATGAGAACATGGAACAACACATCAAGAGAAATGCTGAACAGGACCCATCACCAGTGGTAACAAGGAGAAAACTTAAGGAAGTTGGTAGGAATTGTTCAAATACCTTGGGAGAACTAAGGCAGCAGGAGAAGCTGTGCAGTGCACCAGCGGGCAGTCTTCTGGTAGTAAACAAGAGGAGGTGCTCTAACATGAAATATACAGCTCCAGAACTGAGAATTAAACCCCTTCTTTTCCTACCTAATTGAGTCTGAGATTCTGTGAAATGACACCCCACCAGGAATCACTCCTTTGCATGCTATTTTATTCTGCTTAACCTTCTTTTGCTCTTATACATTCTATCACACTGTCTTCTCTTTGAAAATCTAATAATTTCTTACACACATATTTCATATGCAGTACACAAACATATTCTTACTGAGCTTTAGATGGTAAACAAATAAATAAAAGAGCAATTCAAACTACCAGTTTGGGTTGCAAAGGAATTAACAAGAAAAGTTAAAAACATGGCATCATGCTATGAAAAATGTCAAGTTATTCTTTGAATGTTGGCTCAGGAAAATCTCAATACATTTCTGGTAAATGAGGCGTGAAGCATATTCTTAAAAATATGGTGTCCAGGAGATGGTACTACCCAATATTTTATCCTAATGGCAACATATAGTACTTAAAAAAGCTTGAACTTTAAATCAAACCCTTTGGGGAGGAATGGAAAAATCTATTAGTTTTTCCAACATAAGTTAGTATCAATATGAAGATGAGAGAGTAAACCATTTCTTGGAGCTTGCTTGGTTAAAATCTGTTTTAAAATTGGAGTGTGGCTTATTCTTTAATTAGTATGTAGGCAATGTGAATGATCTTCCGATTTCATCTCTAATTCTCCAAAACTGGAGTCCTTAATACCTTGTTGAGTTAAGATAACCCCTAATGCTCACACTCATGAAGGATGCACTACCTTTGATCCAGTACAATAATTTGGTAGCAAAGCTATAGTATTTGCCACGCTTGCAGAGAGTACAGAAAAAAAAAAAAAAAGAAATTAAAAAGAGAACCCCATAGCATGCCTTTGAAAGACAGAATATTTTACTATTTCTAAGTTAACATTGTGTCAGGAGCCCATTTTATTCATATTATAATTTATTCTGAAGAAATTTATCTTCCCTATTTGCCATTCCTCCTTACTTTAAAAGATATCTACAACACATTCTTCCTGGGAAAAATTGTTGCTCAAGTTTTCATCCATCTCAAGCAAAACCAAATAGAAGATGCTTTTCTTTTTGTTAAAGAGAACAATGACAAAATATATGTATCTCACACATGTACGTACACATGTACGTATACCTATTTAGAGGACAGTAGTACTAACACTTGCCATTCTTTAGATTCTCCATTGAAAGCAGTACAATGCAAATCCTTTCAAGTCTTGTGAAATAGCTTCAAAATTTTGCTCAGATACTATTTTGCAAGTTACTGTTACAAATTTGCTTGTTATGACAGCAGGAAATTCTCATGACAGACTGCCTATCTTACTTTTGGACAGACAAACTGTATCCTTTTGAAAAATAAACTATTAGGTCTTTTATTCTGATTTTTACAAGATTTCTCTGGAGGTTGTGAGTCAGCAAGAGTGACAAGTCTTTCCTACACTGGAAAATCAGTGTGCAGATACAGTTGTTGTATAGGTGAATCGAGTTTCTGCAAAGATTGCCTCTGGAAAAGTCTTGTGTCATTTTTCTGGTCAATGTCCTTTACTTCCACTTGACAGAGCAAGCAGTTTTAGGAAGGACTCCAAATCTGGCAATTTTGTACTCGATTTCATGCTGACAGCTACAGTGTACCAACTGTTGAGGCTACTTGGATGTCAAGCACTTCTCCTGATTCTCATGGTTATTCTGCAAGGTAGGAGACAGGTCACTTCTGATTGGCTTTATCACGTGTTAAAACACAAGTAAACAATAATTTTTTCAGAAAAAGCACCAAAAAACACAGCCTAAAACTGAAATATAGGCTGAACTAATTTGTTTATAATCAATAATTCCATTTGAAATTACCTTGTTAAAGTGTTTGGTAGGACTGCCATTCCATCACACACATAGTTTCTCTTTTGCTCATCCTTTGCGGTCTTTCCTGAGGATTTTTATTTTGTCTAACATAGGAATATATAAAAGGGTGTAAAGTGGAAGGCTGCTACTCTCCAAGCCCTCTGCACAAAGGCCTGCAGCCAGTTGCCTACTGGCAGCAGGATGCAGACCCTCTTTGCCTCCCTGTCATAGGCATTTGCTAGGACCCTGCTTACCCCCTCCCCAAACCAGAAAAAGTTTAATTTTTCCAAACCTTGCACGTCAAATGAAGTAAAGCTTTCAATTGAATTTAAGAGCTTGTTACCTGTAGAAAGATACTTTGTTCCAAGGGATGCAGGTTCAGTGTCCTGACAGAAGCCATTTCTGGACAGACACACCTCAGAGCTTTGATGGGATGTCTAAGTAACTGAGGCCTCTCTATGCTGTGCTTCTGTCCCAACAACATATTCCAGCAGTGACTTCAGAAAACCTTCCTCCTGGATTGCAAACAGCCAAAGTCCTTTCGTAATATGGACAAAAAATTTCATAGGGGCTCCTCACTGCAGTTTTTCTTCAGACCGTCTCAACACCTCCACAGTCTTCTCACAACGTAGCTCCTTGGTCCTGGGTTCCTTGTGCAGCCCTGTTTCTGAGCAGAGTTGAAGCAAGAGCTTTTCCTTATGTATTTATGTATTTATGTATTTATTTATTTATTTATACATTTTTACCAGAAACGTTCACAAAAGAGCTTTCCTTGCTGATAGAAGAATAGTCTACTTAGATCACTAAACAGACTTCCAGACATCCTAGGCAGAGCTAAATTCTACATTTTCCTCTACATAGTCTTTGGGAAAAAAGCTAACATGCTTTACTTCAACACTAATGGAACAGGGCTAGGGCCAAATCTTTCTCTTAAAAGGCCAGTATAATCTATTTCATAGGGCTATGACAAATTACTGAAATAAGATTTATTATACTGTTTAACACAGAAACTTGCTGAAGACCTAACTCAAGGGAGTGTCATTTGCCCATGACATTCATTAGAACTACTTTACCTCACAAAGAACAATGATAAGTAAATTTACCTTATATATCCTTTGAATATATGGCTTCCAGCATAATCTTTGAAGCAGCATAATATAAAGGACAAACTGGACACAATAGGAAGCAAGCAAGAGACTTTTTTTACTTATAACCATGTAATAGGTGTAGTTATTCAGCGTGTGATTTGAATTTAAGAAGAAAAAAACTCGGTCAACTCAAAGAAGCAAAATGCACATAATGTTTGAATTAGAGAAAGATATTTAAAATTCCATTCCCTCTGGAATTTTCTCCAAACAAGAACTCCACTCTGCTGAAGTGTAGCCATCATGGTAATACCCAAAAAAGACCAAATGGAAAATTATCAGTGGAGAACAAAAGAAAGAGGTCCTAAGAACACACATGTGACCTTGACTCTGCCTGTGGTTTGTGGCACGCAGCTGCTACGTGTGATTGTTGTTGAGAGAGGAAGCAGAGTTGTTCACTGTCCTAGGGGAATCTGTGTGCTGTTTGTACACGGTGCTGAAAGGCAAGAGGGTGAAGCACAGCTAGTAGAGTGCTGGGGAGGATATAAAATGATTGAAGATGTGTGTCCTCATGTGTGTAATAGCCT
>VXBQ01015511.1:98170-137482 GCA_013400175.1 Phainopepla nitens
GTCTGCAGGCGTGTGATTCAGTACACATTCCTTGGGAATGTATTTGGCCTTTGGCCCTGTGTCTCACAGGGCTCCTGAGGAGAGAGCAGCATGCTTATAAATTTATGACTGGATTACCTGTCATGTGTTATTCCTTACCTAATTGTTTCTGTAACCTATCGTTATCCTTATTATTGTTCTTTCCCATTATCCACTTAGGACTGTTTAATGTATGTGTTGTAGGGGAAACAATGGAATTCCATTCACTACTGCATTTTTCATGAAAAGGCTATTTTTAGCCTAAAATACAAACAATATGGCCATAAATAATCCCTGTCCTCCTCATATTGAATTTTGATTCACATTTAAACATTGATTTCAAGAATATCCTTTTCCTTTTATGGTCAATACAGAAACAAATGCTGTAAATTAGAGCTGGATTCTGGGGGGAACAAAAAAATTACCCTCTGCTCAGGACTTCACAGTGCTGGATGTATGGAATTGGTTGGATGGGATGGAGGAAAGAAGTAGATGCACACAGAGCTGCTGGCAGGCAGGGATTAGGGAGCAAGAGCTCAGGCAAAAGCAGCAGCAGCCTAGAGTACAGGACAAGGGGAGGCAGGGAAAGAGATGGGCACACAAGGAGAGCACCCACTCCTGTGCTCCAGAGTGAAAAATCCCACTTCTCCCAGCTGGCTCCTTTGGCTGTCCCCAAGCACTGTGCCATCCTGCAGGACTCTCTTGGCTCTAGATCTGCTTTTGCCCTTCATCTAGCTCACAGAGTGCCCTTTACCCTCTCAGACAGCTTGGTATGATGGATCTTGATGACATTTAGCCAGAATTTTCTTAAACTTTATGTTTAATTTAAAATAATCCATGACTGCATTCAGATGACTACTTTCCTGGTCACAGATATAAATCTGCTACCAATAGGAGTAGAAAAGGCAACTGTAAGTAAATTTCTTTGACTGTTAAGATTTATTCCTGGCATTTCCCACTAAATCTGTGGTAGTAAGATGAGAAAATCTTTCAAACTGTAGAAAACATAGCATTAGGATATGCAATACTTTGCACAGCTGTAGTAGTTTACAATTAAACGTCACAAATTTGACAAAGCCTCTCTCTTCACTTAACAATTTTTAAATAAAGTCCAGTTTCCATTGCATGTGGCAGAGAGGCATTATGCCACTGTGTATGCGGTAAAATAAGGATAAAGCAAGGGTAATCAATTCGGTCAAGGACATAAAAATCCATAGGCTATAGCCACTTGTTTCTAGTTGCTAGAGGCTACTTAGCAGACTTAAGGCAGACAGAAAGTAAAAGAAACACAAACGAAAAATTTATATTTCTGGTTTAAAAATTGTTATTTTGGGGTTTGCCAACTATGTCTACTTAAAAAAAAATTAAGTCAGACTTCCTTGGTAGAAGAAGATATTCAATAGACACCTATAAAAGGCTTCTTCGACATGGTCTGGAAAACTGCGAAACTTTAGTCATGGCATTTAATGAGATAAACCAGCCTTTTTCAACATAGGATTTCATGTGGAGCATATTCTAGAAATAAATATTTTCTTTGCTTATTTTAGGCCACTTGTCATAGTTTAGAATTTAAGTACTTTTTTTTTTTTACGTATTTTAGCAAAAAGTATTAAACAATTTTATGTTTTGCCTTCAAAGGATAGTAATGGAAAATCACATCACACAGCAGCTTCTGCCCATGCTCACTAGCTAAACCCATAATAGCATATGTTAATGTATACAATCTAATGGACTTTTAATTCCCTTATAATTTAGGGAGTTGTAAAGAGAAAGGGAAAATGTGGAGGAAGAATAAGAGGATATCAGTATGCAGCAAGAACGCATTTATAATTTTTGAAGCTTTAATTTGCAGGGAAAGGTAGATTTACGTTACTGTCAGAACAGCATTACCATTACCTCTTTTAGAGAAATGTTCACTATTCAAGTGCACGGTTTAAAACCTTGTCAAAGAGAATTTCCTCATTCAAAGGCTTCTTTTCTAAAATACAAAAAAACAAACTAGAGAAAACAGACCCTGCTTAGTCTCCTTCCTGACCAATTCCTCCAGGTTGACAGGATGGCCAGTTTGGAGAGCAGATTAGGTTCACATGAAAGTAGGAATATTGGAATTATTCAGTCACTGAGGCACAAGAAATGTCTCCTCTCTCCCCAGTTTTATAGCATTGTTACTTCACTGAGCTGAGTCTGGGAAGAAAGTTGAGCAATTGAGCAATTTACAGTAAGCTCTGTTTTACTACATGCTTTGGAAAGTAGGCTTGTATGATATAATAGATATTCTGTCCAAAAAAATCCTTTTGACTAAATTGCTACCAGGTTCACTTTTAAATTGGTAAATATATAACTCTTATTTAAAATCATGTTTTAAAGTGACACAAAATAACTTTTGTGTTTAAACATACATCAGAGCTTTAACCTGCAATGGCTCTGGACATTCCAAAGCGAGGTGCAACTTCTGTTTGTCCCATTAGAAAGCCAGAAATACAGTCTTTCCAAAGGTATAAATCACATGTTTTTCATTCTCAAGTATCAAAAATACCAGATCTTAAACCTGTCACTGGTGTTGGAAAGTATATTGGGAATAATGGAGCTCAAGCCAGTGTAATTTTAGAGAGGAAATTCTACTTTTTTACTGAAAGAAGATAGTTCATTCTAGCCTCTTGTTTCTTTGAAACATGGCAGCTGAGGGCTTTGGCATGTTAAAGAAAGCATATGTTAAAGTAATGTTCAATTACAAGCACTGACCCCAGCCTATGAAGGCATTTAATCTTCTAGCCATACTTAAAGGTGTGCTTTGAGATGGACATCTCATGCTTGAAGTTAAGGAATTCCATCTCAAGTCCTTTTCAGAAATTACCTAAAGTTACATAAAGGATAAAGGCTACCTATTCAAAATAAATAAGGTTCCTTTTTTAATTCCATTACTATCTCCAGTAGAGAAAGGACAGAAAACAAGGGAGCATCCTCCACCCTTTGAATACTTGTACACACCATTGGTACTGCCCCAATATGGACAACACAGGCTCAGCATTTCTGCAGCATCTCTCAAGAAGTTGATGGGTGCCACAGAAAAGGAAACTATCACACTGATCTAGAGATGTAACTGTCTACAAAGGTGAGTACATGATAAACCACAGAGAAAACTCTTCTACTTCCCCAGTGCAAGCTGTAATTTTTTCCTGCAGATTAAAAAGTAAGGATCCTAATCAGATCATCATAATGGATACATAATTTCACTGGAAATATTAAACCCATCTTACAACAGCATTTGAACACATCTTTGATTTTCTTTACGTCCTCAAATTCTTTCTTGGGTTAAGGCTCAAACAAGTTTTATATGCAACAGAATTAATTCTGGTTTATGTATATTTGTGTGTATGTGTCACATTGTTTAGCTCAGGTAAAATAAATGCAAAGACAAGCATGTTAGCAGCAAAGTGACCCTTTAGAAGTCCTAAAAAATTACTCTTGCAGTCCATAGTCCAACATTTAATAATGTTGAACTTGATAAGGGATCTCAGAACCTGAAAAAGGAGATCTGAAAGGCACCTTTATAGAAAACAATTGATTTGCTTCATTTCATTGAAATGGCTAATGCTTTGATGGTTCATATTTACAATAGCTTGTCCTGTTCTTCAATGGAGTTGATATGTTGGAGTCTTTAACACCATAAACTTGATCAAAACTTCCTGGGTAATAAACAGAGCGGATTTAAGATGTGAGCCCCCCCCATCATACTACTGCAGCCCATCTGTGTGCCAATTTGTAACTAAAGACATCAAGAAATGTGTTCTTCATGCTCAGATGCCCTTGGTAGTTGAAAATAGTTTTGAGAGCTCAATATGCAAACTGGGTTCAGAGTCTGAAAGACTTCAGAGTGAAAGATTTGACCTTCTGTAGTAAAAGGCTGTATCTGGCTAAATCTATTATTGAAAGTAGAGATTTTACACACCTCACAATGAAATCTGGGTTTTAAATTTTACTTGCCTTCAAAAAAACCCCAAACCTGAAACAAAACCAATCCTCAACATTCTCTCTGTCTTTCTGCTAAGCATAACTGTCTTCCCAGCATCCCACAATTTCCATCAACAGGGAAAGTTTCCATGATCATACATAGCCATATTTTGGGGTATGGGGTGGGGGGTAGTTGAAGGTTTTGGCAGCAGAAAACGGAAACTTTGACTTCTCACTGTCACACAGAGAAGTATCACTCCTGCACCTGTGTCCCAGTGATGGGACATTTTGGCAGGACTTCTAGGAAGTTCATTTCAGCTCACCTGTCTCTCCTACCCTGTCTGCTCAGTTAATTATTTATTTGTCAAAAAGAGTAAACAAGGGGATAAACCAATACATAATCCTTTGTCTTGAAATGCTGCAGTAACAGTGTAGCAACTGGGTTTGAGAACGAGGCAACCATACCAAGAGCAAGGTTACTTATCACATACTTTTATGCTAGCGCCTACCACTGCTTATGTTTTTTGTCATGCGAAATTACAAGTAACATTGAAGTTTCAAGTGTGTATTAGCAACCTTATTTATGTCTGACTCTTGAAGTTTCCTCCTTACTTTCGATGCCTAAGGTATTTCAGAGACTTAGAGACTACAGACTATTAACACTAGAGAAATATATTTGTGGCACTTGCTTCTCCCACATTTCACTTTGTCACTTGTTTGCTTGCAAACCACCGGAGGCACATCTCAAAGCCTATTTTCAAGTATGGAGATATGCAGATAGGTGTCCAGTGTGGTTTTCATACAGGCTTGGTGTCCACCTCCCATAAAACCAGTAACTTTATAAAGCTGGCTCAGAATCAGAGCCTCCATCACAGACACTTCAACAACCTCCCTTCCTTGCATGACTACAGACTTATTAAATTCTTTGAGCAAAACTTGGACACATTCAATATATTGCCATTAATACCTATAAACAAAGATTTCCCTTTATTCCTATCTACTACTGTTGCATTAAAAAAAAACTTAAAAAAAGGGAGAAAGAAAAAATAAAATTGCAAGCAACTTGAAAAGCTCTGTCAACAACAGAGAGGACTTCTTGCATTAGGCTTTACCTGATGTGCTGCTCTGAAGCAGCTATATGGACCAGTGTTCCTAAATATGAATAATCTTTTCCATATTTTTGCAAGTCTAGCTGTCCTTTTGACTCTCTAATTCCACGAATTCTTTCAGAAATTTGATTGATTTGATCAAAGTATAGATTTATTATGCTGCTCTTTTTCTTAAAGCAAGTTATCTGCATTGCTGGAGATGAAAACAGGTTTGTTTTCTATCAAAAGTAAGTTTATGTGCCTGGTCTTCAAAAAGACCATACACTCTATCTGTTATATTGCTCAAGAAAACGAAATACATTGATGTTTAGCAGAGATTTTCATAGAACAATAAAATCTAATAAGAAAAGCATGCATAAATACCAGAAAAAATTACAGTGAAATCACCTGCAAATTACAGAAAATATCTAATCCAGGTGAGCAGAAAAAAGGGTTAAAAAAATTGCAAGAATTCAAGAAGCTCAGATGACTTTGGAAACACAGATCAAAAACAAAGAGACTGGAAGTATAATTAACTCCATTACTGCTCAGTCAAATGAAAACAGCTGTGACATCCTGTCTTATTTATGACAGTAGCAAATAGCTCTATTCCCTTGCTGGTTATTGCTGTAGGACAGCAGTGGTTCTACAGCAGGTGAAATAGACACAAGCTGCTAATATTTATGTCACTAGATCAGGTTATGGATACAAGATTTATGCAAAAGTTCTATAAAAATATCCAGGTAGCTTTTATATCTTCTGCAACAATCCTTTTCCTATAGCAAGCTAAATATCTCTTTATTAAATATGATCCTTTGCTCTTAAGTTGTACTGAGGCAAAAAGGCAGCTCCGCCACTGCTGAAGATGAGAATGTGTTTTCACTGCAAACCCAGATTTGTTCAGTCTAAATCATAAATAAAAAGCTTTTTAGCTCTCAAAACCACTCAGTTATTTGCAAATCCAAGCCAGACTTTATCAATGTGAAGTGGGATATGTGGTAGTTTGGTAAGAGAATTGTTTGCTGTACTTTGAAAAGCCTGTGTTTTTAACAGTATGGAAAACAAAGAAGAAAAACAGCTTTCAGATTAAAACCCTTACTTTACTAGAAAATGGCATTATCTCCTTTGATATAAAAAAAAAAAAAAAAGTTAGTGGGCAGATTTCCTAAAGCTGTTTTTTACCCCACTGCTTTAATCACTGTGCTTACCACACCTAATCAGTCTTCTTACTCCAACTAACTGCCCATTAAATAATGACTGAAAATAAGACTGTCAATAACAGGACAGAAAATAAAGCAAGTAGGCTGTTGCATACTTCACTGCTAACGTTTTTATCCTCTCCCCTGCTCATCACCTTCCCTCTTCCCATTCCCCGCCAGTTTTGATGTTGCCTGCACTTCCCAGCTCCATGGTGCATTGAGACTTGCTCACTACCAAAGTCCCTACCTGCATCCCCACAGATCCAAACCCCTTTATTTCTCCACCCCTCTTCCATTATGCACCAGGAATTTGTTCTCTAAGCACTTCACTTTGGCCCCATGGGGCCAGATTGCCTCTCAACAGCCAGTCCCTGCCTTCCAGGGGCTGTGGGAAACCCTGACATCCCTGCCAGAAGAGGTAATCTCCTCCACCTACCCCATGGATCCCACACCACAGACCCAAGTGACAAACTAGATCCTGATCCCTCCCCTAACATGGGCAATATATGCCCAAATGCTCCTTCCCATCCCTCCCAACATCATGCTTTTCTCCTTCTTTCTGCTTATTTGACATAAGGAGTATCATCAAGAATCAGCTTCCGGGGTTTGGCTATGCTGGAACACCTTGACAGTGCTGTGTCACCATCCCCAAGTAACACAGGAACAATTCAACAGATGAATTTGGGAACCAGAGAGATGCCATGATATGTCTTTGTGTCCCTTTGTGTTCCCCATTTGCTTAGGGCTTTTTTTTTTTTTTTAATATTTCCCCAAAATCAACAGTGTTGATAATGTTCCCTGGGATTTTTTGGGCCCATTTGCTGCACATTCAAACAAAATGCCATCAAGATGACCGTGAGGGTTTCAGAGGTAGGTAGAAACAAACCTGCCCTTTTTCTACCACACAGATATGTAGATCTAAAGGGTTCAAGACTTCCTCCTGTTTCACTTTCACTGAAATTGACGTGCAGAAATTGGCTGAATGACTACATATGTATTTAGGGATTTAGTTATGCATGAGCACAGCATGGAACGTGGTGAGTTTTCCATGTGGTCTGATCACTACACCTTTACTCAGCCTTTTTGCATCAGTCTGTAAGAAACCACAGGCGGCTCCTCTCTTTGTGGTAGCCTTCAGCATCTCAACTAGCCTGGAAGACATTTTTTGATCCTTACTCTTCCAGTGATTCACGGTAGCGAATACAGGAGTGAATCCCTGGATCTGACAAAGCTGTGAGCAAAACTCTAGCTGGCCTCAACTGTACTAAGGTCGAGCTGCTGGCAGTCCTGTGGGCATGTGCACAACAAACACATTAAGACTACTTGGCACTTCAACACTTACACTGAGCTACTGTTTCCAGCTCTTCCACAACCCAGATGTTTTTGCCTCAATCTGGCAAAAAAGTTATCCAAGTTTTGAGGTAATAGCTGCAGTTTCTAACTCAAAAAGGGATGAATTCTGCCTGTGTTTACTTCCTGTAGGATGGAAAAGCAGCTCTAGATGCTCATAGGAAATAAGAATATAGTAAACATATTTTCTAGCCCTTTTTTTAGGCAATAAAATTATTCATTCCTGCCTAGTACAAAGGCTTAGACCCACAAGGAAATTTGTACAAGCAATGCAAATCACAGAAGTGGTAAACACATGCTTGGATTTGGACCACAAATCAAACTCTACCAAACCTCATTGAGATCCCAAATGGTTTCCCTGCCTCCAGAAGAAATCCTGCATTTCTTGGCTTTCAGCCTCCCTGCAGCTGCAGCACCATCACAGCTGTGAAGGCAACACACAGTGGCCAGCTGTGCTGGCAGGGCTGGGCTTCCCACGGAGCCATCCCTGAGAACGCTGCTCAGAGAGCTCTCGGACAGAAGAGCTGAGCAGCCCTGGCAGCCACAGCCACCTGGGGCCTCTTGTCACTGAGAAGACTCAAAAATGGGGTTTTTCATTTCAGCTTTGTGGAGATGGTCAGATTCTAAAACTTGCTATGAAATTCTATTTTTACTTCCTCTAGGTGAGTTATTCTGTTGGTAGGAAATTGCCACCAGCTCTAGGGAGCTGCCACTCTGTAGCAGCCCTCAAGCACGGCAAAGCACAGAAGACCCAGAGCACAGTGAAAACCAGAACTGGTCACAAGAAGGGCAGGGTATAAGGGGTGCTTCACAGGGCATGCAGCTGGCAAGGCTGAATCCCCTGGAGTCTTGGGTCAGGAGTGGGTTGTAAGGGACCTGAGGCGCCTGCACAGAGAGGGCTGGTATCCCTCAGAATTTAAGGAACCTTGCACCCTGTTGGACAAACAGATGCAGGAGCACAGGACAACCAAGGTACTTCAAAGGATGCCAGGAACCCAGGTTTGGGTTGCTGGATCTAGTTCTGAGAGCTGACAGGGAGTCTCGGACCATTGTACAGAAAAGCATGCTTCTCTTGCCTTCTGCAAAAGGTTGTGCCAAACCCAAGAATATGGCTGACATGGTAATGTGAGTGCTGATACTGGAGAATTCATCACTGCATCTCTCTTTCTAATTTTTTAGCTTAACAAAAGCATGACTAAAAGCTTTCTTCTATCATAACAGCAAAATCAGATGATTCTGACATTTACTGATGAGGAAGCATATGAGGCTACACACAATCAGCACCAGAATAAACAAAAAATAATCTTGCAGCCTTAATGACAGATTCACTTATTTTGGCATATCTTCCCAAATTTGGTCTATAACCTAAAGACAGGCAATGTTTAAAAATTCAACACAAGAAGTGCAGGATACCCTGGCACAGTTCTGCTGATCTTTCAGCAACATAATCAAGAGAAGAATGTGGTCTATGAGGTATTCGTATTTTTAGAATTAAATAGTTGTTGCCTTAAAATAAATAAGATGCCATTTGATAAAATTTATCCAGAGAGTAGAAATATAATAGTATTCCAAATCAAAACAGAGGAGCTAAGAATAAAATTTTAAAAAACACATTAAAAACACACTGTACTTAGTTCTAATAACAGCTAAATGTCAGTTTTTCTTTCTGTATAGGAATATCTTTAACCTGCAAAACACTACAAGAATATTTTGTCTTTGCTATAAAGAATTATATTAACTCTATTTTGTGAAAGGAGAAAAAAAAAAGATTTTTAATTAACAGCTGGAAATTGCTTATTAACCTCAAAATAAATTAATTTCTTTATCTGTCCCTAGCCCATATCACTGAGATGGCAATAGTAATTAAAAAACAGATAAACTGTTAAAAAAGTCCATAACTTAATGCACACACAGGCAACCTGAGTTCTTAAGTGTGCAGCGATAGAGATACTAAAAACCATCACACTGATAAGATTCTGCTTTCAAGATGAGACCTCATATGCCAACTTTCAACAGAGAGTGATTTCTTAAAGTCAAGCCATAAACCCTAAAACTGGGATTTCATGGCGACACTATAATTTATAATACTTCTGCAGTTTTCAATTATTCAGATGCTCATGGCCCAACAAATTGAATAATGAATGGAGTAATGAATTGAACCCTGACAAGATGATAACAGAAAATATTATGAGTAGTCAATACACAGTGGAAACCACTTACAGAAAGATCCCTCAAAGAAACAACTTGTTTGAAGGACACATTTTCTCTTGAAATCCAAAAGACTTGTGGGAAAATGTGTGCAGGAGTTGCCATTAACAAATAACCACTGAAGGCATAAACCTGCAGAACTGCAGTATATTTCTAGTGACCGAACTGTGAATCATAATCATAAATAGACCAGTTATATTTTCTGTTGATGTAGGTTATGCATTTCATTATTGCTTTTTTTTTTTTCTTCTCTCTAATGCCACAGAGAGAGAAAAAGAATGGCCATATAAATTCTTAAACACTTTAGCTGCAGGCTTAGCCTTGGAGGTGTGATGATATTCCACAGATGCTAAAGCACACAGGTCTTAACAGCATTTAATACATTTGCATCCACACTGCAAGCCAGAAACATAAATAATAAAAACCGATAAATATACTGTTCAGAAATGGTGAAGGTAATGCACGTTTGTATCTCCCAGCTAGTATTTAAAGGAGAAGTGCAGGCAACCAGCAAATGCCATGTTAAAAAAAATTACACAGCTTTTAAAAAAATAAAATGAAATAAAATCAACACAAAAAAAACCCCCAACCTAAAACCAGATTCAAACAAAGCACTATTCTGCATTAGCAAAGAGGTAGCTTATCCCACATATTGAAATTTTATGAGATATTGATGGTTTCAAACAAAGGCAAACAACACTCCCTTCCAAAAAGTGCCCCCAAACTTCATGCCAAAAATCAAAATAAGCCTTTTATGGAAGACTGGAAAATACTGGGCTAACTATAAGAGAAAAAAATACTGACTCCATTTAGAGTAGGTCCAAGCACAAGGCCAGTTATTTGTGGCATGTTTTGCTTGAATCCACGCTCAGTGCTGGGTCAACACTTTACTGGGTTCACCCCAAAGACCCAAACAGCTGTAAACAGTGTAAAAGCTGGAAATAAACTTAACAGCTCCAGACCCTTTGTAACTGTACTTGTGTACTACCTAGGTTGATTCAGCAATGAAAACTAGGTTTCAAACCCCTCTGAGCTTAGTTGATTTGATTAAAAAAAAAAAAAAAAGATAAAAAGGAAATTCAGAAGTCTGGATGTTTTATATTCAATACTCAAGTATTATAGTAGAGAAAGAAGTGTCCTTATTTCTGTCAAGTAGTAAAAGTGCCTATTTCCAGCATTCTGAAGAAAAAACCCTTAATCTAGGAACCAGTAGCAGGTGGCACAGCTCACCTTTCAGTAACACCTCCAGGTGCTCTGTTCCTGCAGGGACACCTCTAATGTGCAGTGACAGTTCATCAGCTGGGAAAAATAGATCTATGTTTCAATCTCCAAAATGGGCAGAAGTCCCACCAGGTGGAGTTGCCAGGTCACATCCCTTTCAGAAGCTCCCAGGCTCTCACATCTGTATGAACTCACCCCAGACCACCTCAGTAGTGGGGTACGGCCGGGGTCCAGTGTTCGCTCAGCCCAGACCACACATGCAAACCCATCCCTGCTTATTGAACTAAAAGGAGGATTTAGTCAGCTCTCAGCACCTAGAAGATCCTGTTCTTAGGTCATGGAGAAATCCAGATCTCTGCTGTAATACTGTAAATCCATAATTAACTACATGGATGGAAGAAATAAGCACATACAAATATGTAAACTGTGTGTATAAGATTTTTCTTTATTGTTTTCCTCTCATAATAGAGGGAAAGTCAGTTATATCTGGAAGTTTGGACCAGTGAAAACACTGAAAAGGCAAGCCTGTATTAAGAATGAATGGGCTTTGAAAACAAGATGCTGTGACAAAATCACTGTAACGACACTTAAAAAATCACATTTTTATTTCAGCATTTTCAGCACCCTCCTGAAACTAAGTGAACACCAATCATATCATAAACATTGCACCCTTTGTCTTTTCATTTTTCTTCAAAAATTTGGTTTTTAACAGGTCTGTCATTGTTCTTTTTCCATGAGCATTTTTTCCCCTAGTATTTAACTCATCAGCTGTGGCAGCTTGCATTGCTTATCAAATCCAATATCCCATAATTGAAATCATTATCTAGCCATAAAAAGACATTGATTTGTGTTTACTGTTAATATTTTACAGCTTAAAGCATATTTTCCTCACCAGAATCATGATTTGGTGGTTGATTCTGACATCCTAGCTTATCCTGAGCTGCTGCAATGAAGCCAATGGAATGGCAAGACTCAGTGTAGCACAGGGGTATAATTTCTTAACCAAAGACAGAAACTTCTGAAGAACTTTATTTGAATTACTGCTGTCATTCTTAAGCTCAACTGCTACTGAAGGCAGTGGGAACTGCTCTAGAAAAAGTCTAGTAACCAGTTTTATACAGACTCAAATTGAGCTCACCTTCCTTCATTTCTCTTCCTCACAAATCAGCTGTGAACTGGAGTGCTAGAGGGAAAGACATGCAGAGCTCTTGCAAAGGATATGGAAAAGCTCTTTGCAAAAAGTCTGACCTGGAAATAGTCTGTCTCACTTGAAAATGAGCCTCCTGAACAGATATTCAGTTGTTCTTAAAGGGAGGCTTCAGTAAAGACATCTAAATTTCGGCCCGATACCACCAGTACAATTTTGGTATGGTGGAGCCCTGCCCCCACAAGGTGGGGACTTTAAGGAAAGATTTAAGGTCAGGGACATAACATTTAGAAAATGTCAGCCAGTTGCTAACAGAGAAAAATCACCTAAAATATGTATTTCTGAAGCAATTGCACTGCTAGAACTTTTTTACAGTGGCATTTTCTTCAGATGGGGCCTGTGATATTCTTTAGAATTTTTGGCTTTTTTTAATAGATTGCTTTTCTGCCGTAGGAAAAGCACCTATATATCTTCATTACTGGTTGGTATTCCTCACCCTTAGTCTGGTGTCTTTAAGAAAAAAATTTCCTTCATGGAAAAAACATCAGTCCTATGTGGAGGGTGAAGAGCCCTGGGCAAGGTTCTTGTCTTTACTCTGGGACACTGGAGTACCTCACCTGCAGAGACAGGTGGGGAACGTTGGGGCTGCTCAGCCTGGAGAAGAGAAGGTTGTGTGGAAACCTCATAGCAACCTTCCAGTATCTGAAGTGGCTACAGGGAACCTGGGGAAGGACTCTTCAACTGCAGAGACAGGATAAGAGGGAATGGCTTCAAACTGAGAGATAGGAAACTTAGTTTAGATATACAGAAGAAATGCTTTACTGTGAAGGCAGTGAGCCAGTGGCACAGGTTGCCCAGGGAGGTTATGGGGCTCTGGGAGTTTTCAAGGCCAGGTTTGATGGGGCCCTGGGCAACTTTGTCTAGTGGAAGGTGTCCCTGCCCATGGCAGCGGGCTTGGAACTAGATGTTGTTTAAGGTCCTTCCCAACCCAGACCATTCTACGGTTCTATCTGTATAGCCTGTGGTGTCTGGGATTCCATTAAACAATTTAGGTTAGAAATGACTCAAAATTTTAATATAAAGGTAATTTTTTTCTATGCTTTAGCCCACACATTAGGAGTAATATGAAAAGCACTAAAACAGGGGTAATATTTAAATTCTGTTAAGATTAGTGCTCCAATATTTCACAAACATGTTGGGCTCTCCAGACAAAAGACATCTTGTAATTGTAAAATTGCTATTTTATTACAGTTCCAGTACAATAAATCTGTACAACAAATCTTTATCACAAAACCTCAGCTCCTCTAGGGTCTAGCACAACTCTTTGCTAGTGTTTCAGGACACACACCCTGGAAAAACATCAGAGTGGTTCAGTGGTTCTCCCCTCCCTACACACCACAGAGCAGTATTTATGCTAGTAGCTTATGTAGGCACTAATTTATGGGTTATCAGCATAAATCCACTGCTCAGTATGGGGAAAAACCTCTAATTCACTTAACAGGCTTCTAAAAGCTCAAAACTGAAATTATTCCTGAAATTGCTACCCTATTCAGCAGCTCTGGCTTCTCCAAGATCTAAAACAGTAGATGAGCCCCACAAATCAGACAGGGGCAGCACCACTGCCAAATCCTAGCTATATGAATTCCATGTTTCCCACTCAAAAGCATAGCCTGAGTGCCTAATCCAGCTAGTTTAGGCATACACTGCACCTCTCTTCTCAGCTGGCCCCAGAATGCTACATCATGGAGCTGGGCATGGCTGTGCTGAAAAAACAAATACCTCCTTTTCTTGTTTGATTGGGAAATGCTGCAAAGCATGCAGGTATCATCATGAAATGAAAAGGCTTATTAAAATCAGATGTTATTTAACACTCCTTTCAACATGTTGATTTTTAAATTTCTGTGAGGGGAGATAAAAACAGCTGGGCTGAGAAAGGAGGGGGTTGCTGCAAGTACTGAAGGGTATGTGTCCTTGCTCAGAGCCAAACACTGAGGCAACACCAGTGGTGACTCCAGAGATGTGCAGGGAGACTCTAAGGAGCTCACTTTGGTCGAGCTCACCCTTGCTTTGATCACTGTTTAATTATCCCTATTAAATATTTTTCTTTTACTTCAAGAGCTCCTTGAGGTAATCCACAGGGTATAGGTCATGTCGTTATTCACTGAACACACACACATTGATATTGACACAAGAGAAACAACAAAATCAGTAACAGCAATGAACTTCTGGTGCAAAGCAAATGGAAACATGGGATGACAATCTGACATGAGGTAAAGATTCACTCTTTCTTCTACAGATCCACTCTCAATCCAAGCATGTTCCTTATCCTATGCCTCTCTCTTCCAATAGTCATCCACGTTTACTGTGAATGACACTTCCTGTAGCCTTCAAAACAACAGTGCTTGTATGGCAACCTAAATTCACTTATGCAAAAATACTGGGATTTTGGGGGCTGTTTTGGTTTGGGTTTGGTTTGGGGGGATAGATTCAAAAAGACATTTTCTGTAAATACAGAAAGTGACTCTAAGTAGATTGTTTTTCGCTGCCTACAGACTTAACATGATTCAGCACACCAAGAGTCCACTTCTTGGCAAGATCAGACCTTGGAGTCCTTGCCCTCCAGTGGTGAGAAGATATGCCACCATCTCAAAAGCAGTCTGCTCCCCTGGAAGTTCCCTAAACTTCATTCAAGCTTAAATGTCAAATAAACCTAGTACTGGTGTTTTACGCAACTATTAATATCATCAGCATCTGACAACCTGATGTATATAATTTATCACAAATTTTAAACATTTCTGTAGGAACTTCTGTTTTATATTGTTGACACATCACTGGTAAAACTTGTTGCTTACACGGTAGAATTAAAAATTGAAAATTCAAGAAACAAAAAGGCAAGCATTATTTAAAACTGCAAAAAATTATTACAAATATTCTGCTAATGCCTTTCTAATTGCTAAAGAAAAATGAAATGTTAAACCATGTTTTATTAAAACATTGCTTCTATGATATCTTCTTTTCCATAAGATTGTCTCATGTTTCATTTTACTAACTCTGGAAACACTGCTGGAATTAACTATAAAGTAGGAAGCAGTTTGAGTTTTTTAAATCATGCTTCACAGTGAAATTTACTAATCCAGTTTAAACTGCATCACTTCAAAGCCTATGTGTAAAATATTTTTATCTCACTTTTGACTTACAGAGCGTACTGAGTTGATCTACTAAATACACAGCTCCACTCAGTGACAGCCCGGATTGGAACAGATTCCTTTATTTCTTGAAATCTATGGTGTCACTCAAAAATTACTTTAAAAATGCATACATATCAAGTTAAATGCTGGACTAAGTGGGATTCAATGTATTTAAACCACTGCACCTTTGGAGCATTTTGCTGGATGAGAGCTGTACAAAAATATCAACACTTGGATTAAAGAATAAGCATCCATAAAATAAATCAAAATTTTAGCATGGTTCTAACTGCTTTAAACACTTAGATAACATTATGTACTTGGACAACCACCTATGAGGAACACATACCTGGCATTTAGCAGTAAGCGTGGTTGGAATCTGCCTGACTGGGACAGGGACATAGACATCTCATGGACAACAAACAATGTTAGTTTTGGAGACAGGGATCAAAAGGAAATGCGAGTGCCTCCAGTTTCACTGAACACTATCTGCAGAACCTGAATACTATCTGCAAAATTCTCTTCTCTCTCTGCAAACAGACTATCAAGACAAGGAGAATATTCTTACTGGTGTCTTAAAAGACACTCCTATAGCTGAAAGCTCTCTGTGTGGCAGAGCAAGTATTCTGCCTTTTGCTCTTTACCTGTCATTTCATACACCTGGGCCCGTCAAGGCCTTCTCTTGTCATGAAGACAAAGCCCAGTGCTGAAGGACTCCAGCTTGAAGAGAGAAAACCATCATGATTTCTGTGGGACTCGGTTCTGAACACTTAACATCCCCCTTGATGCACTCCAGGAGGTCAGGCTCCAGGAGAAGTCAACACAACACACAGAAGCGTTTGCACATTTGAGAGGTATTTTTTTAATAGTAAAACAAACAAGGAAGGTGGGGGAAAGCAGAGGAAAAGCTTCCTCTCTGATCATTAGTGTAAACCTAGTTCTTGGCACACTATGGGAAATTAGTAGCTTTTAAGAAAGGGCTTTTAATTGCTTAATCTAAGTAATGTGGACAATGGCATACGTGTTTTATTTTAGGGTCTATCTAGCCCACTCAGAAAATGTAATGGACCTAATTTTCATTTAGTATAGGTCTGTGCAGTTCCTAAAACATCTAAATGGCTATTAATTTAATCAGGTAATTTAACTATAGCTCTAGAAAAGGCCACCAGCTAGTTGTCACGCAATGATTATGAGGATGACATTTCTATCCCATGATGCCAGAGGCAGACTTTGATACATCATTTTCTTTTTGAAGGTTAAACTCAGATAACCTGCCTTTGGCATTTAATTAGCTACATATTAAACACTCTTTTAATAATAAAATGATTAAAAATTTTATTGCTTCTCAAATGAGGCCCTTTTAGATAGATTTAATGACTTGGTTAGAGTACTGTAGTTTGTGAACCAAACCTTAGTTAGACCAGTATATAGTATAATGATATGCTTTACAGCTTGCAAAATCTGTATTTTATTCAAATGACTGCCATAATCATTTTGGGTAAAACTTATAATGCATTCTTCTGTATTTTTAAGTCTAACTGTTAAATGTCATTGAAAAGTAACTGAGAACCAACTGATTTCAGGATTTAAAGAAATGATCAAATTCAGGTAGTTACATTAAGCTGCAGCAGGATTAATGTACTGTATTTTATACAGAAATTGTTTATCCTTTTAAAAATCTTTTCTTTCACAGTTCAGTATCTGTAAAAAAACCCCTCATGTTCACCAAGCAATGATAAAAAAGCATGAAGTGGCTGACAATCTCCACTCTTTATTTGGTATAAAAATGTTAGCAATTTAATGTAAACTGACACAAAAAAAGATAATATTTTTCCCATTCCTGCATGGTAATAACAGTGTCATGACTGCAAAACAGCTGTAAAGATAATAATTCCATGGGCTGTGCCCACAGAGCAAGTAGTACTATAAGGCAAAGCAAAGTACACGGCATTTAAGAATATATATATGTTTTATGTCTGTGTGCATATAGATTTCTCTCTATACTTAAACCAAAGTAGCACCTTATCTACAGATTAAGGTAATTATTAAAGCTCCAATTTTTGTGGCCAGAAGTTTGGCCTGCCAAAATCTCATCACCTTCACAGCCAGAACTAGGTCATGTCCTCACAGGCAGTTAGTTACTGGCAGAGACGCATAATGTAGGAATCAACCTACCATCCAGTCCCCTTAAAAGTGGTCCCTCAGGGAAGAAGAACATTGTCAGGACAGCTGGATAAAGAGGGAAGTTCATCTCCAAGTCTGTCAACCTAGCACTTTTCGTGGGCATAAAAATGAAGGAGAAAAAACAAGTGCAAACCCAATGAAGAACTGAAAAGTGATATTGTTTAAGCTGTACTGCCTTGTTTCCAAGTCTTTGAAAGATTTCTCATGGCTAGGACTCTGCTGGAAAAAACAGTTTGTCCTCAACATCTACTCAACCAAGTCGTGACAAAGCTGGAGCCTTTTCAAACCTGCCCTTTAGAAGCAGGAAGGACAGATTATTTCCTTCACCAAGATCTACTTGAGAAAGGAAAAGTGGGAGACCATCAGGATTGTGGTTATACTCTTTTAGTTTTCAAACTGCCTTCGTCCCTATCCAGGCAATTAGGACAATCTACAAGTTACTCGACTTGCAGACTCAGCTCAGTGGGAGTAGAGATCTGCTTCTCCCTGCTCTTCCCATGTCTCCTGTGCCAGAGCAGGCATGCACCAGTGTCCTTCTCACCACTCTCAGCCACACAATTTAGCACCTTGGTTTGACACAAGACACCACAAATCTATAGATCAGGGCAGGTGTTTGTGCCAGGGCCATGAGCACATCACCAGTGACCTGGGCAGCCCCTCACAGAGGGTACCTGCCTTTCTGCCTTGGTGGTATATTGGTCTGGCATGTCCCTGGAATTTGTAACCACCAGCCTGCCTGGGCTGTTGGTTGACCCTGGCTGCTGCTGTTGGACTTGATCAGCTCCCCTTGTTCACGTACTGTGGGGCTGAGGAATTTCTGCCTGAGCTCTTCCCTCTCTTGTCATCTCTTGCCTCTGTTGCCATCAGCCCTTGGGAAGCAGCTGGCTCCTGCTGCTTCCAGGCAGGTTGCTGGTCAGTACAAAATGCTGGGCTGTGGTTTTGTGGCTTGTTGGGGTTTTTTGGTAGGTTTTGGTGGTGGATTTTGTTTTGGTTTGTTTTCTTTATGCCTGGCCAGTCTGACTCACTGGTAACTGTCAAGAGTTCCTGTGGATGGTTTCTTGCTGATGTATGGACATTGATAGCATGCACCCTTACAGTTTTTGTAGGCCAAACCTCACTTCAATGTTTAAGATGCCTGCATGCCTAAGCAGATGAAATCTGTAAAAGTGCTACAGGAGCTCTGCACCTCACTGGATGCTTGCAGCACCTAACCCGTGAGATGAGATAAAACTTTAGAAGTGCTGTCCTGATAACCCAAAAGTAATACCATATAGTGCATTTACATTTTATAACCTGGACAAAAGTGTTGCCACAGAGGACCACCACAGAAATGTTTCTAGTAGAAAATTTTAGTAGATCAAAGAACAATGACCAGATTACCTGCTCTTGGGCACGCTTACAAGGACAAATGGAGAAGATGTAATTCACCCACACATTAGTAAGATGCTGTTAAGCCACTGAGAAGCAGAGCCATGTACCAAGAAGTAAAGGTTTTAGAGACTATTTCTTCTCACTTGTAGCAGACATGTTGCTTCAAGAGACAGTTTATCACTGGGGAGATGACACTCACATCGTTGCCTTTGCACCACCCTTTTGTGAAAGGTGGGAGAAACAAAAACCTCTCAATTTGTCTTCAAGCAAGCATTCCCACTCCAGAAGAATGATGGTGGGGAAGCAGACAGGCCAAGGATTTTCTGAAGTACTAGATCTACAAGCATGTAAGGACAAAAAAAATACAGCAGTCTTTCTAGACTTTTTTTTTAATCCATTCTGAGCATGCCTTCCAACACTGATACTTTTTCCAAGATAACTTCGGTTTTCTTCGGTTTTTGTTGTGGAAGTTGAACCTTCCTTTACAAACCACCTAACTCTGCAAGCTACTGTTACTTGAAAGAAGAGTAATAAAACAAGCAGCAAATCTGCCTTAAAATGCAAATTCCCTCTTCCAGTCATGCATGTGCCTGCTCTGAGATCATGTCCACCTTCTGCAAAAGTTCCTAGGCATATCAGCTTCCATATTCTCACTTTTCTTTGTGAATAATGGCTGTCCCTTTTCTTATGTCACACCTCTGTGCCCAGCTATTCAGTTTCTGCACAGGGGAAAAAGATATGATCATAACATCATGGGATTATACTCCAGTTTATTATTTTGCTATGCATTTATGCTGCAGGTGAACTAGAGAGTGAAGAAGATTCAGGCAACACTCTCTCTTTTTACTCCTGTTTTGAAACGATGCAGAATTTTCACCCGTTGAGTTCTATAAAAGGACTTTCTAACACGGTGGATTACATGGCAAAGGATTAAATCTATGCTGAAATACACATTTTTAGTCCTTCTGTGCCTCTTGCAGTGCCCATCAGGACTAGTCAACATGAAAACAGCTCAGAAGCTATACCCCAGCAATGCCACCAAGCAGGTACTTGTGTAAAAGCCTGAGTGCAGGAAACTCTCTCCCTGTAGTGATGGTCATGTTTCACCCAATTTATTCAAATACATCAGTTATAGCTAAGCCAAAGGAGTGTATTAAGGGTGCCATATTAATGGTTAAGCCAAGGTAGCCACTTGTTGTGATTAAATAAAACTTTTGGCTTTCTCCCTTATACCCTACAGAGTTAGTTCATAACACCAATAAACATCTAACTTGGCAAGGAGGAAGTTTTCTGATTGCACAATCAGCAGAGCTGGTTCCCTCAGGGATCTGACAAACCCCAGAGCTGGCCTAAGGGAACAAAACTGTTACTGGGACCAGGATGGTCGTCTTCAACAACAGTTAGCCTTTTGCTGTCATCAAATTATGTCCTAAATAGGAAATGAAACATAAAAACACCTCTCCAGCACTCCTTCAATAGCAAGACAAAACACAGCTGTATTTGTTGAGAAAAGGCAGTGATCCAACTTTGTAAAAATCATAGGGCAATCATATAACAAGACTATAAACATTCCAGCATGATCACATGATATTTGATGACACAAAGAGATTTGGACCTGCATCTTACACTTTAACTCCAAGCTACCTGCAAAGTAGTAGCAAACACAAAGTGTATCTGAAAACAAAGTATACTGTACTCAGAAACTGGAAGACTCCAAATATTCAAAACCACATTTCTAATTATTATTTAAAACCACCCACAACAACAAAGCCCAAAGCTCTGCATATGAAGTTATAAGCTCATCCCATGATTAAGAACTGGCAAACTAACTATCTGAAGGAGAAAGGACACTAACAGCACTGTGTCAGCAATGATCAGAAGCACAACACTTACAAAAGCTCGATGCAAAATATCATGGGGTAAATGAATTTTTCCTTTGACTTCAATGGTCTTTCTGTGAAGAATGAAGTGTCCAAATTTAAGAGATCTTTTTTGCTAAGATAATTTGAAACAGAAAATAAAGCTACTAGGATTCCAAGTCTACCTCCAAAAACCACATGAATTAAAAAAAAAAGAAAAAAAGTAATCTTTGAAATCCCAGATTGGTACCCCATCATTTGCAGAAGAGTACCTGGTATCCATTTTCTATGGATAGAAATATCCCCTTCCTACTATTAAAACACTTATCAGATTTATATTTGCTTACATTTTTTCTTTAGGATGTAGAAGGTGGTCAAAGCCACTATGAACATGATACTTATGAAGGAGAAGTTCAGTGAAATTACACATATAGTTTTATTCTTCATTTGGAACCGAAATAAATAGAAAACACACCACAATAAAGAAAATTAGACAATGAAGAAGACTTTTATATTCAGAAAGATACATAGTTTGACCAATAAAATCTGACATAATTGTTTTAAAAATATTTACTATTTAAAAAGTTAAAGTCACATTATTAGTTTAGCATCACTATTTGTGATTTGAAATACCAGAAGTCAAGAAAAGATAATACAAACAAATAGCATTTTTACATTTCAATATTCTTTAGCACTGAAACTGGCAATGAAGTTTAGTGGTTTTCAATCTCTGGGCTTTTTTAGGTACATTTTGGCACGCTGTTATGCAATTTGTATTGCTTTTCTTCTAGAGAATGGTTTTGTGGTCAGAGCTAGAAAGCAGCTGACTGATAGTTCTGAGTTCAGAAGACAAATACTGGTTTAGAGTTTCACATATTTATAGCATGTAATGCTTCTGGCAGGATGAAAACAAACCCAAGAAAGCATGAGGCTGTTAAGCTTTTGTAATATTTTTAACCCCAGCCAGCACTCAAGTCCCACACAGCTGCTCACTCACTCCCCCACCAGTGGGATCAGGGAGAAAATCAGAAGGGTAAAAGCTGGGAAATCCATGGGTTGAGATAAAGACAATTTCAGAGGGGAAGCACATAAAATTTAAGAGGGGAAGCAAAGAAAAAGCAGGAGTGAATTCACTGCTTCCCACAGACAGGCAGGTGTTCAGCCATGTCCAGGAAAGCAGGGCACACCCCATCACACTCCAAAGTCACCTGACAAACAGAGCATCCCTTTTATATGAAGTTCTGGTTCAGATCTTTGTGGCCATAAGAGCTTCTAGGAGTTAAAGGATCACCATGAAAATAGGAATCAGGATGTGCTTTCTTGGTATGACTCTATCTAACCCCAAAATTAATTTTTCTCGTCAAACTGGGTGGATAGATTCTACTAGTTCATTTCCAAATGAAAACTAGTTTATCCATAAGGATTCATATTTAAATTCATTTTTTTTTCTACTATTCTGTGTATGAACTCAGAATTATGTGTACAATTTGTTCCTGAACTCAAAGTCTCATGACCAGAGACAATGAAACAATATACTCTTCCACCATATGCTGTGGCCTGTGCCAGAAACACCTGATCCTTTTGTTTTATTCCTGGCTTAGTGCTCAAAATAGTAAAGAAGTGATCACTTTAAAGTGTTTTAAATTATTGGGCATATTTTGATCAGACATTTGACTCATACAGAATGATGAAAGACCAAAGCTGACTGCCTTTGTGGCAATAATGACTCAGGAGCGTCAAGGAAGTGATTCACTTTCTCGTGATAATCCTATTGACCAGTCTTAGTATCTCTTTACCTCCAACAGTAACTCCAAAGAGGAAAGCTTTCCATACAGGTTACAAATTCTCAGTAGGAGTCTACTGAGTTCAGCTGCTGTCCTCAGCCACTCATACAAGATGCAACACTGCAATTTCATTTCAGAATTTTCACTTAAAATTCTTTGCCTGTAGGAGTCCCTGTTGCAGAAGATAAGTTCAGTGTGCCCAGTGGAAGGGAGCATTTGCTGCTCCTCTGAGGAATAAATTACTGATGCAGAAGGCCAAAACAGAAATTGCTGCATTTATATATATGCGTATGTATATGTATATATACATATATATATATATATGTATAAACTTCCCACAGACATGTACAGCTCTTCCTGTATAGGGTAACATCAAGGATTCTTGCTTTTACAAAACCAAATAAAATCCAGCTCTGTCTGAAACTACTACCTGCAAAGCACAGGAGCTTTCCCTTCCTTATATCCTGTGTGAAGTACATGAAATGCTACTCCCTGAACATACAACCCCAAAACTCAAAGCTGTTGTTTCTCTGCGCACTTGCTGCTTTGCTGTCTCCCCTCAAGGGCACAATCTTGGGGGTTTCATGGAATTTGTATGAAAATGTAACGCCTTCTGGCTCTTTCATTCATGTTATGCAAAGTCAGTATTCTTCCCTCCAGAATTTAAAGCATACCCAGTGGAACTTGACAGGTAAGGGAGGGTAGGTGGAGGAAGGTCTTAGAGGTCTGAGAAAGCGAATATAATTTACAACGCCTAAACCCATAAAACCTCATTAAATATGTAAAGGCAGCATACCTACCAGGAGAGGAAACTGGGTAGGGCTGGCCCCAAGCGCAGAGGACGCGCTCTGCAGAGACTCCCCGGTGACCTTCAGTGGGGAGAGAGAGGACTGTGTGCCAGGGAGCTTCCCTGCACCGTGGCTCAGGTCCTGTGGGATGCTCTCCAGCAAGGCGAGCTGCTGGGAAACCTCTCCATCCACGCTCCCCCGGCACCAGCAGTGCATGAATCCCGGTGCAGGGGATGGAGTGTGGGGTCTGTGTGTATATCTGTCCGTGGTGCCACTCCTTTGCTGGCAGGGATTGCTGGGGTGAATGAGAAACCATTACCCTGTTGCACTACATTTAAAAACCATTTCTGTGAAGTGTCCAGGATTTTTTTGCAGTTTCTGCTATAGATCTGATTGTCATGTGTTTTGAGCTTGTAAGTAGGCTGTAGGAAATGTAGCTGGCCTGTAAACTATGATCCACCACAGCCCAGGAAAGCCCATCATTGGGCAGAACTTACCCTTATCTCTCATTAAATTCCTCCCCAAGGCCTCTCAAACCAATTATAAGAAGAGCATTATTAAAATGCTAAGTCTAGGAAATGCTCAATATTAACAAACAAATTTTTCAGACAAATGCTGGTTTGGGACTTTCCCAAGCATGTCACACTCAGTCTGCAGATGGGGCCCATTTCTATGGTTCCAGTAGGAACAGAGTGTCTTTAAAGATCTCATACAGACAGGTACAGAGCCAGATCCTATACTTCATGTGTTAAATCATATGACAATTGGTCAAGAAACAAGAACCATTTCCAAAGATTCTAAAATGCCCAGTGTTCTCTAAAAGGAGGACTAAACACATATAATTTACTATGACACCAACTGAAATCTATTCTTCTCATTCTAGTTCCTTACCTTCTTTTTTCCCCTCTCTCTCCTTTCTGTTTCAGTGAAAAAATAGAAATATTCCATCTTAAGCATGGCACTCAGCCTCTCAGCTTTACTATGAATATGAAAAAGAAATGCTCAAAAGAAATTTACCTGGCTCTATGCAGGTCTCTAAAACACAAGATGCAGTGAAAGAGCTGTCACAAATCTTACTGCAAGTATAAAAAAAGCTCCAGGGTTTTTCCTTTGCATGCTTCACATCTAATCAATTTGCAGCCTGACAGCATTCCTAGAAAACCTTTTTTTTCACTGTATAAAGGCCTGGTATTCAAGCATTTTTGAGTGATAATTCAATAGGATTAAATTACACTCATGTGACAGCTCAACCTCACTAATGAGGTACATTTCAGTAAACTGTTGACAGAACTGTCTGGAAGGCTTCTTTAATTTACCAACATGTAACAACATGGGAAAAGCATTAGTCAACTAGATGAAGATGAATAAGCACTGGGGTCTGGGGGCATTTTGCATTAACACATGACAACCTAAAAGTGTTTTTGTCATTTGCTCTTTTTAGCCCAAGGCAGTCACTGAATAACTGGTACCTGTTAGTGTGATTGACTTACCAAAGCAACAGAAGGGATCATATTTACAAACGTCTGTATGGAAAACAAGCCAGAGAAATGTCTTTCTTTTTTCTTAAAAGATAACAGTTGTTCTGTGGGAAGATGTTTTACAGCTACAGCCAGGCTGAAAGAACATTTAAATCTCCTCAGCCTGCTAGTGCGCTACATCCCTTATTTCATTTCAGAGGTTCTTTTAAGTATAGAATTTTTTTAAGCTTGTTTAAAATACATAATTCCATAAAGCTGTTGACTAGCAATAGTATATACAACTTTTACTAAGCAGAAAATGTAAAAGGAAGAGTAAAGGATGCAGAGACAAACTCTATGGCTTCAAGTGACACAAAACTCTTCATGTGCATCAGTTTCTGCACATATACTGCTATTAGCAGTACTGGGAGGTACTTATCAAACTGATGACATCATTAAACTAAGGAGAGCTTATGAAAATGCGTACGAAAGCAAAGACAAAACAATGCCAGTAATTTTAATGTGCACCTTCCTGTAGGTGTAAATCAGTGCAGGAGATTTTAAAGATGTGATGAAAAGTCTCTTGCTCAATGCACTCACTAATGTGTCTGCTGCATTTTTAAAACCAGGAAGGTTGAATACTTGCAAATAGCATAAGATTTAAGCAAAACAGGTTACACCATGAGTGATGGGAAGTGTCCACTGAAGGAAAACTCCACCTTCCTATTTAATCAGGATCTAGTTTATCTTTTAAATCTCTTTTTACCAGAATCATGTATATTCTGTGAGTGTGTGTGTGTGAGTGTGTGTGTATTTTATTCCATTCTTCCTACATATCATCTGGTGCAATGCCCACAGTTCTGTGGGTTTACATCCTCAACAGGGACTGTCGGTTTCAGAAGAATTAAAACTTTTCTTGATGGAGGGGGAAAAAAGACAACTGAACTAGAACACAAGTTTTCCAGTATAGTGGAGACAAGATAAGCATTCTAAAATAAGACTGTGGTAGAGGACAGAGTGGCAGCAGGAGATTTTGTAGGCTTACCAAAAGAGAAAAATTCAAAGGCTGAATTCACTTGAATGGGAATCAGACCCAAAAACCACATAGCTGTCTGATTAGATTGAATTTGAACAATATGAAAAGAAGAGAAACAAAAGAGGCGTAAATGAATCTTGCCATGAGTAAAGTTGATGAGGTTAAGTGATAGATAACCACTGAGGCTTTTAAAAGATTCATCATTTCCCATTTGGATTTGTGCTAGTCTGCGGCTGAGGGCTACAACTGCCTTAATTTTTTCCATCTGTACTGGCTGTACTACCTGAAGCCATCACTTCTTTAATCTGTTCCTTATTAAAACTAGACTTTATCTCACCAAGGTAACCCTATTGTCTGCGACCACAAAATGAAAAATCCCAAGTTTTAACACCAGTGAGCCCTCCCCAATCTCTTCAACATTTCAGACTGGTAAATATGCCTGATGAGAACAAAAAGGGCTATGTGGGTAACATCTGGGGAGTAGCATAACTGCTGTGGTCTCATGCTGAGTGTCTTTGTCACCTCCTTGTCACTGACACACCAACACCAATGGCTCTATACAGTAGCAGGTACACAGAACAACTCAGGCACAATATTAAGGACAACCTTAAAAGTGTAGGGTTACCCAAATTTTGGTGCCTTCACACAAGTTACTTCCTGCAAGAATAAAAATACTGAAGGTCTGGTGCTAGCAGGTGCTTCTGCCCTCCTCCACAGGCAATCCTCTGCACTCCTTCCCCTGTGACCCCCTGTCTTTCCAGTTGTGGTGCTGGTGTTTTGAATCGGCTGTGCTCTCCTTCACAGCAAATAGTGGGGAGCCAAGAACTTTTGACTGCATTTGCAAAACTGTTTTGAAAATGTATGGAGAAACGTCTCAAATGACAAATATCCAGAGGAAGGAAGAGGAGAGAGGAAATGTGATTCTCGTATATATAAGAACTTGCTTAAAATTGTTTCTGAAGAACCTTGCACCTTGCAATCCCAGTGAAGGCTGATTGAAAGCACTGACGCTACAAAAGTAGAGCAGAAAAATAGATGCATGCTGTGCTGATAATGTATCTTTTTTAACAGTCTGAGTCTCTGGGGCTAAAAAGGGCTGGTGCGTGACTTTGTCTCTTCCTTTTTTTCCTTAACACAGATGCAAGCTGAAACCTTTTTGTCACACAAAGTTAACTTTTTTACATTGAGTTTTACTGTTTATTGGAAAGGGGAAATACTTACACTGTTTTCATGATTGCAGTGCCAGAGTAGCTCACAGTCTTGGTGCATTCATCATCACAGAATTACTTAAAGGACACTATTAACTGCTCTTTGTGTATGGCAGAACTTGAGCTCAGAAGCTAGTGCATTCAAACTTAGTGACTTGCCCAAATTACATAAACTCCTCTGCCACAATGAGGCCCTGAACTTGACCACCCAAGGTTGTCTATATGGAAAAATCAGCAATTCAAAGAGTTTTCTTTTCAGACAAACCAGCTTCTGAAAACACCTAACTCCCTTCTTAATGGCTTCTTAGGTCTACCAAATATCTACAGCTACCACATGACACCTTGAATAAACCTCAGGATTATATGATCAGGCATATTAATAAGTCTATTTATGGTTATTTATGTTCAGCTAATTTATTATTTTTAGCTGCTATTATTATTATTTTAATTATTTTTGATTATTATTATTATTTTATATTTTAACTATGGTGTAATCAGTGAGACTGAAAAGGCTGGTGTGTATTGGTGAGCCAGGGAAAGGCTAAGAGCCCTAGCATCCAAAATACCAAGAGAAGTAATTGTCTCGCTTGTTGAAAACACAGGGATTAATTTATTTTTTTTTCATCACAAAACATTTCTAGCTACTCACCAGTATCCTTAGGAATCATTTCAACTGGCTTCCAGGGGAAACAGGCAGGAATCTTGTAAATTTGTTCCTGCCCATGAATACCTGACCACTTACAGAAACAGAACGACAATTATAGGGAGAGGTGTTCTTTCAGAGACCAGAGGTCATAGGTTTCCTCCCTTTTCCCTTCTAGCAAACAATACTTGGAATTAGTAGGACTTAAGAAACTAGTCTGATCCCCTGTAATAAAAAGCAGCTTTTTTCAAGTCCATCTCATGCAATGCCAAAAATACGTAAAAAGGAGGGAAAGTCAAAACACTCACTGCACTCTCATTTACTTTTGGATGACAGAAGGCAGCTTCAGAGCGTAACCTAAACCACTTCTCCTCCTTAATGAGTCAGTATTTAGGGACATCCATGGATCATGAACTATGTTGTGTTTTCTCTCACACTCCATGACTTTCTCAGGCACAACAGATGATGCTAGGGAAGTGAGTGTAGCTGAATGAGCACAAAGATCTACATCCATGTAGGCTGTGTAAGTACAGAGAACAACAGAATATTATGAGTTGGAAGGGATCCACAAGAATCATCAAGTCAAATTCTTAAGTGAATGGCCCATACTAGGATCAAACCTATAACCTTAGCATTATTAGCTCTAAGCAACCACATCACAGACATCCAGCAGAGAATTTGCCAGTGGGTCAAACTGACACTCCTCTGGCACATGAACAGAATTACTAAGATTGTACTCAATACAGGGGAAGAAACTGGTCAGTGCAGAACTTGAAATAGGACACTGGGGTGCCAGAAAATCTGTTTTTGAGTGCTTCTTCCCCAACAGCACCAACATGCTCACAGCCTGAGCTTGCTGGCACAGCTCAGCTTCTCCAGAACCCTCAGCAAACTCCACAGGACACACAGAGCAGAGCTCAGCAGCCACCCTTGCTCCATCCCATAAGGGAAGGACTGCAAGGCCATCACATCTTCCTGACAGTTTTATTGTGCAGTTCCAGAGCTGGATCTTGGGGCTATTTTCTCTCTGTGTTGAAACTTCCATGAGTTATTAATTTACTATATGCCCACATGTCTCGATTCTTTTGTTCAGTCAAGAGTGTCCTAAGTCAGTGGCCTTTTTTCAGGCCTGTAACACAAGCACTTTACTGGTGGCAATGACTTTGGGCACCGATATCTGCAAATCCTGCACTTTCCAGTCCACAGGCAGTGCAGGCAAATGTCAGAAAGGCAGTCAGCTCCACTCCTATCTCTGCTGACCAAAGATAACCTCTGGGGCAGAGGTGATGGGCTGGGCTGGAGATGCAGCACCTGTGCATGAGTCAGCGGCCCAGGGTGGTTCCTGCCTGCAGGTGTGGGCCTGAACAGCAGCGGAGCAATGACCACAGGTAACACCCACCTAGAGGCATCTCACAGCCAACAAACAACGGAGCAAACACCTCAGATCCCACCTTGCCCTTCAAAACATGTCCATATTCATGTTTGTGCAGCACCACCTAACACAAGGCAGAGAAGAGGCACCATCCCAAAAACATTGTAATTGTTCTAAGAAGTGCAGCACCTGTCCCAAAAAATCCACATTGCTTGTTTGCAATCCACAGCCTTGAGCTGCTCCGACAGAGAGGCTTTGTGGGCAGAGCATGGATATCCTGCTCCATCTTTCAGCTCATGGAGAATAGCACACCCTAAGCTGCTACTGCTGCTATCATTCTGCTCCTGCAGCTCGGAGCACTGACAATTCCAAGTCTGCTGCCCTTATCTGCTACAAGATCTGCCGGCCAAAAGATGACACACACGTCTTGTTATGACAAATTGCTTAATTACAAGTTTGGCAATATGTAATACTTTGTATTTGCTGCTATCGTTAAAGCAGAAGAAAATGAAAAAAACATCCATTACCCTGAGAAAAAAGTCTACTCTTACCATAAATTTCTGATAAAGAAATGAAGTAGGTTCAAGTTTAATCACACCAGCAGTAAATCAAATATCAAATTTAAAACAACGAATTACAAAGAGCCTCCTCACAGTCACTTAGCATTGATAAATTAGTAATGTAATATTAAATTATTCATATCTTTTTTTTTCCTTAGGACTATAATGATATACTGTACACAGCACTGATAATTTACTTAGGCTGAGTCCATTCATTTAATTATGCTGCTAAACTTGGTAGGCCAATTGGTCATCATGAGAGTTTCCAGGCAAGCTAATCACAAATATATAGAACATGTCCCTTATTGTCCCCAGCGGCTAAGTGCTAAAATGCTATTTAGTGCTCAGAAGGTTAATGTCCTGCTTATGTAAATTGTCCAATTTAACATTCAGCAGCAGTATCATAAATTCTGGCTCCAGGATTTCATTAAACGTATGTTCAAACTAGTTGACCTTAAAGGTTAACAAGCACAAGTTAAACAGGACAATTATTTAACTCGCTTCTTATCAAGAGACTGAAGCGCTCTAGCCATTTAATAGTTATGCATACTTCACAATTAGAATTCTTAAAAGGTCTCTGATAAAGCAGCAGGTCATGAATTTTCATAAGGATGTCAGATAATAACTATTTATCTGCACTTGTTTTTCTTTCTTATAAACTTAAACTTTGATCTTAACATTCAATTAGAAATGATTCCACAGAGAAAGACTAGGTGACTCAAGGAGCTTGTCTTCACATTAATTTGAATCTAAATTAAGCTTTAAAAACATTGCATCCATATTGTCTCCTACAGAAATTAATTCAGAAGTTAGCGACCTATTCTTCATGCAAAAACCACTTCAGCCTTTCAGCGTTAGGCGATCGAAAACCACTGAATGCCAAATTATTACATCAGGTTAACAACCGCATTTTAATGCAAATCATAGGAAGAAAACTCTCCCTATACATCATGAAATAATTTGTATCATACACAATCAACTTGCCTCGTACTATGTTAACCAAAGATGAAGACAGATTAGCCGAGATCATTCCTTTTTTACGCTGCCCTATTTCTCACACAGCCTCTTTTCCAGAGGCTTTGGTGAAATATGAACAGCAGCAGCTCCTGGAAGTGGCTGCCACAGCCACCGCTACCTGTGGCAGTGGTTATGCATTGAGAGCAGCTCCTCTGCTGACGTTTCAAATCCCAAACACAACTTCTAAATGCAACAGGATCAAGTCATAGCTTCAGGGATACATTAAAACAGTAAACATACACGAGAAATCTCCGGAGCTGACAGTAACTATATTCCAAGGAAGTCATAAGAAACCTTTTTTATTTTTTTCCAAGCTCAAAGGTACAAGGTTGATTTCACTTTCAGATAAAATAGCAACTACAGTTTTATATATTTATAAATCATGCAATTTCCACAGTATTTTAGAAGGAAAGGAAATGCAAGAGAAATTGAATGGTTATTTGAGAGAAAAAAAGTCTTTTTCTTTTTCAGTATGATTATGCTCTCACCCAGCTCATGAGGATTTTTTTAGTCTGCTGAAAATAGGACCATAGGATGTTTTAGAGCTAGAGCCTAATTTTTTTCAGTACTACATATAAAAAAATGCAGGTCAGTTGGAGTAAGTCCGTGAAGATGGGAAGTTGACCACCCATTTTCCAGTATTCTATTTTAAAGGTTTTCTATCCTATCTAGACATCAAAAAATGACACAATTTGGCAGTCAGGACAAATAGTCAAGAATAAAGTTACGTCATCTAAGCCTTGAGGGGAAGGGACTAGGACTCTGACAGAGCTGCTACCTGCAGCCCAAGGAAGTGTGATATATTCTAATTTTGTGAAATTAGCAGATTACTCTGGCTTGCTTTGCCAGAGTTTTGTTTCCTAAAAGCACTGTAATTTAATGATGGCAAAGCAGTACACGATGAATACTCATTTGTCTTTCTAAAGGTTATTGAAAACCTTGCAGAAAGAAAATTTTCTAGCATCCTGAAAGTGACAGCTTTTTATGACCTCATGTGTGGCTCCTTTTCCAAACCTCATCTTTTGAATTCTGGCTTCAAATTCTTCCTGAAAGAGGACATAAATAAAGCTGAATGGCTAATGGACTAAAAACACTTATGATCAGGTTTTCATAACGAACATTATTAATGGCTTCCTTTGCACATGCACTGACATATAGTGCAATACTCATTTCTAAAGTAAGATTTAGAGCCCTATTTGCAATAAAAAGCTAACAGATGCAAATAAAAAATGAGAGATTCCATTACATAGCTACACACAATGGATTTCTATTAAAGATAAACAGAAACATTTTCTTCTAAAGGCAGAAGGAGCTTCATTAGAAACTCACACATGTATGTAGGATTCACATTTGTCTTCTCAGTCATGGGTATGTTTATTTTATTGCTATCAACAGTACTAAAACCTTGGGTCTGGTTTTGAGTAGCAATGGACACACACAACCTATTTTGGCTCTTCCTAGAGTTTTGAATCTTCATACCTGAAAAATCAGGTTGACAGAACCCAGATTATCTCCGAAGAATGCAAAAAACCCTACCAAACTCAACAAAAAAACTCCAAACAAATTCCCAAAAAAAACCCACAAAAACCAACCCCAAATAAATGTATATCCTTCTGCCAGACTTCTAGTCTTTCCCTCACATCACATCACCACCACCTTTTCCTTTATAAAGGGCAGTAATGAAACAGAAATGAAATCCAGAAATGAAGGCAGGCAACTTTAAGAGTTACTATTACGTAAAACTCTGCAGTCTGTCCAATTATTAGTTAAGATCACCAAAAATCCTCTGCTCTGCCTCTTCACAAGTCCAAGATTTAGGTGAATATTTTTGTCCCTATTTAGAAAGGCAAGTAGTTTTTCCTGCTGCCACCATGGGACCCCAGGCAGCCCCATTCCTACAGAACAAGTGAAGATCCTGACAGCACTCAGGCAAGGAGGATGAACAGCCCCATGAGCCTGATTAACTCCACAGGACTTACAACAAACCCAAGAACATCTAGAGAACTAACTGCTTTTGAATTTAAAAGTAAAGCTTATTTCTCTGACTTCAAGTTCTTTCAATAGTTTCCACAGATCCACTCCAAACATCCAAACTCATTGCATCAAAAGAAATTCAGGGATTGCACTTGCAATAATTATTTCTGTTGGGGCTGCAGTAAAAAAAAGCTACTTGAGTTTAGTTAATGTCAGCATTCAGATGGAAGCTGAAAGAGTACTTCTATAACAAGCTTGTCTATTAGCAATTCCATCATTAAGGTACATCACTAGAAGTGTACAGGCAAGATAATGAACTTAACAATGATTAGTAATTATAATGTTGCACAGGCAACAAAAATACAGTATATAATTCTATTTTGCCTGAACACAGTGAAGGATCTGCTACTGAATTTGGGAGAACCAGGAATTTATTCACTTGTCTTTTACTAAAGATGAAAGACTCCTAAAACACTTTGAAAAACAATCCCAATGTCAGTTGGGAAGGTGCCTATTGTTAGAACACGGGAAAACTTGATGAAGACACATTGGATGATGAATCTCTCCAGCAAGCTTCTTAACAGAATGGGCTTCTAGCTTGATAGAGCCACCTCTAACTTTAATTCATCATGTCTAAACATACGTTCACTGAAGAGTTTAGGTCCTTCTCAATATGTCCCAGGCCTGGTAAGACTCTTGATATATCTCACCTCATTTAAATGAGTCTTAACCACTATTGTTGGCCAAGTTCTCATTCAGCTGAAGGAGTATTAACTGAATTCACTGATTTGTAGATGATTTTCATTGTGAGGAGAAGGGAGTGGAAGAGAGGGAGGAATTGATTTTTAGAAATAAATTACTTTGCAGCAATACATCTGACTGCAAAGTTTAGTTTCGTAGATTTAGTGTTCTTGTGACCTTACTTCTAGGAAAGTTCAGGTTCCTAAAAGCATATCATTACTTGAAAATCTGAGAGTATGACAGGAGACCAGTTGTAAACCAATTCCTATTGTGCTTCAGTTGCCAGGAGGAAAAAAAAAAAATTAACCATTTTACAGAATATTTGCTGATATGAGAATTATGGCTTTTCATCAGCAATTGGGTGCAAGTAGCACACCCCAGTAATCACATTTTAAGAACTACTGGAGAGATTTTGTATGCTGAGAAGTCACAGGTATAGAAGTCTTGCTGAAGAGGGGTTTAGAAGCTTTTTGAAGTTGGATTTTTTTTTTGATTGTTTGGGTATTTTTTTTTACTGATTGGTGTAGGATAACATGTCAGATGGTATTGAAGGGAGGTGTATCAAAATCTGGTATTAAATGGAGTGCAAGAATTCATGTATTTGCTGATCTTGTGCAAACAAGTTTGAAGTAAAGGTCAAGTCCAGCTAAAACGCAGAATCTTCCTGTCTTAGGGTTTAAAAAAATATACCATGAAAACTTTAAGCTAGTTTAACATGGTTTTTCTTTGGCTCATACACCACTGCACAAAGGTATTATCTCATCGTCGTCAATTATCCCAGGACAGATCTTGCTTTGTAGTTACAATACTGTTTTTGGCTAACCCTTCTGCATCTCTATTTTATAATGACTTTTATGGCCAATGTGAAATCACTGCAGCGAGGCTTCAAATGGCTTTGTGAAGACTGTTATAATAATGAACAAAGTAGATCTGGAAAATTTTACTATCTGAGGTAATAATTAAGCATAATATAAAAATATTTCAGTGACAAATATATAAGCCTTTCAAATATATATATATATATATATATATATATATATATAAACTTCCCTGAGATTATTCTATAGTAGGAATAGACTCATAATTAATTACTCATAATTAGTCACCTTGCAGAATTATCTTTTTCTGCATTTTGTTGCTTTATAACTTGTGTCCCTGCACAACCCTCAGTGCATACAAGCTAAGTCACTATTCTGGCACCCTTGTCCCACTTAGAGGTTTAATTATGACTTTGGCATTAGGCATTTGGATTTTCTTCTACTACAGACAGGCTCAAGCCACAATCTCTTCTGCAGTTCCCAGGGAGCAGGAGAAAACTTTCTGAGCTTACCAAAGATTTTCTGTTTTTTCACACATGCAAGTTTGTTCTTCTCTTTACTCTAATGAAAAATCTTTAAAAATCTGAGAAATCTTAAAAAATATCAGCCATGATGAACATAGCTGACAATAATTTAAATGTAAATAAATCCATCCCTAAGGCCTTAAAGATTTGGATTCAATATTCATTGACCATCTTGTTCTCCCACCTGCCCTCCTTGACAAGTCCTTAAACATTTAAAATCTACTCAGGATATAAATCCAAATTTTTGGGGACAAGCTCTTTTTCCCAGTTGCTCATTGTAGCTCCAGCCAACTCCTGTGATGCAGGTATTGATAACATGGAAAAAATCTGACATGAATTCCTAAAATTTCAGTCACCGGTTCATGTTTTGAACTTGATTATGTCAGGTAATACATCACTACCATAATTCATTCCTGTGCAATACAGGAATAAGAATGATTACTGAGCATGAATAAATTAATGAATGGAGTTAGGGAAGTAGAAACACAGAAAAATTTAAGATTTAGGTAGATATTAGGTAAATTAAGTCCTTTAATCTCTTTTTCATTTTCTCATATTGATGAGGGAGAAAATAATAACTGCTCCTCAACATGACACATAAACTTACATATCTCTTAAACCAGGAAGCTGCTTTTCAAATGGCACCACAGTATTGGTTGAAAGCTGATATATAATAATCAACAACTGCATGCAGAATAAATTGTGTCAAGTAATAGGGATAGTTTCAAATTCAAGCACTTTGAGTTCAGAAAACACAGTTTTAAATTATCCAGCATCAGTTCGTGCACACACAGGGTGCAAACCTGCATTGTGGGAAAGATTTCACAATTTCTTTTTAGAACAATTTTTCAGTCCACGATTCTGAGCTTGGGTTTTTTTTATGTACACAAGAAGTTTTGTCTTTTCTATGTTTTTCATTGCTGAGGTAGCTAACAGTTGCATTCAGCTAAGTCCACATGTTTATGTTTAAACTATAGGCATAAAGATTTGCAAATGTTGCATCTATCACTCTCTGTCTCTCTCGCAAAAACATTAATACTTACTGCACTGGTGTTTGTGAGGCTCAAGGACCAAATGAATTCACACAGAAAGAAATAGAAAGTTTCCACCTGACCTTGCTGGGAGCTGGACTAGAACCTTCATGAGGTAAAACATTTGCGGAGTATCAGGCAGTACTTTACTATGATTTATTAAATGTCAGTTTATATGAGTTTTATTGAATATGAGATTAGAGCAGTAGTTATTATATGACAGCACAGTACACCGTGATTTACTCATGAAATGCTCTTTTTCTCTTCATCTGCAAATACCCTGCAGAGCTGAGGGGAAATCATGGGATCAGCTAAACCAAAGAAATGGAAATGAGAATAAACATGTTTAAATCTTGGGGCACTGGAGAGCTTTATCATGCTTGTCTCCTATCTGGTGGTATTGATCTCTCTTAGTGCAAGAATCAGGCTATGAATATGACCTACAAAAGTGGCAAAGATTTTAAACTTTATTATACTGGCTTGGAATTCAGTCTTTATTGGAACAGAAAGGGCAATTATTTGGGGAATATGTGCAAGTCAAGGCAATTTGTTCAGAAAGGGAAGTAGAAGAGAGTGGTAGCAGCCATAGGAGAAAGCTGGAAAAGAAAAAACAGCTGGAAAGACCCAAAACACTCAGTGTTCAGCTGGAATAATATGGGCTCAGGTCATTGGAAGCTGAGGATAATGGCACATGCACACACGAGGGTTGAGATGATTCTCCATTTTCACAGGTGCCAGTAAGAATTTCTAGCACAGAACAAGCAGCTACATTTGTAATTATCATATTATTTTTTTTCATGTCTATTCTATTAAAATTTATGCATGAAGAACTTGATCCAAAGGCTACTGGAGGAAGCAGGTATCTACATTTACCTTCACACCTATCCAGTTAAGCCAAAACTGGAGTCCTATCTCAAAGGTTTTTGGTGGCCTGCACCCAGGGTATCGAGAGGCTCCACTCTGGGATGAAGATCACAGCCGAGAACTACAGCATGACTGAACTTTTTTAGGAAGGGTGATCCTGTGTGCCTAGGCAAGAGTTCCTTTGCACAGAATAAGACAAGTCTGTGGAGACTTTCCCACAAGAACTAAGGTAGTGCAAAACTTTAACTCCCTTCCTTAAGCACAAGGTACATTACTCTGACCTTGTTCTCCTTTACATAAACTCACTGCACATTTCCCGGTGAATCTGTGCCTTTGTGTTGAAGAACATCCTGCAAACTTCTTTCCTAGAGACAAACTGACAACACTTATGCAGATGTTGGTCACTTTGTTGCTGGGATCTACAAATTCATTGTAACTCTAAGAACACACCAGGACACAGGAATTGTACAACTCCAAAGAGAAATCAAAGGAGAGTTTTGTCTTTATTTGTTCTCTCTTAAAAAGACAGACCAAGAGAGCTGGGGTTATTCAGCCTGGGAAAGAGAAGGCTCGGGGGAGACCTTATAGGACCTCTCAGAATCTAAAATGGCTTAGAAGAAAGCTAGAGAGGGACTTTCCACAAGGGCATGTAGTGATAGGACAAGGGATAGTGGCTTCAAACTGACCCAGGGGAGGGTTACATGAGATATTAGGAAGAAATTCTTCACTGTGAGGGCAGTGAGGCACTGGCACAGGTTGCCCTGAGAAGCTGGGGATGCCCCATCCCTGGGAGTGTTCAAAGCCAGGCTGGATGGAGCTCTTAGCAACCTGGTCTAGTGGAAGGTGTCCCTGCCCACGGCAGAGATCTGGAACTGGATGACATTTAAGGTCCCTTACAAACCAAAACATTTTATGATTCTACGAATTTGCTGCTGCTATTTTTGTAATGAGGAATACACAGTAACTGCTTCAACTGAGCTTTATCCCATTGTATTGTTGATATTTTAACTTCCAGCCAAAAAAAAGAAAAAAAAACATATTTAAAATCTTAGAAAAAAAAGTCAGGATTGCAAATTCCTGCACCATCCTTTTTACACTTTTGGGTTGGATTTTTTTCTGATGTTGGCCCTGGTGCACCCACAGATCAAAGTTTTGTGCACTGTTTCATTAGCCAAGGTTTAACTACAGATCCATACACACAGAATGCCAGCTTGTGCCTCTGCTGCTCTTCAGCCACAGCTCATAATGATAAACTAGGATGTAACTGCTGCTTTGTCTGGTTTGGAAAGACTCTGTAGTCTGGTTATATCTCCAGCATTCCTCAGACCACAATTTCAACAGAGAAAACATTCAGACCAGAGTGATGGGAGACAATGACAGTCATTTGAAATGAGGTTTGGCAACAAATTTTCTGACAAATGCTCTGGGATAATGCTCACGGAGAGAATTGTGCTCTTGGAGATGTGACTAGTTAATTCAGTCTGGGGGAAGAAGATTCAGAGCTGTCATTTATTGGAACCTATTACGGGACTTAATCTGAAGATTTTGACATACTTCCAAGACAAATAGGCTACCATGAGTGAGACATGTTCCATAAGGTGTGTATTGTAGGAAATGAGGGCTGTAATTGCCATGCTGAGAGAGCTTGTTGTCTATGCAATTTAATGACCCTCTCCTGGCAGTGTCCCTTCCGACACAATGTAATTCAGAGATGAATCATGCCAAGCACATGGAAAGGGTCTTTATCATCACACAGCAGACTTGACCAAATGGTTACTGCTTATTATTGGCAGGCACCGTAGGATTTGAGCCCCACTGAGTAAAACATCAGGAATTATGTCTCCTGTAATTCTTGGGTCTCTTCATTAAACATCATGGGGGTGTTTATGGTTTCCTTGTTACTCTGCAAATCACAGCAGTGGCCCAAGTGGTCCAAGCGGCCCTTTTTCAGCACAAGTTTTCTCTTTGCTTGTAACAGTCAGTTAGACTGAAATTTGTACCAGACAGCTCCACTCAGCAGCACAGATTATGACAGAAACCAGTCCAATCCTGTTTGTCCTTAGCACTTAACCAAGGCATACGTAGTCTTTTTAATCTTTCCTTGTGAAACAGTTTCCCCAGTCATGTCAGAATATCTGTCACCATTTTCTGACCTTTCTCCAATTTCATATTTTCCCACCTGATATTGAGGCAGGAAAAGAAATTTGCTATCTTGTCTGCAATCCACATCACTGAGAAAAAATGTGGAATGACAGAAGTGCAAAGACATAGATCACTTACTGTGCAGGGTTGCAATAACAAAATAAATACTCGGAAAAATATAGGGTGTAGAAATTAAACAACCTTTTTAAGATTTTAAAACCTGAAAAATACTGACAACCACACTACAGGTAACAATTTCCCCCTGCACTACCTATATTCATATATGTACTTGGCAATGTTTGTGGTTATTTCTACTGCGCTACTTTGAGGCTCCAAGGAATCCTGGAGCTTCTGCCCCCCAGCACATTTTATTGCTACAAGAACAGCAGTTCTTCTTGATAACTAATTTTCATTTGCTTAGTTTAGAGCGCTTTTATGTAAGAAGTTGCCATGTAAGATTTATGTAAGATTTGCTTCTTTTACAGTTCTGGTGTTCCAGGTGGTGCTGTTTTCAGGATGTGCTTCTCACAGATGCATCAAATTGAGTAATTGGACGACTGGCAGTGTTACAA
>VXBQ01015511.1:142656-173255 GCA_013400175.1 Phainopepla nitens
TTTTTTTTAATCCCTAGGTTCTGAGTTAAGCTCAGACCTTCCAGAAGACAGCTACTCTTCAGGAGGTGAAGCCCTGGATGGTGATGATGAAGATGAAGCAGCAGCCCCTGGCCCTGGCAAGGTGGCTGAAGAGGCAACAAGCTCCAAAGATGGCCCAAGTTCAGGATGGGCAGATGCCATGGCAAAAGTGCTCAACAAAAAGATTCCACAGAATAAGTCCACCATCTTGGCCAAGAATAAAAGCCTGGAGAAGGAGAGAGAGAGAAAAAGACAAGAGAGGCAAGAAAAGAAGATGAAGGTAAGAAAAAGATGCAGTATTCCAAGTGCAGTGACTGTCAGATGGGATACATGCAAGATAGTCTCAGAGCACTGTCCCAGATCTCTGCTGAGGGTGTCTCAGTTTTGGAGGTTCTCCTTCAGAGTGGTCTTGAGTAGCTCAATTTTTTTTTTCCTTTCACTTTCCAGTCATGCTGTGTAAGGTTTTTTTTTTCCCTTACTGCTGCTTCTGGGTCATCAGGCAGGTTGAACTTTGGCAGCGGGAGTGTTCCAGTCTGTCGGCTTAAGATGTTTTCTTCTTTGAGGGGGGGAAAGCAGCTACTTTAAGCTTGATTTTCTAATTGGTGTTGTTAATTTGGGGTGAAATTCACTTTGTTGGCACTGCAAATTGAAGTAGTTCTCTACCACAGAAAGTGAGAGGGAGAAAGAGAAGTGCTTCCATTTGAATTGTGCTGTGACTTCCAAAATCAAGGCCTCTAGGTTGATATTGCAGTAGTCATTGATGTGGTTGTGCATTGTTGTTTGCTCCCCTCAATCATTTTACTGGTTGGAGTTTTCGATTACCATGTCAGTGCCCTAAATTGCTTCTGATTCTGAAACTGGTATGAAGAAAACAAAACCATGTTGGCAAGTAAGTAATTTGTTTGTGCCTTCAGTGGAACTTTTAATTCCAGGCTCTGATTGATTTACCTTCAGGCTAGAAATACATTAATAGTTCTAATGTCTCATCCTACCAGTTCTGTTTCAGTGGGATAACCAGGTTATTCACCTGACAGTTTGGGACATGCTGCAGTTAGGCCATGGCTTGCCTTTTAAATACAGAGAGCTTTGGTACAGCATCTGCACTGTTAGGGTTGTCCTAAATACCTGCTCTCATCCAGTAAATGTGTGAGAATACTGCAAAACAGAGATGGGCCCTAGGTCCCTAGAGTGACTTGTTTACTTTAGAAAAACTTGAAAGCAATTTGCCTTTCATTGATTTCTTGCTGATGAAAGGTAGGATAGGGCAGTTCTTTTGATCGAAGGCCAAAACATGGTCATAAACTCAGAAATTCAGAGTAGTCTGCCTGGAATTATAAAGATAAGGACTCTGAAATTCCATTAGAGACTTCTTGCATAAAACAGATTTAATGGAACATCACCAGGCCTAAAACACTGTTAAATTGTTCAGAGGGGAAGAAAAAATGTCACTACCTTGCTCCTAAAGCAGAGAGCAGAGGTGACGAAATACAGTGGTCTCCTATTGCAGCAGAAACAAAGCCGGTGGTATTTTGTTTGCTGGTAATGGAAAAGTGGATCAATTGGGTTTTGAAACAGAGAGCCTCCAAAAAAAAATAGACAGAAACCAATATTGTACACATGACTTGTTGTCTGGTGGCCACTTGGTGCTCTTCCTGTGGTAGAGTTCTGCCTATTGCTCTCTTTGCTGAGTGTCACTTTGGTAACAAGGCCATACCGGGATCAGTTCTGTAGGGGAAAGTCAAAATTCCCAAGACTCAAAATGTGACATGCCTGTCTTGATGGACCCAGGATTTTACTATGTATAAATTTCTCTGTGGTCAGCTTGTGAGGTCTGGGATTTGAAGGCTGTCTTTGAATAATTTCCTTGTTCAAGGCAGTCAGTGTGAAAGCATCTTTCTCCTAGGCTTTTGTTACTGAAAGCAGATGACTTTCTGAGATTTGAGTGTGGCCCCTGTTGTGTCTCAAGAGACTTGCTAAGACCTGTTGTCCAGCCCTTTTCAACTGCTGGACCTGTTGTCCAGCGACTTTCAACCAAACTGAACTTTGCATATACCTTTTTTCCTCCTGCTACATACTCTGTCAGATCATGCTTGCATTCTCAAATGTCCATGTTGTTTCACATGACAATATTTATAATGCAGCTCGATAAAAAGCGGGAATGGGAAATGATGTGCCGAGTGAAGCCAGATGTTGTCAAAGACCGAGAGAAGGAAAGAAATCTTCAGAGAATTGCCACAAGGTAAAAGTTTTTCTGAATGCTTTCCTTAAATATATGTATATCAAAAAGAGGAGGAAAAGGCCTGTACAGGTAATCTGTTTCCAATCAGATTGAACTCCTAAGAAGTGACTAGCAGGAGCGGAGAGATTTATAGACAGGTCTGCATTGTACAGTATCAAGTTCAACAAAAGATTTCAGAAGCTTTATGAAAGAGTAAAAATTTAGATGGGAATCTAATGTTTGTTTAACAGAAGTGCTTTGTTGGATCCCCTCATTTTGTTAATTTAATCCCTTAAAAATGCAGAACAGTTGTTTCTGCTGTTCCGGTTTTTTGCTTCTCCGCAGAGGATTCACCAGATCCACGGCTGTGAAGTTCAGCTGCCTGTTCACATTGTGGTAGTTTGGTGTCACAGAACTAGTTTCAACTAGTTCATTTTGATGTGCTGCCTGTATATTACTCATTCCTCTGCCTTATCCCTCAGCTTCAGCTGCCATTAAGAAACTTGCCTGAGTAATTTAATAACTGTTTTTAGGACAAATAACATGCTCCCAAGGATGAAACATGCTCAGGGATGAAACTGATCTCAGTGCCGTGTTACCTGGCTTACTTCAGAGTCTCGATTTGGCGATTTGTTTGTTACTGATTCCTGGCAATAAGTGTGAAGGAGGAGTGAAAATTGAAAGTCTCTTCTATTGTAGTAAATGTTATTTCTTAACCAAACTGAGATTGCAGGTAACTGTTTTGGGGAGCTAGAAGCCATCCAGCATCTGCACCGATTAACTTTAGAAGGGGGTTCATTTTTCTGAAAGGAACTTGAGTTTAAAAATTTGCTTTGTTGTCTTTTTCTCTGTCCCAGAGGTGTTGTACAATTATTCAATGCTGTCAGGACACACCAGAAGAAAATGGAAGCGGAGGTAAAGAAAGCTGGGAGCTCTGAGAGGAAGCGTGCTAAACTGATGTCTTCTGTTTCAAAGAGAGATTTCATTGATGTTTTAAGAAACATGGAAGGGGCTAAAGGAGGCAAGAATCCTGCTGGAAAGGCCACAAAAAGTAAACAGGTAAGCTTCATCTGTGAGGTAAAAATGCTTACAAGGCACTTTCTCAATATAATGACTCTATTAATGGGCCTGCTCTTCATAAACCTGTGACCCAGATGGGGATATTGTGACACTTCTGGAAGGGAACAAGTCGCTCTTAGCCTGTTTTGCCTGTCTTTTGATTATTAAAGTACAAAACACTGGAAGCTCTTCTGATAGGACATCAAGCCTTTTATACAAACAACTTGGTTTAGCTGTGTATTTAAAAAGAGATTATGAAACATTGGATTTTATCTTGGATTTTGCACCAGGCATGGAACAAACTGCTAGATTATGGTGGGTTGTGACATTCAGAATTTGGCCAATAATAGTTAGCTCCTTGAAATTGTTAAAGACCTGGAGGCTGTTCATCTTACACGGTGTATTAGACTGTACTACTTGTGTGTCCCCACAGTTTGGTAATGTCAAACTCGCTTCCTTTGGGTGATTATGGTGTCTGAAACTGAAGGATTTGCCATGCAAAATGAATACCACAACAGAAAGAAACAGAGACCTATTAAACCTTACATGTAGGCTTTTCTTTCCCTGATTCTCTGTGTGTGTTGGGCTGGTGTGGCTTCCTTGCTCTTGTGATGTTTTGGAAAGAAATACATTCCATTTTTTCCAAATGTGTTTGAGACTCAGTGTAGTTGGACTCATCCAACTCTTCATCAGTTCTTTCAGCTCACCAAGTAGCTCAGGGTTGAAAACAAGTTGCTCAGACACACTCTTTCTCGTATTTCAGAAGCTGCACGTTTTTGAAGCGTATTTGTGTTCAGGTTTGAACTCTGTGCTTGGTGGTGGGTGGAATACTGCAGTTGGCCCAGACACACTGCAGTTAACTAAGTACTTTTCCGTGCCAGGAAGAAATACTTTAATCAGTTGGGAGACAACATTTTGTCATATGTTTTTTGTTTGTGTGCACTTGGGGAACATGCTGAAACACTGCCTGGCATGGAGTGCTCATACAATTTTCATGCAAGTGCAGTATTAAAGTATTTTTTAAATTCTTTGGATAATGAGAACAATTTAGCTTGGTGCTGACACTTTATTTCTCCTTAAATAATTCCAGCTTGCTTTTTTGGGTGGGGGGGCATGTCTATGTGTGTGGTTCTCTTTTTGTTTGTTTGTTTGTTTGTTTTTCCTCCCTTGGAATAGCAGAATATTGGAACAATGGCACTGCCAACTACTATTGTAGTCAGCATTGAATCAATAGCTGAGCAAGAACCAGGACCTTTGTTTTGTGTCACATTGTAGCAGGGCAATTTTTAAATTACTAGGTTAGAAAACACAGATTGCAAATGTTTCTATATTTTGAAAAAAAAAAAGTTTCGTCTTGGCAGCATCAGTAACAGCATATTTCCATTCAAGAACTCTGGAGATGCTTTAGATGCTGGCTGGTTACTGCTGGGTTTGAGTATTAATGTAGGTGCTGCTTTCACACTGCTTGTGCACAAAAGCTGGGGTGGGGATCGGGGTTTTTGGTTGGGTTTTTTAACTGCGTGTCTGCCCAGACAGACCACCCCCCTTCCTCTCTCCCTTGTTTCAGTGCCTCTTCAGCCTTTGCTTGAGTGAGTCTTCATTCAGTTTAATACTGAACCAAACTCTTCAATAATTCCTTTTCAAGCTGTTCCTAATCTGCCTTATTTTCTCTTGAGAGCATATCTTACTCATTTAGCAAGCTCTCCTCCTGGTAGTTGTTGAGGCTTGAGGTTGAGGCCAAAATCTGCTCTTCGTTCTTCTTCTCAGAATTACGCAAATATTTAGCCACTGAACAGTTTTGCTGGCCTCCATTGTCATATCTCTGCTTCTTGGTCTTTGAGGGTGTTTCAGAGGGTAGGAAGCCTGGATGAGGCTTTTCAGTAGTAAATTCCTTGCAGCAGGATTTCAGCAGATTGTTTGTGCCATTTGAAAGCTTTTGTTTGTTTGTTTTGTGGGATTGTTTTTAGCAGTTGCGAGTATAGAGTGTATTCATTTTTTAAAAAGTGGGGGGAGAGATACATTTATTTATCTCAGAAAAAACAATGGAAGAGATGCCAATCCCAAAATCCAGGCACTCTGCCATCAATTAAAAGGCAGTCCAGAACAATAAAAACACCACCCCACCCACATAAAACAAGCAGTCAGCAGGAAAAATAGCAGAAAAAAGTTTTACCAGTGAAAGCAAACCTTTTTTGCCTTAAGCCTTGTGCTGTGACATGAGACTTGACTGTATTTTGAGGATGGGCAAAAGCATTTTCTTGCTCTGCCGGAGTTTCTGAATGCAAAATTTGCTTCGTATTTTTGAAAGTTTGGCAATTTCTTTCAAGTGTCAGGGATTGTTGAAGAAACCCCTTATAAAGCTCTGTTGATTGACTGTTTAGTCAAGTATATTTATGTGTGAAAAAAGAAATTAAATGCTCTGTAAAGGCCCATCTGCAGCAGTATGATTTCAAAGTGGCATGACCACCTTTCAAATTTTGTCCTCTATTTCCATCAGCTTCATGTGTTCCTGGGAAGGACAGGTAACCTGTGCCCCACTAGAACATTGTTCCCAGTCTTGTTTACTTTTAGCCATTGGCCTAAATGTTACTTGGCATATACCTACCAACGGAACTATGAAGGAAAGACTGCAAGGCTGTGTAAGTTTTCTTGTGCCCTTCTTGTGAAACTGTAGCCCTTCTTGAAGTTCTGTGTGCCCAGCTGGGAGTAATTACTTTTCTGAGCTGGAGCCAAAAGCTTTGCCTTTCATATCATTTGCTGTTTATCAAGGTATTTCTTAATCCTTGCTGAGCCAGCTGACTTGTGTAATATTTTTTCCTGTTTTTTTTCCAAGTTTCTGTGCATGATGCTTGCCTCTGGGCAAGATCATCTAATTTCTCTCCCTTCACCACCTTGTCTGAAGCCTTGCAATGTGGGAGAAAAATGTGGTAATTTAAAATAATAATTAGTACCAGAAACGTTTGTGTTTGGATGGGCTTTTTTTAAAAAGTTTTGGGGTGGGTTTTTCTAGGAATCTTTTACTGGCAAATATGGGAGCTTTCAGTTTTGTTCAACATAATCCTTACAGACCAGCTTTTAATTTCAGGATATGTTGGTCATATCTTCCTGTAAGGCACTACATGAAACATTATCAAACTGTAGGTTTAGAAAGGGTATGTATCAGAAATGCTGTTTTTTCATGCCTGGAGGCTGAAGTAATTTTTTATGTCTATAGAATGAATACAAAAGCAAGAAGTGGCAGTAAAGGATTCCTTATAGAAACTTTTTTTTAGTTTAGGTCCTTAATAAATTTCAGGGTGCTCTGAGGAAGTACCTTTGCTTCCAGGGTTGAGTGAAGTTTCTGTTCTTTCTTTCTGTTCCCAGTATATCTCTGCACAGATATATTGGCTAATGTAGTGAACTACATGAGATCTTGAAATCTTAATTGTAAGAAAACAAGGAAATTCAGAGTTATTCTCCTCGCTTGCTGTGCATCAGTGACAATTTCATCTTGACTTTTTTCTTGTCATTTGTGCTCCTCCCTGTAAAGCATTTTACTGTGTGGTATAACATTTTTTAGTGACACATAAATAACTGGCATGAAAGTTACAAATACTCTTTATGACAAGCATAACCTGGGCTCATGAACCTTTCATTTTTAATTAGGACTTTGTAGGATGATTTTGCTTCAGCTTATAGGCTTTCTTACACCAGATCTGTTCCAGAGCATTTCAGTGGTGAAAGTAAGAGCAGGACTTCTGGTCTACGTCAGTAACCATGATCCAAATTCTGCAAGGTAATCTTTCTCTAAGCTAGGCTGACTACATGACCCAGAGGTACAATTTGCTTCCTGTGTTGTGATGGCATCTGGAAAAAATTGGTGTGTTGGTCTCAAAATAGTACCTATTCTAAAATAATTTATTGATGGGAAGGAAGATGAGTGGAGAAGAATACAAGTGCTATTTCATAGCAGCTATTGCTCATATGGGACTTGAAGTGCTTTTCCAGAAAAGTTCCTTCTACCTCAGGCATATTTTATAAATGCTCCAAGTATCTGGTAAATAATTTGTAAGAAGAGTGATTAGAGTCAGGCTTACTATAGATTTTTCTTCTGTTCATGAGACTTTATTTTAAGCAGCAGTCTGAAGATTGTTCAAGGGCAGGAGGAATACTACACTTCCGACTTTGACTGCTGTTCTTGCTGGGATACGAGGAATGGCATGGGGGCTGTCATTTTTTAAGATAAATGGGGGTGTGAATTGTGCTTTCTAGCTTAAAAATCACATCAGTTTGAAAACTGAGAGACACTGCCTTCTTTTCCTTGCAGCTTTTTGAGTACTTGCCATCAACATAGTCTGTTTATTTCCACTGCTTCCACAGTGTAGAAATGGGGAGCATGAAAAAAAAAGTTGTTTTCATTCATATACCTCTTTGGAGTGACAATAGTCTGAACAGTTGCTTCAGCCTGTGTTAGGAAATAGTTTCTGAAGTGTGGGTGAAGGCAGAGATGACTTCTGGAAATTTGGTAAGGTGTATCAACACCTCTTTTAATCTTATCAGGAAACTTCCTTAGGTGATAATGGCATTGCAGAGGAGCAGAAGTTTATTACTACAGCTGTTGTGTGCTGGTTTTACAGACCTAATTGAAGGAGTAACCAGGCATGCATGTATTCCAGCAGATTTGAGGGGGCAGCCAAGTATTAATTTAGTTCAGCTGTAGCCAGAGTAGATGTATTCTCCCAGTTTTAATAAATGTCTTCCCATCAAATGCCCAAAAACTTCTTAGATTCCTTTAGATCCTATATTTGTATCTGTTTTTCCCAAGTGTGTGTATGTTCTCTTGAAGGTCACCCCATATATGTTTGGAGCTGATGCTTTTAATGAAGTTTTTTTGTTTTGTACCAGAAAGTTGCTGGCAACTAATTGTATGCTATATTCTTAGGGATATCCTTAGGGATTTATATTTGGCAGCCTGCCACCAGTTTGCTATATATTCCTTATGTTGTTTAAGCTAAAGGGTTGTTGTATGATATTAGATGTTGCTTGATGGTGACATTTTTACTTTAAATGTGTTTAGAAGTTGTATTAACTTACAGAGTTTGGGTCATCAACAGGACATCTTTGGGTTTTTAAGATGTGCAAGCTCAGTTCTCTGATGTTATCATAGCAGGTAATGCACATGTGTGTTAACATGGGAATGCAGGACTTTGTCAGTATTTAAATGTCAGTTTAAAATTGTCAGTGTTTTAATCTTTAAATTTGATTGATTAGATGTCAAGAACTTGACAATGTAAATTCAATTCCACATAAGAGAATTAAGGGTCATGTGAAGGGCAGTATTTCATTAGGTTTACCCTTTTTCCTGTGGTTTTATACTCGGAAATCCCTTTCTGTCCTCTTTTTCAGATATTTAATCAGAAATCAGGAAGGGAAAAGGCTGTGATTTTGCACTTTGTTCCCATCTACCTCTTTTTTTATCCTCTTGCTGTTCTGTGTTCCTGACAGGTTCTTTCCCCCTGTACCTGCGGGCCAAGCAAGTATCCTGTGCCTAACGCAGGAGCAGCCCTGACAGCTGTTCCCACAGAAAGGCCAGTTCCCTGTGTGTCATCATGAGTCACTCACAGTTCAGCTGAATGCTGCCTGCTAAGATGCAGATAGTGTGTGGCCAGTGAGGACAGATATCTTAAGAGAATTTGGATGCTAAATGCCTGTTGCATCTACCGAGGTGATGACCTGAGGTTTGGGGAGGGCGATCTTCCACATGTTTATAACTTGTCCAGATCCAGGCAAATGTTCATGGAGATAGCAAAAGATACATTGCCAGCCCCAAAACACATCCTTAACTGATTTTTAAATTTAAAAAGAATGAATGATGCAAGGTTTTAATGGGTTCCTTTAGAAAATGTCTCCTTCTTCCTTAAAGCTGAAGACAAAATATTTTAAGTTTGTCTTTCTGTGAAAAGGAATTTATATTTGAAACATTGCAAAATCCTTCAGCATGAAGCGGTTGAAGTTTGGCAAATTTTTAAGTGAATATAAACAGGGACTTGTGATTGAAATGTCAGGCAATGCTGAGACAGCTCCATCTGTCATATTTGAGAGTCACTTGCCTTGCTATTTGTTTATTAGTGCACAGGATACTATGATGGTGTTCTGTTTTCCCAGAAGATGTTGCAAGGCTTTTTTTTTTTCAGTAAAACTGTCTAAAACAACCACATTTGAAAAACTTGTGGCATACATCTTCTTTTGATCTTCCTGTGAGTTGACAAAGCACAAAGAGTCAAATCCTATTAGACTTTTATCTGGTGAATCAAGTTGGAAGCCTTATAAAAGCAGCTCTCCACTTTTGGCTTTGTTCATAACTCTTATAGGCAGGGCAGTGTACTTCGAAAAAAATACATCTAAACATTTCATAAAGTTTTATAGAAAAATGTTCTCTGGAAGTAAGAAGGTTTGGGTGGAGCTTGTCTATCTGAGTAAGTTTGCTTCCCCCATCTGAGCATTTGCTATTGGAAATTATCATGAAAAGTGATTCCTTTACTTTGAAGTTTTATTAAGGTATAAAATGTTGGGATTTCCAGAGTGTGTGTGTTATGAATGACCTCTGTGGGGTACCTACTCATCTATTTATCTTGGTAGATAGACTTCAGGAGTGGTAGGTCAAACTGCTTCCAGCTTGCAGTGGTTAGAGGCTTGCTGAGTTCAGTAAATTTTTTTTTCAGTACTGTGGGAAATCCCAGCCAGTTTTTAATGAGTGTTTCTGAAATTTACTGAAAGATTAGAAAATGTACTTTTTTAGGCCTGGTAGTTTAAATTATACAAGTTATACTGAAATTATACAAATTATGCTAAATTACAAATTATACTAAAACTACCTCTTGGAAAGGTCTTTTTAGTTTGCTGCTGAACTTTGGACAGTGGTCTGCAGGTGGTCTGTGTCATTTCTTCTCCACCTGCAGCTGTTGGGAAAGCCCATACAGAAACATAGGAGGAGATGGAAAGGTCAGAAATGCAGGGAAAGGGTAGCCAGATGTTTAAGATAAGGGATTGGGATCCTGGGCAGTTTACATCTTCCTTCATCAGGATTAAACTGCTTTTAGAAAGCAGCCTAGGAGTCTTGAGGGGTATGTTCTGTTCCTTAATGAGCTTGCCACTCACACATGGCAGCATGAGGGGAAATTACAGGAATATAAAATCAGAGAAATTTGGATTTGGAGACCTCTGGGATATGTTGCAAAAACCATTTAAGTGAAAGCAAGGGCAATGACTGTAGGCAGGTGGAATCAGACAAGTTGCTTAGCAGACATGTAAACGTCATAACGTCATTATTTCATATTTATTAATAAAATTGCACAAAGGTTAGTTCTTTGTAGGCTCTGTTTTGTGTTTTTTTTTTTTTTTCCTCAGCCTCCTACCTCAAAGTTTTTTAGATCCTTATACTTCTTCTGGGACTCAGGAGTGGAAATCCTGAGTCAGGAAGAGAAGGCTTTTTACTTGTCCCACTTCCTTCTCATCAGCTGTTCTGTGAGATGATTTCTTAAGTGCTGGAAGGGATGGGCATGGTCATTACTGTAGCCTTTATTGTTTGAGACAGCCTTTTGAGACTTACTCCATTATGTCTCTTGCTGAATCATAATGAAAAACAGTGGATGATTTTAGCATAATTTGTTGGAAATAATTTGAGTGATATTCATAGTATTAAAAAATTTGCAAGCTGCTAATTTATTGTAAAAAAAAGAAAAAAGGCAGAAGTCCTCCAAACAACTGCAGGTCTGCATGTTTCCTTACTGGGCAAACAGGAAAGCTGTCATAACAACTTGCAGAAAATTTTAGGTACCCAGCTGAGATAGTGCATAAGTGTCTTTCATAAATGACATTTGAGAAAAATCTGTTGTGACTGGAAAATGCTTGTCTAAAGTAGACTTCTGAAAGATATGAGGATGTGACTTCTGAGGGATAGCATAGTGAAAGCGTTAATCTTGACTGCATGCTTTTTTACTAGGCACTCTTACTATATCTGTATTTTTGAGGTACAGCTTGGTGGTTCAGGAAGTGTGCAGCTTGTAACAAAGATGTTTTGGATCTGACATGATGTTTAGGTTCATCTTTGAACTCTGTCATGTCCTCATTACCACGGGAAATACACACTAGGAAATGAAAGAGCAGCTGATAGAGAGTATTTTTATTACTTTTGAGAAGTTGTGTGGCATTTATTTCAGGGTTGAAATGCTGCACATCTAGAAAAATTCTTTATTCCTTCATTTTGAATCCCATCCAGACAGAAGAATTCTCAGTTCATTCTTTTTGGCAATAATGATGGAAATGGGTAGGGAGTTGTCCATATAAGATTGTTCTTAGTAATTAACCAGTATACTTATGTATACTGGTTATGTATCAGTATGACTGATCAGTATATGTATCAGTATGACTGCTGATAAACAGCCATTCAGATGTGAAGGTATACACGTGTAGATGAGGGTGATGAAGAGTTTTGTTCTTACAGGAGACAAAAACCAGCAGGACTGAAAATGAGTAGCAATGGCACATAGAGTATAAACTTTCTGCTCTGATGTGTTGCATGGCAGTCTCGTACAGGGAATGTATGAATCTATTCCTATCTTTCCAGGTACTTTTTCTGTAATAACTTGCAATCTACTCTGAACTAATCTTTACTTGGTAGCTACTTAAAAATGCTTATTTGTGGACCTTTTCTTTCTTCTTTGTCAGTGGAGTGTTGTGGCCTGTCAGTTTGAAACACAATGTCATTACTTCATATTTGCCACATTGTCATTTTGCCTTGTATTTTAAAGAACCTGAGTTACAAATTACAGGTTGTATTCCACAAAGAGAACTGCCAGTATGGGTAGAGATAAGAGTTTGTGCCTGTGATGTAATTTTACGATAGGATTGCTTTGTTGAGTGAGTCTTGTTTTTAGGTGAATTTTTATTGTCTATGAGCAGCTCCTGGTGTAGCATACCCATGCTACATGTATACATTATGCTCATTAAAACGTGGGAAGAGAGTCTTGATGCCAGTATGGCCAAACATATCTTGCAGCAAGATGTGGTGGAATTCCTTGTGCAGCACAGGGGTTTCTGAGATGGCTGCTGTTGATGGCTGGAGTACAGCGCAGGCTGAGGAGTTCCAGAGCTGTGTCCTGTGTGCAGAAGGGCCCTGTGTTAAGCTTGAATTCTTAAAATATTTTTGCTTTTCCTGACAGAAATAATAATTTATGAGGTCTCTGGTGAACCAAGCCTGAGGAAATCTGTTCTCTCATAAGCTTTTTCTAAGATTCTTCTTTGCAACTGAGCATTGAATAACAATGCTTATACATTTTGTTCTTTGCTTAGGCCCAGATTAAGGCTTGTTTTTAGAAATTCTGTAATTGAGTTCTGACTCCTCCAAAGTTGGGCCATGTTTAAGCTTCCATGTGCCAACCCAAAGCATTCCTTCTCATTCACACATCCCCAGTTGTAGTAAACCCTGAAGTGGGATGTGAGGAAGGGGAGATTCCTGGTGCAGGTCATTAAGCTCTGGGTGGTCTTCTGGCTGTGCTCAAAAGGAAAATCACTATTTGTTGTGCTTGTAGTAATAACTCCAGTGTGTAACTTTCAGAGAAGTTTGAACAGGAACAACAGGTCTCAAAACACACTGTAAAAAAATTTCATTCTTATATTTATTTACTTCAATTGCCAGAGCAGATTCTGGTGTGTATGAGAGAGCTTGTGATCTGAGTAAATCCCCTATGCCACTGTTGATATTCACAGTGTGGTGTCACTTCAAGTAAACCAGGGCAGTTTGGTTCAGTCGCTCTAATTTCTCATTCAGTGAGAGAATGCAAATGGGTATTGAATAACTCTCACCCTAAGGAATAAATGATTGTGCAGAATTACACTGCAGCAGAATAGATTTCTGTTGTGCAGCTCACATGTTCCGCAAGCTTGAAAATGCTTCCCAGAGTGAGTTGCTGTGAGCTCAGAAGTTCAAGATAATAGCAGTGCATGTTGTATTCTCAGTTTGCAGATTTGTGGGGCTTTGGCTGTTTGGGATCAGGCTTACATAGGAACCTTTCTTAGAGTCAAGATCCTGCTGGAATTCAAATCAGATGAAGTTGCAGGCAGCACTAATGATCAAACCCAAATATCATTTTCCACTTAAAAATCATTACATTTTATTTTCCACTTATACTTCTGCTTTAGATACTTTGGCTGCAGTTTTTTTTTTCTTCTCAGCTGAAGGAAATTTATTTTCTTAGCCTGTGAGCTTGCATATTCCTGAAAATGAACTTAGGAGAAATTATTATGCTGGTGTTCTTTGTTTTTCATTCATTTCCCATCTTCTGCCAAATGGGGGTATTATTATTATTACTATTATTTTAAATTGAGATTTAACACGGTTCAGTGAATGCCTGTGTTGTTTAGGGTTTTTTGAGCTCAGTTTACACGGACTTGCTTGGGGATGAGAACCAGAATAGAAGCAGTCATTCAGAGCAAGATGCAGGCTGACAGGAAAGGTAATTGTCAGATGTATGTGAGAATGTGTTCTGGCAGTTACACTCTTTAACTTCTTCATCATGACAAAATCTTAGCTGTGTCTCAAGGTCTTAAAGTTTTACTGAGCAAAACAGGAACCTAGAGAGGCAGTTCAGATTAATTAGACACGTTAGAATTGTTTTCTCAGTGCTTAAAGTTGTTGCTTGAGAGATGTTTATGTTAGAAATTCCTTCTCTGACAGGTACAAATAAACATTTATTGTAGGTGATGGTAAAGAGAGATGCCCGTGCAAGCTCTGGCATTTCATCTTATACACAGAGCAAAGGCATGGGGGTCCAGTGTGCTGTTTGTAATTTCTAGTTTTGAAAAATGTTCCTTTGTTAAAACCCTGGAGTTCCTGTCTTCTAGAAACAGCTCTTGGGGAATCTCCACGGTGCTGTAGGTGTGTTTGCTGCTTTAGAGATGCAGAAGCTGGAGTGTGCTCAAGTGACACAACCTCATGGACAGTGGAGTGAAATGCTGTCTTTTTTCTGATTTCAAGGCATATCTTTAATGCCATTACTTACCAGTGTGCACTATGGACGTTGGTCTGCTTGAGCATAAGATTCTGAAAAGCACTGGGAGGTATCCTGCTCCAGAAGGGGCAGAGAGGATTGACCCCACACTGCGGTTTCAGTGCTGTCTGCCACAGCTCCAGTGTTGAGTTTGGCAGGTCTCAGTTGAAGATGCAGTCTTGTCATTTACCAAGAGCAAATTTTGTAGCTCCAGTTTCTTGTGGTAGTAAAGAAATTAACAAAACCAGGGAGATTTCTAACTTGATCATATAGCAGCTGCTGCTGCTACCACGAGGCTTTCATAGACCAATTTCTTTAAAAGCATCCAGGAGGCAGTTCCAGCCTGGATCCTGCGAGAGTCAGCTGCTTGTTCTAAGTGACAGAAGTAAGCTTTGTTGGAGCTTAGTTTGGAGCTTTTGTTTGGTGCTTTTATTAGGATTTGGCCAAGAATTTCAGTTCATCTTGTCCTGGTGCAGATTTTAGAGAGTATGTCTTCAAAGCAGAATTAATTCAGGAAGTATGTCCCCACTACAGAGCCCTACTTCTGTGAGACTTTAGCTAATGCTGTGATAGCCTAGCAAGTAGGCAAGGTTTTTGTGGTTTTGGTTTTTTTTTTAATTTATATGAACTCTTTTCAACTGGACTGTGAGCCCATCAGAGCAAATATCAGCACTAGAGTAACCACAGTGCATGCTTTGGTCTGCCTTATTTCAGCTCATGATAAGTTCATTGCCAGCAATTAGTAAAGCACTAGTGACTCTTGAGGTATTTTACTAATTGCTGCCTCTCAGACCTTTTGAAATAGGTTGCCACGCCCTTCTGGCAAAGAAAACCCAATTCCAATGTATAAAAGAGGAGAGGAAAAAAAGCAACACGAAATTTTTTTTCCCTCCTTGTCTTACTGAGAATTCACATTATGTAGCATTACACTCTGTTGTTTATATAGCCTGCTTTGTTTTCATTTGGGGATGTTCAAAGGGGACTTCAGTGTTGTAGTGAGATGTGCATGAACAGCTGACTGGGAGTTCAAAAGCATTTGTGTAGATTGAAAGCTGGTTTATTTTCCACGTGCCAAGAATCAGTTTTGTTTTATTTAGATGAAACTAGATTATGGCATTGAAAACCCAACTGTATTAACATTCTTACATAAAGCAAGTTGGGAAGTGATGTTACAGTTCAGCTAATTGTTAATTATACAAATACCCTTGCTGCATATTTTCTTAAGACTTTGGGAATGTTTTGTGATGTAGTAGATTTGGAGAGTTTTTATTCTGAGGGGAAAATAGAGTAGTAAATGAGTTAGGAATGAAGATACTAAACAAGATGTTTTCTTCACTTGGAACCATGCTTAAAATTGATTAAATATTTTCTTTCAAGCATTTAATCTTCATCTTTGAGGCATGAACGTGCTACCTCTGTCTTTCTCCTTTGGGCTTGTTGTAAATCTCTATTCAGGCCTTTGTGGTGCCTTACATAATGGATAATGCTAGGGAGGATCAGCATCCCTCTTTTGTTCAAGTCCTGCTTTTGTCCTGTTGTTCACTTGACATAGCCAGAAAGAAGGGCTAATGGTTGGTGAATAGTAGCTTGTGATGAATTTGAGGATTGAGTTTTTCAAACCCTGAGCCTGCAACTGTCATTGCTGATAATAATCTGCTCCTTCTGTGCTATTTAAAAACCAAAACAAAATTTTTTAAAAAAAATTTCTATTCTGCACATCTGGGAAAAAAGGAATTTTGTTTGGTTTATTATTGAAACCAAAAAATGTAGTCTGATTTTTAAGAAATATGGCATGTTTCCATTTAAGTATTTCAGATTCAACTCTTTTAAATTTCACTGTTCAAATAGTGATTTATCAAAGATTGGGATTAATAAAGAAAGAACTTGGTGATTTTTGTGATTTTTTTTTTTTTAACTGTTCTCAGCTCTGCAAAGACAAACATATACAACTGCAATAGAGTTAAAAAGGAGGAAAACAATAGTTACCCTCTCCTTGTATTCCAGAACAGACTACCTGTGTTTGCACTATTGTAATAATACACATGATTCCCATGTGAAAATTGTAAGGCCTGCCTAGGGACCTGTCTTATCTGTAGCTTTTTAATTCCAGGTAATCGATTGCCCTTTTTGAAATGATTTTCGGTTTACTGGATGTAGCACTTGAAGCAAATTGCTGCAAGAGTGGAAAGTGGTTAGGAGGCACTACCCTTGGGAAAAGGGGAATTGTTGGATGGGAATAGCTACTACTGGGAGCATCTGTGAAGGCACAAAAGCAAATCCTAAACCAAAACCCAGTGGAAACATCTTGAGGAACAGCTGTAAAGTTTCTCTTTTTTTTTGAACTGAGCCCTGGGAAATTACTTTTGGGAATGAAAGTGTTAAGACTTGTTATCCTATTTTTGTGAGGGCAGTGTTTCATAGAGAACTGCAGAAGTCACATTTCTGCTTTGATTACCTATTAAAAGCACATACCTTGTTTGGCAGACTTTTTGCACTCAGATAACTTTGATGGTGTGATAGGACATGTTTTAATTTACGGTAATGGACCCATTTGCTTCATTTCTCTTTTCTCCTGCTATCAAATTCTATATGCTGCTCTATCCCAAAGATTGTTTCCCACAGAGTTCAGCTTAAACATGCAGTGGTATCACATTCCTTGATGCATGACAGAGAAGAGGCGTGGACAGATGTCTGTGGTGATCATACATTTATTGCAGGTTTTGCATCCAGTAGGTAAATCTTGTCTGCAGAGATGCTGAGGTCCCTTCTTTGGAGCAGGGGAGTGGGAAAAGCCTACCTGGGGTGCCAGTGCTAACTTTATTTTCAAAGACCCGGCAGAACTAAATGAGTGTTTTCAGTGCCCCTGATTCCACTTCGGTAGGACAGGTTTTTTGCTTGCCTGCTGGACAGTGAGCCATGTTGTTCCTCAGAAATGTTTTGCTGCTAAGGCATAAACACCGAGGTAAATGACTTCCTCAGTCCATCGAGCAGGTTTCGGTATTTTCCTCGGGATTAAGCATCGCTTCCAGCTGTATTTGGAAGGTGTTGCCACAGGATGGGGCTGTTGCACTGCCCGAACGGGATCTGTCCCCTCCGGAGCCGCGACCCAGCGCTGCTTTCAGCGCTCCCGGCCCTTTTCTTTTCTATTCACCAGTCCATGCAGTGGGCCTCGAGTTTATTCACTTCCAAGAGGTAGGAAATTTGGAGTAAGGTGTTGTTGGCTTGCTAAGAGTAGATCAACTTTGTTTCTTTTAGAGGCAGCTTTGTACCATATGACAAGCCCAGGTAGTGAGGTAATAATTCACATAAAGGGGACTTGGTTCATGTATCACCGAATATGTTAAATATTAAATTGGGGGGGGGGGTTTAAGCCTTTATTAAATCCATATTTATGTTTTAGAAATGTGCCAAGAAGTGTTCTAATGAAGCAGCACCTGGGGGTTAATAAATGATATCATGAATACATTCTGATTGCCAAGAAAGATTTTAATAAAGGAAGCCATGCCCAGGGTTGACTGTTTCATCCATGAGGAATAATTGTTTTGTTTCCATATTTCTTTTATTGGTTGGTTAAAACAAGTTTGCATTTTAGCATCAAGTCATTTTTGGTTGTTCTGGGTGTTTCTGTACCATTTGCACAAAGAGCTGGCCCTCAATCTGCTGATTGTAGGAGGTGTTCTTTTGATTTCATGGAGACCTTGCATCTTTTACTGCCTTTCACATTTATCTCATGTTCTCTGTTCTTTCTTCTCTTCCCCTCAAACACCCAGGGTGAAGTGAAGTCTGAAGAGGGGCCAGAATGGAATATACTGCGTGATGACTTCATGATGGGAGCATCTATGAAGGACTGGGACAAGGAAAGTGATGGAGAGGGCAACGGTGAAGAAGGAGGTGGTCTGAAACAAGAAGATGACAGTGACTGAATGAAACTGAAAACTATTCAGGATAACATTTTATCTTCTAAAGTTTGTTTGGATAAAAAGTCAGCATTCTATGAATGTACAACACTTGGAGGATACCTCTTTTAAAAGAAAAAAAAAAAGACTTACACAACCTTGGAGTGTTTTCTCCTCCATGTCAAACTTTTATTTAATATAGCTCCATTTGCTATACTGAAATCCTGAAATATTTTCCAAAACAAGTATAATTTTCAACATATTTCCAAAACATTTTGTACAGTCAAAATAGTGGCACTTGCCCAATGAAAAATAGATTTTGCCAAGGTCATTAAAAGTTTATACATTAGTCATGGCAATTGATGTATTAGTGTGCCTGCATTTCCAAATCACTGCTGCACTTTGAAAAGTTGTTGCAATTTGCAATAGAAATGGCTTACAATAAACACAGAAATGCCGTCACCTTGTAAAGTTATCGGACTCCTATACAGTCTTTTCTGCTTTGGCCAGAAAAGGTTCTGTAGATAATAAAGGAAAGTAACCATTAATGTGATAGTTCTGGTCTTGGAGCATTAGTTTGATTGGAGACAACTCTGGAAACAGAATTGTAAAGACAGAGATTTGACCCTACTGATAGGGTTTATTATTTATAGATGTGCATATATACATGGTTTTTCCATTGCAAGTCTGAGACTGTATAAGCTAAGAGTCTGTTAGGAGAGGAAAGGACAGTCATTGCTATGGGTTTCATTGGGGAGGGGAGGGAGAGCTTTTCTAGCAGTACCACAGAACATTGTGTTCAGTGTTGCTTCATTTGCAGTTGTGGTGTTCTGGCCCTTTCCAGTGAGGAGCCGGAGCTCCGAGGTTCATCCTGTGGGTTTAGTCAGCTCTAATGCAAATTCCTCAGGTCTGCAAAGGGTCAAACCAGAGCCCTTCTTCTTAGGTGTGGGCCATAACGGTAACAAATTTGCAAGTCATCTGTCAGGGTAACACAATTGCCTTTGTTTAAGCTACAGCAGTTTCTCCTCAGTAGTCTGCAGAGGTGCAGAAGCTAACACACATAATAAGAATATGTTTTATGTAAGCATATGCATACAGAAGGCATTATGTGGTGATAAGGGTGTTCTAAATGAGGCTGGGGTTGAATTCTGCTGCCTTTGCTGTTCCAGACTGACTGTCTGATGCTGTGTCATTTGTTTAACTTTGCTATCGCATTTCCCCATTTGCTATGTGAAGAAAAAGCCTTGGGGCCTATTAATTGATAGTTAAAATACATGGTACTGTTCTGTCCATTTCTACAGATGCCTTACAGACAAATCTTTCTTTGTACCTGATTATAGGCAAGATGTGATTAGGAGCAGCTTTGAAATTTTCAGTCTTCAGCATGGAAATGTGCAGTAGGATTTAGATTTTCCTAACAAAGGCATTGTTTGAACTTTGGGTGTACTGCAGGATAAAAAGTATGGGTACAAAATGGCAGAGAAACCCATCCAAACAACTGGCAATCATTGCCTTATCCCTAGCCTATTCATCTGGTATGTATTGAAGCATAATTCTTCCAGGAGAACTCAAAGCTAACAGCAGAAATGTTTAGATTTTCAAGCTGTTTTGAGTGTTAAACATATTAGATATCTGAGGAGACATTAGTTTGTGGCCTGATATTTATTATCACAAATGAAGGCATACACCCAAAATACCAAGTGGCAAAACCACAGAAGTTTGACATATGGTTATCCCGGCTTCTGAAGGCTCGGCATCTGTACAGCTGAGCAGGGAGAGTCACCATCTCATTAGTGCAGAAACGTGCTGCACTGGGGTTCCAGCCCATGGAGCAGCACAGCACTCTAACCTGACACTGCTTTCTCTCTACAGAGTTCAACTGCTTTCTGTGGAAAAATTACATCAGCACCCTTAAATCTACAGTTGTTCTCTAGTTTCATATCAGCAGTTTCTTTCCATAATCAAACTTCTGGAAAATAATCTAAGTTTTCCTTAGGAACTACGACATTCTGAGGTGATTATTAAAAATTTCAGAATGCTTTCCAGATACTTTTAGAATACTAGGGTGTTTATTTGTGCATTTTTGGAGTAATGTTTTCATTAAAGCACTGAAATGTCTCTTCTGTATTTAGGAAAAATGTAAAATCTGTCAATATTGCTAAAGGTATTTTGAACTTCTATTTCATTTAGAGTGCATAGCCTATATATGGAGAGCATTTCTTGCCTTTTAAGAAGTATAATATTTATATTTTTTATGTATATTGAGTAGATATTTAAATTTTATACTGTTTCTTATCTTTGCCTTGTCCTTTTTTTTTTTGTGCTGTATGCTGAGAAGTTCCAAGAATTGCTAAAATTGCTAACTACATATTTTGATTTTAGGCTGCTTTATTTCACAAGTTTTGGTTTTTGTTGACTAGCAGTTCAAAAGATTTTGTTTGGCCCAGGGACCTTCCAGTCTCTTCCTAGGCTGCCCTACCCCCTTTTTCAGTAATGTTCTTCCTCTTCCAACAGCTACCAAGAACAACCTTCAGCAGCTTTTCCCAGCAGTCAGAGTGCTCGCTCTGTTTTTCCTGCTCCCATGAATATCTCCGCTCAAGCAAAGCTGTGCTGCTGCCCTTCATTCCAGAGAGCATGAATCATCTCAACTTTGTATATTTCTGTACCTATCTATATAAAGCCAATAAGGATGGGGTGGTTCCAGTTTTGTTAGGCTTCAAGCCAATTCCAGAGTATGTAAAGTTTAATATTCTATGGATTGCACGCAAAGCAAGCGTTTGGTCTAATAAGAGAAGGCACAGGGTCAGCTCTTCCCCATGTCTCTTGTCCCCTGGTCTAATTTCTCTTCACATTAATTTTGCTAACTTTTTTTTCAGCAAGGAAAGCATGAGTTGGCATATGGAAAGAAATAACTGTCTTGTCCCTGCTTTTCTTCAGCCTCTTGTTAGGGAAACACTTGGGGAGTGGTGATGGAATATCCTTGTGATGCCACTGTACCTCAGCATCTTCTCTGCTACAGTCTGGACGAAAGAGCTCCCACTTCTGTAGCTCTGAGGCAGGTTCTCCTGGGTTCACAAACTGAGCAGAACAAAAGAGCTGGAAGCTGCTTCCTAGTGAAGATAGGGCTTTTTTGTCTGATTTGTTTTAAAGAGAGAAATTAATTGTTTGGAGGTCATAAAAGTTTTTTGACTATCTGATGCTTCCAGAAGAAGGTGGTCTGTGGAGCTGCATCTGTTTGGAGCTGGCTCAGTAGCGGTCTCCCGGGAGGAAGGCAGAAGTCATCTGGCACAAAACACTGTGCACAACTGAAAATGACAAGCTTCTCATTCTTATGAAATGAGTCCTGGCACAGTTAATATACACACAGAGCAGTCATCAGTGTTGTTCACTTCCAATCCCTGCAAATTGCTCAATGATTTCTTCAAGACTTGCTGAGGTAAGGAGTGAGAGGGCCAGGAGAAGGCTTGAGGTAGTGGAGACTCGGGATCATGTTACACAGATTGGGTCCCTGTGCTAAGTAAGATGTTAAACTCGGGAGTCTAAGACCTCAGACACTGGAGACTGAACAAGTTCTTGATTAACAGATGGTGGAAGACTGTACATTTCATTTACTGCTGTTCTAAAGCAGTGGCTTCTAACCTCTTGCAGCATGTAAAACTCCAATGTTTCACCTTATCTAGCAGATAAGCGCTTTTTCTTAATCATTTCTTCTTCAGACTTTTAGCAATGGCTGATCCTTCTTAGACAAAGCATTGCTTTCAAATGCATCTTTTCAATTGCTTTTCTGTCTTAAGGGATGTGTTAAAAATGACACTCCAGTCAAACTGAATACCTTCAACACAAAAGATTCTTGTGTTTGTGTAATGCTTCCTCCCTTGAAAGGAATTAATTTTTGCTTAAATCCATGTGTTAAACCTGTTGGATGCAAAATTGTTAAATGAATTAGGGTACTTTCATCAAGCCTTTGGATGTGAACTCATGAGCACAAGCAGTTTCCAAAAGGCACTTTGGAAGGTTATTTTAGGAATACTCATAAAAAGCATTATTTCTTTACAATGTTGGTTCAATAGCCCATTCTCTCATGCCAGTGCATGAACTTTTGGAGCATCATTTTACAACATTTTCTTAGTGTTTCTTCACTCTGCTTTCAGTAAATGTGGTAATTGTGAACTGCTGACCAGGATCAGACTTGCATTGAGGTTTTCATACCACTAGGATTTCTTACAGGCATAGTGTTTTCAGAAGTAGATGAATAATTAATAGAAACAGTTCACTTACAAGATAAGCTGGTTACATTTCTTATCAGAAACTTCATGCTGTAAGTAAGAAATTGTTAAATATAAAACCTGCTGATGTTATGTTAATAGTTCTTTGAGTCATGTGTTGTAGGCATGTGTGATCCTAAGTAGAAGGTAACAGGGGGTTGTTTGCCATAGTTTTAAAATCTGAAGTACTTAAAGATTCCACTAGCCATTTATGAGCCCTTTATAAAGTATACTATGAATATAATGGTGGAGATTGTGACTTAAAGCCCATGGCTATTAAATCACTCTTTTGCTCTGAACTTTGCTTTTCTGTCCTAATAAAGGACATTCTCATTGTGTTCACAACAGAAAAGCTTAAAAGTGTTGCATGATTCAAGCAACAAGATAGTGGAAATCTTTCCTGATTATGGGGATTTTGCATTGACTTTCAGGTTGAGTACAGTTTATCTCAAGAGGATTTTCTTTGGTTTTTAAGTGATCCATAAATTGCAAGTTCTGTGGGCAGTGAAGCAGCCTTTTACTTAGGGTACCCTGTGTCCAGGGACAAGAACTGGCCTGTGTCCTGTGTCCATTTTAGGAAGGATGCCTGAGGTCAGGCAGCTGAATGAAAACTGTCACTGGAGAGCTGAGTCCCTGAGCTGCTGGCAATTGAGCCTTTATACCTGCCCATAGCACCTTCCCAGTCACACCTCACCGGGCTGCTTGGAGGCAAAGGGCAATCAAACACACATTGTCAGTCCTTCCACCACAGAGTATCCTCACTTACAACCCCAACGAGTTTCAAAAGAGGTTCACCTTGCACAGTAGTGCAATATTGTGGCAATAGTGACGTTCTGTACAAAAGATAACAACAGTGTGGTTTTGTATATGGTGATGTTTTTAGAGGAGTGAAGTATTTGACAGTACCTGCTGAAATTTGGTACATAGAAATACTCATTAATTAAGAAAAGACTTCATAAAATTCTGGAGTCTCTTCATGATTAACAGAACCTTCAGACAAGATCCTGAATTTAAGGATGCATTACTCAGCCAAAACAATGTATTAGACCCAAGTATAAATATACTTCCAGTGTGAACATTGATCAAATTGGGAGGATGATATACTGATATTCTTTCTTGTGGATTGTGTTAGAAAGGGACTGGTCAGAGCTTGCAAAGATGCTGAACATCTTTCTGATGTTGTAGCACTGCAACCAGCAGGTCAGAGCAGGATTGCCTGTGCCACTGCTGTTCTCTCTATCTGCTATGTTTCGCCTTTTTTAATTTTTTTTTTAACTGTTGGTGTGTCCTTTTATTTCAAATTTTGGTGTCATTGCCTAGAATTAAAAAAGTGGAACACATTTTATGTGAAGAAGATAGTTCAGGTAAGAAGGGAAATGTGTGTCTTTCTATGTCAATATTGTGCCTCCCAGACAGAGGCCGTTGTCTTCGATTCCATTCACTTGAGTTGCTGCTGGGTACATTGCTGGGCTATCTGTCTCATGCTGAATTAATTGCTTTTAATTTCATAGGACTGCAGTGATGAGCTTGTGGACTCTTATGTGAGACACTACTGGGTCTGATGCACATTTGCAGCCAATTTGTAGGCATTTTTACACTCTGATTTAGTTGCTGATAAGGTGGATTTCAAATGACACTGGAATTTGTGAGAGGAGGCATTTCATCTGTCAGTCTGTGTCCATGATGGGGAAGTTTAGAGACTGGTCCATAGAGCCCAGCTAAAACCAGAGGAGTAGGTTACTTTAATTGCAATCCCATCTGAAAGATCATTGATTCAGGAGATGCAAATACTGAACATCTTTGCCACTCCACAGAAGTGGCCTGTTCAAGATCCCGCTGTAAAATAATCTGGATATGGATCAAAATTACTAATACAGAAATGGATCTTTCTGTCCTAAATCTAGATGGAGTCACCAAGCTCAAACTATCTGTCTGAGAGGATGTAGTTTGATCAGCCATGCAGGAATACTGCATTCTTTGATTTCAGTAGCCAGGCAAAGAAAATGGGTTTAAAAATGTGTAAGGCTGAGAGGCAAAGACCTCTGCAGTGATCTTGTGATTGCAGCACAAAAGCTTGGTACTGCATGAGGTCTGGTTTGATTGTAGGTTTGGTATTGTTTCTTGAGGTAATATGAAACAATGCATTGCATTCTGTAAGCTTTCTAGAATGTTCTTGAACATGTGTTGCTTAAAAACCATTAGGAAAAACATTTCTGAAGCTGTGTTAGCTTATTAGAGCTTTTCATCTGTGCAGACTGCATAGGCAGCTTGTGAAGAAGTCAGGATGCCAGACCCAGAGCTATTTGTTTTTTGTAGCTGCAGAATATGATTTAAATATGGCATTACTGGCTGGCCCATTTTTGAAGTTACTGCCAATTAATCTTGCTATACACGTAATTTTCTTAAAACTTCAACAGCACAATCTGGGTGCACATTCTAACTTGAGTTACATGGTTTTAATTTATTGAATAAACTCCAGTGGATGCTCTGTTAGGAATCCAGTATTTTCAGATATCATTTGTGTGTTACTTAATGAGGTATAACCCGAATCACCACCATGCAGTTCAGAAATAGAAGGCAACAGCTGTAATACTGAGAAGGAGGTGCAGGTCATGAGTTCAAACCTTGAGATTAAAGGGATGACTTTTACCCTACTGTCTTTACTTTGTCATGCTTGCTATAAGTAGATGTCAAGGCCCTCTGGTTTACAAACCACTGAGCTTATATTTCTCTGTCTTATTTTAATTATTTTTATTTTTAGTTAGTGAATCTGATCATTTTCCTCTGCTGATATTTAAGTCTTACTGACTTAAGTGGAAGCAGGATTTCCTGTGGTGATTAAAACCACAGGTGCTAGGATTAAGGAAGGCCTTTCTTTCAGTGGCATATAGACTAAAACTGGAATGATACATAGAAGATTAGTGTGGCATCCTCAAGGCTGACAAGCAGATTTGGGAAAGGACATGAGGGGATCAAACTCTGGGAGGTGTAACCACGGGGAAACTTCTCTGGCAAAGTTTTTAGGAAGACTTAGATCTTAACTGATTCAAAGCTGGAAATCAGCTGTTGGAAGCAGAAGCCTCTTTGGATGGAGCACTGATGTGTGCAGGCTTTATGGGAAATGTGTATGTTTTTGGGATATGGGCTTTAGGCTATTGATGCTTCCCTAGACCTCTAATGTCTGGCTGTACTCTGTGGAGACAGGGTGCAACTTTACTGGAGAGAAGCTATTTTAGGAGTTGTAAAATCCCAACCATGTCAAATGTGAATAATGTAGCTAATGTAGACTAATGGTGATGTTCCTTTCTGTTCCGTTTTTCCTCTTATCCATAAGAATTTTTTTCCCCTTTCCTTCAGATTTTAGTCATTCTGGCTTGAGGTGTCCTGTCTAAAGTTCCGATGTTGTTTTGGGGTTTTTTTTGTGGTCTTTGGTAACAGTTTTTTTGGAGTTAATTGCATTCTAGATGTCTTTTATTAAGCTGCAGTTTTAAACACAGACTATACACTGCTGTGGGGACATAACAGCTTTGTTTTCTTACTTGATGGTGGGAGATGATGCCATTCCAGAAGTTCTCAGAGATGACACCTGAATGGCTTTTTTGGATCAGATCCTGTTGACTACTCCTGTGACTGTTTCCACTGAAACTATTTAATCTATTTAAATCCTACAAACTTTTTTTTATGTATACAGATTTGTATGTATGAATGCATATATTTATAAATACACAAAAAATGTGTGTGTCCGTAAATATATATAAAAATAAAAGTTCTTATTCCTGTTTTATATTTGTTCTGTATATATTTAAAAGAAGTTCTGGCTCACATAAATAAATTATCTCTTTATATATATATATATATATCAGAAACATACCTTTGATTTGCAAGTTGACAAGTAGATAGATATGTATATGTGGGTAGCAGTCTTGCGTGTCAAATAGCATGTTCTATAAAATAGCCTTTATCTTCTGGAACATGAGTGCTGCAGGAATGGGCTGTGGTTGTGTGAAATGCAATCCTGGGGTAGTGGGGCTGCTTGTGTTAATAAGGTCAGCAGGGTTTGCTCTCAAATTCATCCAGGCGTTACAGCGCACACTAATGAAATGTGCAGCACAGAGGTATGGACTTCTACTTCACTAAGGATAATAAACAGTAAAATCTAAGGTTTTATTATAGTATATATTACAATTTTCCATTATTTGTCATCTCCTCTTTGCCTCACCTTTATTAGGTGCCACCTTGGCTCTCCGAGTTGAACCTTTATACATGTATTTTTATAAAAAGGAGAATTCAAAAGGTTTTTTTCCCTAGCACCCTGCATCAGAATGACTGAGATTCTACACGACCACAGTTATGGCTGCAGATTTCTGTGCGTGCCACAAAGAATTAATTGTGCAATCATCCTGCACTCGTCATCAGTGTGAGAATTTACAAAAGTCACCTCTTAACTTTTAAAAGTTATTCCTCTTCCAACAATGTTCTTTAGTTTATGAAATGTGACCAGCCACCTTCCTTAATGACCTGGTCGTCAGCAGTTTTAGAAAGATTATTGCCTTTGTATTTTGCACAGTGCATTTGCGTATAACCAAAACAATCTAAAAAGAAACCACAAATTGTAAAATCCTGACCACATAATTTTTAACTTAATAGGAAACACGAAACCTTTACATTTAGTGAAGTAACTTTCCAGGTGTCCCTGTTTTTCTAATAAACAGTTAGTGTTTATTAAAAAAAAAAGAATATGTAAAAAAGACAGTATTGTATTGAATTAAAAGCCCCAAAACAGATAAGTTCTGTTCTTTTCCCATATGGACGCTAAGGGCCCATTCCCACTTTTTGACTTACAAAGCTTCCACTGACAGCAGCCCCACAGGATAAGGCCATTTCATAGAGGCACAGGGAAGAGATAAATGTAAGCTGAGTTAACCTTCACTGTCTGATTATCCCAGCAGCTTTTGAAACTAACAAGCAGTCATCAATAAAAGCTATTGTGGACTGAATAAAAACTAAAAAGCTTTGCAAGATAAAATACAAAACTACAATTGGGATAACAGTCACAAAAATTAACAGTAGAATGTAGAAGGAGAATTACCTGTGTAAAAGGCCATGTTGCAGTTGCATTCTGTGATATAACACTTTATCCAACTTTGTTGAGTGCCTGCAGTTTGGTTCTACCATTTCCAACAATTTTTGATTTCCTCTTCCGTGTGTTCCTCACTTTAGCAAGGTAAAAATGACACCTGTTTGAGTCCAGTTTGCAGGACTTCTGTAGCAAAAAAGTCTCCTTAAATGTGCAAGGGGGAGATTTTAGAACTAAGACCAGATCTATCATGATGTATATGTTCCAGGTATTTTCCATTTAGATTACATAATGGAAAGTCAATGTTTATGAATGTGGATGTGTATTTGAATGATTTGGCTAGCACATAGGTGTCCCTTCCTGGAGCAAACTGGAGCAGCTCAGGCATGTGTGGTGGGCTTCTGCAGCTGCTGGGGATTTAGCCCAAGTGGCCAGGGCTTTTGGAATGGAGTGTGCATGCCCGGGAAGTTCTGCGTGGCAAAAACATCTCCATGGTGACATCGGGAAGTTTTAGGGAATCCAGCTTTGTTGCAGCCATAAGGCAAAATGGAGACATGCACCTGGCAAAGCCTGACACCCTATGTCACACTAAAAGGGTCAGAAGAGAAGCAAAGGGTTTTTCTCAAATGAAAATAAACCCAAGATTTATCTTAATTATTTTCTTTTTATATTTTTTTTTTCCCCTAGATGGTCTAAAAGACACTGAGTAATCATTGCCAAATCAGAAGGAATCTTAGCAATTTTCAAAATCTAGTTGGACTGGTTTGCTGTCAGCCTGGCTGGATCTCTGGCAGCTTACAGGGAGGGCTTCTCTGGAGCCTGGACCTCCTGCAGCTCCATGGCTAGCTGGGCACTGAACACAAGGGGGTGGGTGGCCTCCAGCAGGACATCCCTAAGGCTTTAGGGTTTGTGAAAGACACTGCCAAGTTTGGGTTGGTTGGGGTTTTGTTTTTTCCCCTCACCAATAATAAACTTTCAAGGATCAAAATACTTTGTAATCTGGCGGGTTGTGTCTGCAGAGGGATCCTGAGAGGTGGGGTAAGTTCCCTGCCTGAGGAGGGTGTCCAGCACTGTCCCAATCACTGCTCCGAAGCCCTCGAGGTGAGTGGCACGCAGAGCCAAGTGTTACAGGGCCAAAGTTGCTGTATAAGGAATTCCTTCATGGTTTCAGCTGTAGCTTTTGGAGGAAATAATTTAATAACCCTTTTCTTTAGAAGAATTTGCGGTTGAGGTACCTCGTGTAATAGAGCTGATTCCTCAGCTGGCTAGCAGTGGAGCTGTGAGATGTAACAGCTCAAGGAACTGTCCCCTTGGTTTTGTACAGGTGTGCTGCAGAAGTGAAACCAGCTGAGTCTACATCTTGAGCTTGCTTGTTTATTTGAGTAATTTTGGAAACATTGCCATTCCTGACACTGCAGCTGTGTTTTTGAGGTCAGTAGGAGCAGGACATTGACATATACAGCAGTAAAAGAGTGATGTTGTGGCGGAGAGGTTTAATCTGGCCTTGCAGGAATTCATGGATTTAAGTGGAAAGCACCATTAACTCTTGCATTGTGAGGATGCAATCTTGGTCGTGTGCAGAGCTCTACATACCCACATGCTGGTAAAGAATTAAGTTTACTTTTAGTGTCTGTGTGTATACATATACCTGTCAAAAATGTATTTTCATAGCTCCTCCATCTCTCGGAGAACGTCATCGTTGCTGGTACCCACAGCAGTCTGAGGTTAGCTGGCCATGTTGGCACAAGATTCCCCTGCAGCAGAGCCCTGCCAAGGCAAACAGCGTGTGGCAGCTCCGTGCTGCTGGGTGCCTCCATCACCCCAGCACACAGCCACAGCTGCTCAGAGGAAGCAGTTTTCCTTGCTGGGAAGGAAAAACTTGCATTTAATTTGGGGGCTGGCATTCTCCAGCTTTGGAAAACATTTGGAAATTTTGCGGAAAGAAGATGGTTCCTGAGGTGTGGTCAGCTGGAGGAAGCCTTCGGTGGTGTTTGGCTGGTTTGTGTCTTACATGATTCTCAGTGTGCTTCCAGGTCCCAGCCATGCTACCTCCTTTCTCCTGTGTGTGTTTACCTGTAATACCACTGGCAATGGCTCAGCTGTTCTTGGGAACATCTATGGCCCTTCAAGGCCCTCTTCTACATCTTTCTTCATCTCTGACAATAGAGGTTCTTCAAAAACAGCCTTGCCCCACTTAGGATGATGTTATTGGAAAGTTCTGGCAAGTAAAACCTGTGACAACTTAATTCAGAAGGGAATGTAGAGCTAAAATGGGTGAGAGTGAAGAAAAAGGCTACTTGATAACTTTTTAAAATTAATGTACAGTGGTGATAAATGAACTGTACAGGAAAAGCTTTATGGCATTAAGTTGAGGGATGCCTAGTAGACTGTGGAGTGATTTCCCTGGGGCAGAGTAAGGTATAGATGGAGCCTGTGATGTTTGTTGTGGCCAAAAGAGGCAGCGGAAAAATTGAATTACAGGCATAGCCAAAGCATTTGGGGCTTGAGTGTTTCTGTCAAGTGCAGATGAGGATGTATTTGCACGCTTCTGACAGGAGAGGAGACCTCAACGAAGGAGCAAATCCTCCTCATCTGTCGTCTCTCTCTCCTTGGCCGGTAGTGCCGATTACCAAGGTATCCGGGGAACAGCGAGAATTGCCCGAAACACACTTGGAAGTGAAACTGAGGGGCAGTGCCGAGGAGCGTTCCGTGACAGAGCAGCGGGCAGAGCTGCCCCGCAGCCTTGAACAGGAACGCGTCTGAGCGGTGTCCAAGAGGCGTGTTATGCCTCCTCTAACGCCAGAGTGCTATTTGGCCCAATTACTTTAATAATAGGTGCAAGAAGCACTAAAGCCTTTATTTTAAAAAGAAGTAAAATAAAAGCCTGGCAGGACTTGCTTTTTCTTCGCGGCTCCGGGCTGCCTCCCCTCTCCTTGCCCCGGGCTGAGGCACCTCGGCAGCGGCCGGGCTGCGGCGAGTCGCTCGCCGGTGGCGCGGAGGGGAATAAATAGCCGGGCGGCGGCGCGGAGCCCTCCGCTC
>VXBQ01015511.1:173919-275344 GCA_013400175.1 Phainopepla nitens
CCTTCCCCCCACCCCCCGCTCCTGATTTTGGTTTTACAGCGCGCTGAGAGCAGCCTCTCTGCCATTTACTTGGTTTGCAGGTTTGTTGTATCTATTTGGGGGCTTTTTTCCTCGTCCTTTTTTGCTGTCCGATTCACTCCACCCCCGAATTTCATCTAGTTGTAGCAACTTGCGGGTTTTTTTTCTTATTTTTATTTTTTTTCTTATTACTGGTGTTTTTTTTCACTAGCGCCTCCCGTGCGTTTTCCGATTGCGAGCCGCCCTCGCAGCCCGGTTTTTAAGAGCATTTTATCCGCAGATCTCCCCTTTGTTTGCACAGATCCCCTTTTTAATTTTTGAATTTTTTTTTCTTTTTGTCGTTCGTTGTTAAAGTCACTTTTTTTTTTTTTTGGTGGGGGGGCGCTGTATTTAAACACTTAAAATGCACTGCTATCTCCTGAGCGTGCTCCTCACCGTGGATCTGGCCACCGTGGCTCTCAGCCTGTCTACCTGCAGCACCCTCGACATGGATCAGTTTATGCGCAAGAGGATCGAGGCAATCCGGGGCCAGATCTTGAGCAAACTGAAGCTCACCAGCCCCCCGGACGAGTATCCCGAGCCCGAGGAGGTGCCCCCGGAGGTCATCTCCATCTACAACAGCACCAGGGACCTGCTGCAGGAAAAAGCCAACCACAGAGCCGCCACTTGCGAGAGGGAGAGGAGCGACGAGGAGTATTATGCCAAAGAAGTTTACAAAATAGACATGCAGCCTTTTTACCCCGAAAGTAAGTTCTCTGTGTTTGTGCATGTGTGCGTGATTTCGCCCCCGAGGCTTAGCGGTGCTCAGCACCTTTAAATAGCACCCCCAGGCATCGTAATCTGCCTTCTGTGCTCGGCTCGCTTGTCATCCCCAGCATCGCTTAGGTGGAGGCTTCTAGGTTTTAATTTAGGTGACGGGATATACACATGACTGGGTGGGTATGTTGGGGGGGGTCACCTGTTGCCCCAGACTCGCGAGGTTTCCCGACCCCTTTGAAGTGACCCAGGAATCCCTCAGGGTGCCTCTGCTGCCACCACCGCGTACCTGAGCACAGCTCCCCCCTGCCGCGATCCCACTCCCTCCCCAGCACCGGGTTTAGCTCCCCGGCAGCCCCGTGTACAGCCTCCAGAAACAGCCAATATCTTTCCACTGCTCTTATTTCCCTTGGAGTGTCTGGAACGGGCAGGTTTCCATCTCTCCATAACTGTAAAGAAAAGGAGGTCTTAAAAAAAAAAAAGAAAAGAAAAGTCGCCAGCTCGTCTTGTCTGTGTCCCTCTAGAACATTGTCCCGCAGAGTGCTGTTCACATTGGTGCTCAGAGGCGACAGAGACGTCCTCCCTCCTCTTCCTACTTTAACTAGCCTCCCCTTTCGGTTCGTGGGCACTTTTCATTTCAGGTACAAAAAACTTTTCCCTTCTGGGTAGCCTTGGTTCTTGGAACCTGTCTCAGCCCGTCTGCCTTTTGCTGTTTTTAACGACCTTCTTGTGATGCGTGCCACGTTTTGCACAAAAAAAAAAAAAAAAGTAAAAATGCTCTATGCGGACCAAACTCACTTAGAGTGATTAATAATCATAACGACCTGCCTTTTTGTTTTGGTAGTGAAGCTTAAGTGCATAGGAAAAAAAAAAGGAAAGAAGGAAAAAGCACCGCACTGCCTTAAAAGAATCTAGATCATCATACCGAGGAAAGTGAAATACCAGAAGCAGAAAATAACTTCACCGTTCGCATAACCAAACGCTAGTCCCTAGTCATTTCATTTAGCTCGCTTCCCTCCCCCACACTTGATGCCCTATATACTTGCTGTCTGTTTCTCAAAAGCACATAGCTCTTGCTCAAATAGATAATTCAGCCATCTTGGTAACTTTATCCTAGAGTTTCTAATTGCATTTTCCCCTTATTTATTTTTAGTTTAGCAAGTTGTAGCTCTGGGGCTTGCTCCGTCTTGCATGGGATAGTCCTAGGATGCCAGCCAAGGTATCTGAGCCCCACGCTCTGTGCAGCTGCCTCCCTCTCTTCCTTTAGTCTTAAATGAAAACATCAGGTACAGGACATCCTGGCAGTCAGAGACATTTTATTATTGTAATTATGGCACCATCCTTAATAGCCATGATAAATACACTCCACCCTTGTTACCCTTGGGGAAGAAATACTTTCTTTTTTAAAGAAAAACCCGCATATTTGGAGCCAAGTGGGTATGAGCAGAGCAATTCAGTATAATTCATAGCTGTAGCAAGAACACAGAAGTCATGCTTGTTTTCCATGTTGATGTACTGTATTATTTTGCTGGTGGTTTTGGTAGAAGTCTGCACTTCCTTTTGAGACCTAATAGATCATACCCAGGGCAGAGGAGCACCTGTGGGCACAGGTTGGGGCGAGCTGTAGCAGTGCCTTGGCTTGGGGAGTTGACCCAGTAGCAGAGAGTCTCTGAGAATTGTAAAGTGCATCCGTCCTGAGCACATCTGTCCTCTCTCCTTGCTTCAACAAACTACAAAGAACCAGAAGGCCAAAATACAGCTGCATACTTCTCAGAAAATTAAAATATCTGTGGTGTGTGACTTGGATAGTATTGACAAAAGAGGATCTATTTTTAAAACGTTGTCAGGGGCCAGATTTGGTCTGAAGTATCGATAGAGGCTTTGAAAGAGCAAAGGAGATTGCAGGTATCTACCAACAGAGTGCATCAGACGTTTGGGATCCGAGGGCCAGCTAGCAGCAGACCCAGCACTACTGTGCGAGGGCTGTCGCTAACATCAGAGTAAGTAGGTTAACTGTTTTTCCACTGCTCTCTAGTTATGCTGGATGGAGCAAACCTTTCCAAAAAAGACAGTAAGGAAGAAATCACTCCACCATATTTTAAAGGAAGAAATTGAAAGCGCAGCTCTGGCGGCCACAGGCACTTTCTCCTAGGCATTTCAGAGTAGATTTTTTTAACTCTGCAGTGTCTGCTGTGTTGGAGACAGGCAGGAGGGAGAGGGGGATCAGTCTTGAATGCTCTGGAGGTCAGAAGCTGCTGGAAGGCAGGCATGGGAAAGATCAGTGGTTCAGTTTTTACCGCAAGTTGTTAGCGTTCAGTAACTGACTACAACCCAAGTATTACAAATATGCTCTAATTATACTCATAGTCAGCAATATATCACTACAGATCGCTGATAGGTCTTCGTGGGGCATTTTGTAAAGTTCAGACTAAATATTTTTAGCAATGAGGAGATTTAAAAGGAAAACTATAAGAGATATTGTATATACCCTAAGGCATATTTTGTCTTAAATATTATCCTTGGCCAACTGTACTGTATAAATACAGTAAATATGAATAGAACTGGCAAGATGCCAATCTCCTGGGATGAATTTTAGTCAAGAAGGTATTTATGGGATATAAATAATACTGTGTCAACATTTAAAGAAGGGATCTGATTAGTTTTGAAATTATTCATATTAATCTTTTCACATGCTGTTAATTTAAGGCTCAAACTAAAGTTGTCCTAAGGTTTACTGATAGTTTGCATTGAGGAAGTAAAGGGGCATCTGGCTTGAGAGTCCACTTGAGGTTAAGGATACTTCGGGATATAGGTGGAGATTCAGCAAGTCAGGGACCACCTGACCCAAAAGCAACAGATGTGCAAGAAGTGTCAGAAGAAATACCACAAAGATATTTGAAAAAACAGAGGGCTTTTGTCTGTCAAGCATGCCTTGTGCTCAGGGCAGTATGCATCTGTATGAGTGTGAATCTCTCCTAAGTCCAGGTGGCAGTCAGAATTTGAGGTTTTTCAGAGCAGTTTGAAGAGGAAGGTTGGATATTTTGTTCTCTGAGCACAACATCAGAGAGTTCTTGGGAATTTTGTGCCTAGGGAAAGTTACCTGAGTAAATGTTTAAAACTGCTTACTGTGAATGCTGGATCACATTAGAAGCTTATTCAGTTCTTCACTGAATATCTAGGGCCTGATACTTAAGCTAGGTGATGATTGCCATTGCACTGAGAGTAAACAGAAATTTAATGCCTACACAATTAAGGATTGTGAATTGTAATGCTAATGAATAACGGGTATACTTGATAAAAACAGGCAACACGTATCTGTCGTCTTCATTCAAAGCAATTTTTACCACAGCCAGTGAACTAGTTTGTAGTGATAGCTTAAGGCCAATGCAGGTAAATTTTTAAGTTTTCTGCATTCTTGAAGATAGGTTTCTAATACTCATTAACCTAAGAAAACACGGTTCTTCTGAGTTTGGGCCTGGTTTTTCATGCATTTTAAGCTACCTTAGTGTGAAGGAGCCTCAATGGGTTCCATCCTGCACTGGTGGTTAGGATTAGTCTTCTCAGGAGCTCTGTCCCATGAATATTGCTTTACATAGGCCATCATTTTGCTGAATGTTTGCCCCATGAAAGACAACATTATAAGCTGGCAGGGCACAATGGCATGCTTCTACTTTATCAACAAGGACTCAATTTACCAGCAGTTACACATAGGTGGGTTCCTTGTCTTCAGGGTACCAGAACTGCTCCTGCAGACAGCTCCCAGCACTGACTGCATCATTACCACAATGTTAACAGCTCACCTGTGTTTGCATTTAGCTCAACACAAGTCTAATCTGTCAGGTTTTCCCATGTTATTAATGATATGGAAACAGGGTCAGGAGGAACAACTTATTTTTAAACTTGTTAGCTATGCTGGACCTGGTTGTGCTCTGGAGCACCTCTTGTAGGAGGGGTGTTTGCCAGGCATACTCTCTGCATTTCAGAGAGCACCTGAAACGATATGAAGGCTTTCCCAAGGAGAGACATGGGGGAAACAGTTCTTTATTCCTTAAGGAATGACACTTAATGCAATCTTTGTGGGTGGAAAACCCCAGGAAATTGCAAATGGTTTTAGAAAGGCACAGGGTGATTTTCTAGACAGTAGCCCTCTACATACTGAGAGGGATAATAAAATAACATGCTCTGGTGCACTAATGAAGGGCAGCACCACATGTGCTTCCTGCCTGGCTTCTGAATCACGAGCCACTTTTACTGTAAGCAGGGTGCCAAGCTGGGAAGCAGGGGGGAAGGTCCAAGAGCCAGTCTGGAATGATACATGGTCCTTGAGTCTCTTCCAGAGGATGAAGCCTACAGAAAAGCTAAATACCCATTACCCCCCTCTTTAACACTGCATGGTCAGATGAGCTACAAGACAGGGCTATATTCCCAAGTCCTTTCCATAACCCTCCTGGAATTTCTCTCTTGTATCTGTTTTAAAGAGGCACCTTTCACTGGAGTTTGGTGAGTGAGAAGGTTTGACAGAATCGTGGAATCATATAAGTTGGAAAAAACTTTTAATGTCATCTGAGTACAACTGTTAACCTACCACTGTGAAGTTCACCACTAAGCCTTGTCCCTGTGTGCCACTTCTGTGCTTTTAAATACCTCCAGGGATGGTGACTCAACCACTTCCCTGGGCAGCCTGTTCCCCTGCTTAAAAGCCTTCTTGGTGAATATGCAGCAGTGCCCCTGCTGCTCCCCACCCTCCAGCCATGGACAGTATGAATGTTTTGTATTCCCAGTGTCCTTTCTGGAAATGTGCCCTTGTCTTCTGCTCATGGCTGGAGATGTGCAGGGAGTGCCCAGAGCTTGTGCTGCTCTTGCTGGCTCTGCTTGCAGGACTAGTGTGAGTAGGTGATTGAGTGAGGAGAACAGAGCATCATCTTAATTAGATGGTGGTTTTAGCCTTGCTCCTCTTTGGTACTCTGCATGAGAACTGTAGGGTTCTCGTCAGGATGGCTGTGTTACTTCGAAGTTACTGCTTCCAGCATTTTGCTGTCAGCTTGAGATTCCTGTTTGCACCAGAGCTGAGCAAAAGGATGAATGAGGAAACTGGCTGTCATTCTCAGTGAGCTTCTTCAGCACAGCCCTGAAACATGCAAGGAGCTTCACACGCATGAACAGACTCATTAGCATTAAGGCTCTGTGTATGCCTAATTAGCTTCCTGAGTTGAGGCCCATTTTATGGTGCATTTGCAGGGATGAACAAAGCCAGACAGTTCAAATCCCTCTCACTGTGTTGAAATCTGTCATTTGGGCATGGGAGCCCAGTGAGAAGGAAATGCTTTACAGCATTTTTTAGAGAGGAAAGAAGAAACTCTTCAGTGATCCTGAAGAAGGCTGACCCTGTTGGGCAGCTGCCTTCCTTTGCCTTTGCACTGATGTGCTAGGCTGCTCCTGTATTACAGATAAAGAGAGGAACCCCAGGGTATGGTGACAAAACGAGTCATGAGTGAAGACACAAGAAGGTTTTCGTTCCTGTTGTGAAACCATATGCAGCACATTTTCAAGCAGGCAGTTTTTAGCTTGAGGATGATACACTCCCCAGGTATTATTTAATGTAGTAATGTGTTACGGATGTTTCTGCTGGTTTGTTTAAATTAAAAGGATTGGTTTGGTCGTTTGTTTTGGGAAAGCTTACACCCTGCCTTCCACCAAAGGCTGTTGCTTGCTTCCCCTTCAGTCTGTGCTGTGGATAGTCAGTGCCTAGCTCCAGCATCACTGTCAGTTGGCTTCCTGTAGTAGTCAATCTGAAGCAGCAATGTTTCTTCTTAAAACATCTCCCCTTGCTTGGCCATGCTGTCTGTGCTGAGTTAAGTGATTGCAGCTGGGCATCCGACTGTACGAGACATACAGCTGCAAGGTATAGAGGAGAAACTTGAAGATTGGTCTCTAACAAGACAATGAAATGTTGGGAAAAAAACCCCTTAGTGTCAAGGGTTGTGTTTTATCTCCCTCCAGTGTGACCAGTTGTGTTTGGATTTATGAATTACTCATGAGGCTGTTCACTGCTGTGGTTCTCTTACCTCAAATGGCACAGGCCTGGCTTTGCAGAAATGAAGTGCTAGACCTGGCTTTGTTAGACCTGTCTGTTCTTTATAGTTTTTTACCTGTGTTTGGTGCTCTGCAAGTTGGTCCACAGTACAGAAGTTGCTCGTTTGGGTAAAATAGCATTTGTTAGAACAACCAGGTTTTCGAAAGGGAACATGACAGTTCATACCACTGGGAAAGCTTCTGATTCCTTGTGTTTTCTTGGAGGTTTTGTTGGATGAGTTAAGGCAGCTGTGCAGAGAGACTGCTTGCTCACTGTGAGGAGACAGGCTTTGCAGTCTGGGCTCTCTGGCATCCATGTTTGGTTTCCAGGGGATGGTGGACCTCACAGGCACCCCTGCAACAGATTTGTGGCAGAGAGTGTGGAGACGATTTTCAGAACATCTGCCCCTTGTTCAGGTTTTCATTTGGACAGTGACTGAGGAGTGCTTCTCCTTTCAGGTGTGATGCTCATTGACATATTCAGCTCTTCATTGTAGAGCTGAACTTTTCCCCTCTGAATCCACCTTCAGGAGGGAGCCTCTTTTTGTTGTTTTATAATACTTAGTACAGTGTGGTGCAGTTATTAAAAATAACTGTATAAATTATAAAACATAAGTTGACCTCATAGCTGATCCTGCTTTGAGCTGGAGGTTGGACTTCCAACATGAATTAACCTGCAATCCTTGTAATACTACATTTTAATACAAGGAAAACAATGCATTGTATTTCAGCTTCCACAGGGTGGTCTTGATTCAAGTATATACCACCACGTTTCTAAAGATGTGCTGTTTTCTCTCAGTCTTGGATTTGTCCCTGTGCTGTAGCTTTCTAGCGCCAAAATATTCCTGTTCTTCTCTCCCTCTGCACTTGGTTTTATTTTGCTTTTCTTGCTTGCATGTGGCTTTTCAAATAAGCATGGTAAGTTGCATGAAAATAGACTACTGTGTTGGACTTCAGCAAAAGCTGTGGCATAGTTTTAGGCAAACTGAGGAGGGGCAGGGAAGGAAAATGTTGTGATACTGACCTTTCACTTTGCTTGTTTGGCTCCTTCCCATCGTATCTAACCCCCACTGCACTGACAAATACCACATCTGTCTTGACAGGCAAGTTCACAAATAACCATTCATTCATAACTTGGAGCTGCTGTAAGACTCCTTATGGATTGCTTAATCTGACAGTTGTGCATTTGAGCAGAGGCTTTGAAGCAAAGACTTTGTAGAATGACCGTGAGTTCAGCCTGACTTTGTGCAAGCTAAGAGGGAGGTCTTGTGTGAAAGTGGATACTGTACTTGAGCGTGTGTTGCGTGCGTGCATGCGTGCTCACACGTGCGTGCATACATTTTAGAGTATTAAAACATCTGGTGTTGCCAAAGCCCAAATTGGAATGTTCTGGGAAAGATAATTTAATTTTTAGCTTCTGGATTCATTTCAGTGATGGTAATTTCAACACTTCCTGGGGAGAGTCTATCAGTGGTTGTGTGCATCAAATGCAGCAGTAAATCTGTCATTCTTTCCATTTCAGTTTTTCAGGCTTACAACTTGGTTATTTTTCCCTCTTTGGCTGGTGTTAGTATCCAGTGTTTTCCCTGGCTTCATGTCTTTTAAACCCCTGCTTTGAATTTTAAAAGGCAAGCTAAGCCTGTTGAAGTTCCTTCTCTTACTTGTTTTTGTTTACTTATAGCATTTGCAATTCAGCAGCCAGCTCAGCTGAAATAGTGATGGTAATATATCTTTGCCATAGTGATGATTGAAAGATAGGAATCAGAACATGTTGGTTTTTATTCCTTGGAGTGGGAAAAAAAACAGTCCACAAAATCCCCCAACCCTGTGGGTGAACTTTGTTCTCACAAGGCTGAAAAACTAATAGGTGTTAGCAGCACTGACTCTTTCAAAGTGGTCAGAGAGCACCTCACAATCACATATTTGATGAAGGCTTCTGCACAATAATACTTACTAATTCTGAGCCTGCAGTTGTGTTTACAGCTGATGTCCAGTACCCCAGGTTGAGAGAGTGGTCCTTGCTTATTTCAGTGGACGTTGTCCAGTATGTATAAAATTACTTCTTTTGGGCTTTGGGCAAACAGTCTTAAAGATCTCTAAGACTGCCAAGATGTACACTTAGAAGAACACCTGCAAAACTTTACATCTTCCAAACAGTGTGTAATAACAATGCTGCAAATTTAGCCTCTTCTGATGCAGCAGTGGGTTGAAACAATGGCACAAGTGGTGATCAGGGCCTGGTGTTCACCAGAGCCTTGAACAGGCTGCTGCTCCTTGTCCCAGCTCTGCTTGGTCTCATGGATGGCCGAGACCAGCAAAGCTGAGGGACATCTCTGCTCTCCCTGACGGTGGAGGGGCAGCTCTGCCCTTTGCATCACAGTTCCTGGCCTTTGTGCTTTGAGACTTTGGTGCAGGAATTGATCCAGCTGACTGGAGAATAGTTACGCAGAGCATTTAATGAATGCCTAAGCAAGAATTATGGATGCCAAGGTTCAAGTCCACTTGCAGTTCATTTCTGCCTTCAAGTGCCTGCAGGGGATATAAGAGATATTTGCCTTCAGGGAAGGATAAATTACATATTGTATTTTCCAACATGATAGGACATTGTAAACAGTTTGGAGATGTGTTGGATGTATGCAGATCATTGATGTTCTCATTCTCACCCAATCTCCCAGAGATCCAACCCAGTTTTCTTGGCTGTAGCAGTTGGCTCTGGGCCTCCCTGGCAGAGTGAGGGCTTGTATGTCTTGTGCTAATCACTGCTTTGTGCTCAGATTTTTCTTGATGCACGCTTTGGAAGTGAAGTAGCCACATTTCAACATTGAGGTTTGCTGAAAGATGTCTGTATGTTTCACTTGTTGTGCTCATTGCGTGTTTATCCAGCCTGCGATGGCAGGCTATTGCAGCAGACACACATCTCCAGATCTGTGAGTGGAGAACAAGTTCCAGCTTTCTTGAAAATCAATCTGCTGTTCTGATCTGGTGGTGTGATAGGAACTGAGAGGCTCCTGCCAGGATACACAGTTTGCAAAGCAAGGGAGCTAAGTGAGCAGCTTTGGCCCAGTTTGGATGGACTTGGGACAGATTGTTGGGGGCCTGACCTTTCTCTCCCTCTTTGAATCTGGATTCCCTCCTTCCAGTTTGCATTTCTCCCTGATGCTAGGAGCCATGTATTTGGAAGTTTCACGTTCTTGTTGCTAATCAAGGAAGAAAAGAGCCCCAAAAGAATCTAGAAAAAGAGATCTTTATGAAGGTGGCCATAGTCTGAGTTACAACAGTATCATGTGTCTGAAGGAACTTGCCTCCTTCCAAGCTGCAGTCCCATTATTTACCACACTTTATTGGGAAACCTAATTTTCTCTGGCTGGAAGTATATTTGTTGAGGTAGAGTCTGGAAAGGAATCTGCCTCATGCACACTTGCCACCACTGGGCCAGCTATAAATGTGATACAGTCAAACCTTTCCATTTCTCTGCCTTTGAGAGTATGTTCCCCAGATTAAGGGCCTGGGTCCAAAGCCTTCTGAAAGTGCTGGAAGTCTTTCCACTGGCTGCAGAAGTCTTTGGTCAGGTATTAAGTGTCATTCCTTTGTTTCAGGGAGTTGCCACATCTCCAATATGTATTGGGGCGTATTAGTGTGATGTGGTGCTTTCCCCTTCATTGAGTTTCCACTGGAGACATTCTTCTGCATAAGGCCCTGAAAGACAAAGACCACGTTTGAAAATAAACACCTTAGTTAGCTTTATTGATGGACTCATTTGTTGGCAGATGTCATCTGGGATCAGCATATGGTGGCAATATGGCAAGAACTGCAGAATGCAGAGAAGGAGGAGTGAGTTAAAGTCCTGTGCTTCTTAGGTATTCCACATCTTCCCTGGTCTAAAATAAATGACCATCTGACTGCAAAGGTCTTGGCAAATAAACATGCCATAATATATCTTTATCATCCTCCCTACAGCAAGTTTTTGTCTAGAAGTTCATCACTCCACATCCAGAGGCTTCTTAGAAACATGTGCAAAATCAGACCTCAGCGCCCAGAGCAGGGAGGAATCTAAAGGCTTTGACTAAGAATGTGGCAGATCTCTCTGCAGTGGACTGTTAAGAAAGGTCAGGGCTAAGCCAACAAGGTGTTTTTATGTTATCAATAAAATCTTAAAAGTCAGTTCTGCATACAGCTGGAGCCAGGACGATCATTTCTGAAAGTCAGTTTGCTACATGATATATGCTGAGTTTACAAGCTGGAAAGCCAAGAAGTTTGGAAGCAGGAGCTGTGCTTATAGCATGAAGGTGCATGTGGTTTTACACAAAGCCTCTCTGACTTGATGTGTCTCTGAGCTCACAAAATAACAAGGTTACTTCTGAGATACATTTTTTCGCATGGATGAAGAGCTGGAGCAATTTAATTTGAATCAGTAAAGTCACTCCAGATTTTTTCCTGTGCTGTTGAAACTGGATTATGTGCAGCAGTTGTTTAGGCAAGCAGAACAGTCATTGTGGCGAGGGCTTTAAGCAACACATAAAGGAGTGGTTTCTTTGTAGCCTTTTAGAATCCCAGCCTTTTGTTCAGATGAAGACTGAGGCAATTAAATCTTCTTTGCTGATAAGAAGTGTCCTGAATGCTGTTTTGTATCACATTTGTACTACTACTGTATATTTCTCAAAGCCTGAAAGGACTCAACCTCCACCACAGGTTTTTGGGGTTTTGTGTGTTTGCTTTTTTTTCAAAAAGCTTGGTTTATATTCTATCCATGTGGTACTCCTGTGTCCTGGTGGGATGAGATTTCATTTGATTCAAGATATGAAATCAAATGGTTTGGTTCTTGTTTAATATAAGGTAATATTTTAATATAAATTATTCTAGTGATTAGTTACAGGGATTAAAAATGGGTATCTTTGGGATTTAGGTTGTTTAGCTTCAAGTTCTAGCATTTGAATCGGGTTTAAACCTTCACTTGCTATTTTGAAGACCCATTATCAGATCTCTGGGCTTTTTGTAGGTACCCACAGTAAATGGAAGTTTTGGAGAGGGGAACACATCTGGCTAAGAGTAAGCTGGCGTGGCTGCTGGAAGACCCTGCAGTAAGCAGCCATGAGCTTGGCACAGGCTGCTTTATCCAATTTCAAGTGTCTTCCAGATCTGTGGGCTGTGATCAAGCCACATTTCTTTAAAGCTGTGTGCTGTAATCCATGAGATACTTCCTAGCCTTTTAACTTATTCTCATGGCTCCCATCTGAAACTCCTCTGCTTTGTTCATGTTCTGCTAAGACTGTGGACAGCAGTATTGGACACAGTATTTCAAGAGTGGCTGTGCCATTTTAAAGTTACATGCTTATTGCAAACTCCTTTAATTCAATACTGCACAGTTCATGCAGCTTACTTTGGCAGTAACTTTGCCAGAAGCTCTATAAGGAGAAGTTAAAATTCATGCTTGGGTATTTATCCACCAGGGTCTTTCCCAAGTTCTTTTCAGAGATGCTGACTATCAGGTGGAGTCTCCTACTTTGTAAGTATGGTCCAGTTTATTTGTCCTACAGCTGTATTTCCATACTGAAAAAAGTGTACAGCTTGATAATTCAGGATTCAAGTCACTATTTTTGGTGCATCTTCTTTATTATTTAACCCATCCGTATCATTATTGAATCTGCAGTTGATTAGTAATGGTTTGGTTTCCTTCCAGATGATGGATAAAAATATTACATAGTAGAGTACAGTAATGTGGGACCTTTGTAGGTGCTTTCCTTTCAATAATGGTTTGCTGTCTACCATTGTATTTTAGGTCTCAACCGCAAGGCTTGGATTCATTGACCCTGTTTGTGTCCTGTTGCTCTTATTTCCTAATGAAGCCATTATGTAGCACCAGATTTAATGTCTTGCAGCTACCCAAGTACCTTATGTTACAGCTGTTGTCTTACCTATCTGTGTCACTCACTAAGGTACAGACCAGTGGGATCTCTTTTCCTGGAGCTGCTCTGGATTATATTCTCTTAGTTCCTCTGAGCTCATTCTCATTCCCACATTTCACATATGTTTTTTCTGGGATCAGTATAAGGCTGAGTGTGTAAGTGCGATATCGCAGATTGCCTGTTTGGGATTGTGTATGAACAATTATGTTCTGCCTCAGATTTTTAAGGTATTTTTCAGTGTTTAGGATTTGTTGAAAGCTAGTTTTAATAATTTACATTCTTCCCATGACAGCTCTTTAAAAGAGTCCTTATGCAAGTTATCTGATCTTACTTGTTTTACAGTGTTGTTTTAAGAGTTGCTGGAATAAAAAAAAAAAATCTGTTCATCTTATACTTGCCTGGCTTTTTTATCTACAGAAGTATATTTCATATTTCTGTACTACTACAACAGTTTTTATGGAATGGAGGAATATCACTGTTAAGCTTCCTTAGTACTTAAGTAAATCTCATCTCTAAGTTTCTTGGCCACGTAGCTGGTCTGCTGATTTGTTTTTTCTCGTCTGTTATCTGCAGTTCTTATTTTCTGATGTTATAGTGGTTCTCAGCAGCTGTTAGTTTGAGGTTTAGATTTTTTTGGTAATATATTGTTGCAATTTTTAACTTTATTTTCTTAGAGTGGCATTCTTATGGTTTCATTATGGTTCACAGACAGTTTTCTAACCTGAGTGGTCTTTATTTGTTGATTGTGTATCATTTCTGTTTGTCCAGCAAGCTGTGTCAGTCCATTATCCTGTCCAGTTTTCTCTGTAAACACTTTTGTCCAATTGATTCAGTCCATCATTGTATCATCTTTGTATGACTGTCTCCTTCATAGTACTAAACGCATATGTTCAGTTCTTTGGGACTTCCTGATTTTGTGCATAACACGAATCTTGCCTGTCAAGCACCTTGCTTCCATCTTAAAAATAAATCAGTACTTACATCTGGCTCTTTGAAGTTGCTTAGTTGTTGAAGTGCCAGCAACCTAAAATCAGGGTTCTGTAGAGTACAGCTCATCAGAGGGTCACCATATTTCCTCAGGAGCCAGGTGTAAAGATGTGGCCTGGCAGAGTTTGGTGGCCCTCCTGCTGGGCGAAAACGGTGCCACCCATGGCTCCAACCTGCAGAGTGGGTGGTGATGGGTTATCTGGGGCTTGTACCATTGGCAGCTCTTCCCTCAGAGAAGCAAGGGGCCAGACACCCCAGCTGTGAGGTTAGTTCTCTTGCCAGAAACCATAATTTTGGAAGGCAAATAATATTTTTGGGTTTCTTTTCCATGTTCAATAGCACAAGACATGGGAGACCTCCAAGTCACTGACTCAGTTAGTGACTCCATGTGCAACGTAATTAGTGGATGTGTTCTTCCTACCCCACAGAGAGGTCTGAGCTCTTAACCTATAAAGAAATTTCACTTGTGCTAAAAATAATGTAGAGGGCATAATGGATTGTAAGTCATCCTAGTAATTGCGACTTAGTAAAGGGACCCTGGCATTAGGGTTATCTGTACTTAGATAATAGGAGTTGATACTATCATTAGCACTGAACTGGAGCTAACTCTACCAAGTATCTTCATGGAGCAATCTGGGTTGTTTTTTAAGAAGTTACTGTGTCAAAGAGAGTGACCAATTACTCTGCATTAATCCTCTCTGTGTTAGCCATGATTCCATGGTAGCAGGATTTGTGGCTAGCTGAACATGAAGCTCTGCAGATGAGTTTCTCCAGGTTTTGTTGTACTCTTCTGTCCTGTCTGTGCTGCAGCTTCCAGTCCTTCCATGTCCATCCCTACAGCCATTTCTGGGCTCAGAGAGCAGACACATTCCCATGCAGTACATGCAGCATTTTAGGGATCTTCAGAAGTGGCCTGGGAGCTTCCTGGGCCAGCTGCAGTGAAGAAGCAGAGGAAGGAGTTGAAAGCTGAGCACCTTTGCATCGGCAGACAGGTGTGTGTTCCCTGCACACAGGCAGCTAGTGGCGCTTCTAGTGGCTGCAGAGATTTCCTGAGAGAGGCTTAAAATCTCTGTGCTTTTCTGTTCCTGATTTGCACTGCACTGGGGTGTAAATCTTTTTAATTGTAATTACTGTTACAAAGCAGGAAAGATTGAACAATTTTAATGTGGTTTAGAACTTTCACTTCCCTCTGTCTCTAGCATTCATCTGTTGTCTGCTGTCTTTATCTTAATCATTTAAAGATGTGTTGCCTATGCTTTGAGTCTGTGAGTCTTGACTTCTCTGCAATGAAAAAAAAAACCCAGAGTACTTTTCTTTTGATTTTCCTTCTTCTTTAGACTTTTACTTCTTGTATAATTCTTTTTTTCTTTTTTTTTTCTTTTTTTTTTTCCTCCCCAGAGTGAAAGGGTTGGACAATCCCATGCGCTTTTCTTGCAAATAACTTGCTTTCATTTCTTCCTCCAGCCAGGGAATAGTTTGGAAAGGCTGTTCTCTGGACCCTTGGCTGAACAGGAGAAGGCAGCCAGCTGTGCTGCTTGCCAGGGGAACAGGAGCGCTTCCTGGCAGAGGTGGGGCGAGAGGAATGGAGCCTGTGCCGTGGGACTTGCTTTCATCTCCTCCACTCTCTGCAAGGCAGTCCTGAAGTTTCCTGACCACTGTTAGATCTTCCAGTTAGAATAGCTAACTAGTGAGGCCCACTTGTATAGAAAAAAAAGCTATAAAGGAGCTTGCTCTTATGATCAAAAACACTAATAAGGGAGGATGGGTGCTCCCACGTGTCTGGTCACCATCACTATTCACCTGGTGTGAGTGCCCTTTTTGTATGATAATCCACATATGTTTCTTCTGTTAAAAATAAGTCAGTGGTTTATCCTATTCCATTTTATTGCCCTGTTGCTGAGGTGAAGTCTTGGGCAGGAGGAGTGCATTGCTTTCTGGCTTTGGACTCCTGCAGACAAGTTGCTGTCAGCAACACTGCAAATGCTTTATTTCTTGGAGTAATCTCTGAAGGGAAATGTTGCAGGTTTCCTGGTAAAATCTAATTAAACTTAATTCCTTGGTCTTCATTGCTGGAGCCTTTATCAGAAATACACAAGCAAGAAGGCTTCTCTTTTAAGCCTCTGGGAAAAAGTTTGGAAGTGTCTATCCCCTTTTATGGTTTCATCACAGACATGTTTCAGAAGAGGTCCCAGTGTGAAAATTACTCCCATGGAGAAGCCTTTCTTTTATTTGTTTCCAAGTCTGACTCGCCTAAATATGTAACTTTTTGCTTGCCTTCTTCCTAAGGCACTTCAGTGATACCTGGAGATGCCATGTATTCTTATGCTCTCTTTTTGAGTGATACATTCCTCTATATCTGTACCGGGTTCAGCTTTTACCATGAGCCTTAAGTGAAGTCAGCAAACGGTGAGAGGTTCATGGCTTGGCTTAAAGTCACAACTGATCTACCACTGCTGTCAAAGCTCCTCACCTGAGGAGCTGATTCCTGCACTGGCACCAGCAGTGGTGCAACACCTTTATGCTGTATGAAACCTCAGTTGTGACAGGGAAACTTTACTCATGCTCCTATGTGTTTTCGAAGGTGGAAGAAAGAATTTATTTGAGGCTTTGTTTTATCCACTTTTGTGAAAGTCTGGTTATGGTGAGGTGAGCTGTGAAAACTTGTAGTTTGCATTGTTGCAATTCATGATCCTGCAGTTGGATGCAGAAACCTGTTCTGTTCATGGTTGACTTGACAAAGAGCAGCAAGAGCCGTCAAGAGCAGATACATCCCGTGTGCTGTGCAAATGGCGTTTGCTCTGCCAAAATCTTTCTGGTAAAAATCCGTGTCCCTCATTGGAATTTGGAAACCCCATGAGAGCTTGGGATCCTTCTACCTTAGAGATTTTGTTAATCTCAAGTAAATACAAAAATATCCACCTAACTTTTAGCATTATGAAGCCGCAGTAGTGTTTTTGGGTACTGACAGCTAAGCAGGTGGGCATGTGCACTCTTAGTTCAAGGGCACTGGCAGCTATTCTATGTTGTTTGTAACCTTTTCATTGCTTTTGACAAGGAGCTTTAAACTTTTACTGATGCCACCAGAGGAAAAAACTCGACGTGAAAGCAGTCTTGTTCTTCTGTGCCGGAAAAAGTGAAAAACAGAGAAAGAGGTTCACTATGGATATTACTTTTTTTTTTTTCCCCTTTGGTGTTATTGAGAGGTGCTAAGTAAAACATCTATGGGTAGGAACAGTCCAGCTGGGGAGGCTGTAACTGCCCATGTTTAGTGAGTCAGGGCTCTCCACAGCTCCTGTAACAGAGATCCTTTTCTTTGCTCCCTTGCTGGTCCTTCTAGTGCATCAGCCAACTTTCACCCCATATTGCAGCTGCTGACAGAGAGGTTTTCTGATGTGTGGAGCCAAGGGCCAACCACAATTTGTCCATGTATTTACAGGGATCATTTCACTCCTCTAGAAGCGCAGCCAAGTATTTCTTGATAGAAACATGCTGCATCCATCTAACAACACTATCCAATTGAGGCAAAGTGGAGAATGCTGTAATACTTGTATTACAGTAGTTGCTGAAGTCCCACTGAGAGATCAGGGCCCTGGTGCGTGAGGCACTGTTGATCTCACAGTACTTTCCCCAGCCCTACAGACCTTCCCATTTAAGCTGACAAGTCAGATAATGATGTTCTGTGGTATTATCAGTTGCACTGCAAAAGGCACGCGTGCTTGAAACCAGAGATTTTCATGTAATCTTAAATGTTTCTTCATGGGAGAGTGTTCATCATCTCATCCAGATTGCTTATCTAGGAAGTGATCACACATGAGAAATGGAGAAACTTCATGTGTTCATTCACTGCTACTGGTTGTTTTTTTTGTTTTGGTTTAGAGTTGGTTTTTTTTTTCTTCAGGGCCAGACATTAATCTTGGCCTTACAGCTCCAATAACTATTATTTCTCATCAGCAGCATGGTGAGTCTGAAAAGAGAAATTAGAGTCAAGAGGATATTTTCCCAGAAGATTACAGCAGTTATAATGGAGGTCAAACTTTTGGCTTCAGCTATTGGACTGTTTCGCTTTAAACTTGAAATGCACATCAATGAAAGGAGCAAGTTCAAAGTTTAGCATGAAGTAATGCCAAAGACTAAGGGAAAAAAAAAAGCATATCATAGTAATTTTACAAGATTTCACCATCACTCTTCACACTGAATATAACTTTTCAAGCAATATAACAAGCAATCCCAAGATAATGAATCACCAGTGGAGGAAAGTATCATACAACATAGCGTCCTAGTTTGGGGAATTCACAATCAGGGAATAGAGTATCAGTTACAATTATTTACTGTGTTGTTTTAAGCACAAACTTGGTTTTAATACCACAGAGAATTTACTCATTATACTTGCATTAATTATGCATGTCAAGTATCCTGGTATAAAGTCCTTTAACACAAGGCTTATCTCTTCTACTTAAGGAGCTGTTATGAGTTATTAGTTAGTTCCAGGATAATTGCAGCAGACTTCCAAGTGCATTCCCCAGGAAACAGAGTGCTTCAAAGAAACACTGTTAAATTTTTAAAGTTAGCTAGTCTCTGTATGTGTAGCTGGTATCCTGTAAAAATTCGGACAGGAAGGGTTTTAGAAGCCTGCCACTCGCTCTGGATATAGTGGGAGCTTTCTGTGCATGGCCCTTGTTGTCTAAAGGTTTTCATGATGCCTGGAACAAACCCTCTGTTCTGCATCTCAGAGGTACTCAGGATTTATCCATCCTGAACATGGAAAATGGGTCATTCCTCTGTTTTCTGTGGCAGCTGTTTAGATAGCTGCGGGCTGTTTTTACCTGACACCCTCAGTAGTCTCTTTTTGGCTGAGCAACCCAACTCATTAGTCCGTATTTAATAGCTCAGAAGTAATCTCATTCCTCTGCAGCACCTAGGTGGGTACAGCTTTTGTTTTAACTAGGAACCACTGATAACTGCTGGCTCAGGGCATTTTTTTAGTCTTGCAGCCTACCTACTGTCTGTTTTTGTTTAGACCCCATTTCACTCATTTGCTAACAGGCTTGTCAGTGTCCAAACTTACCGTAGACAAGATAAATGTCATCTGTGGTTTCTCCTCTATTTGTAAAGTTTGTTATCCAGTCCTGAAGGCACTTCAGGTTGTTTGGGCACTAATTGCTTCTGACAAGACCATGTGAGCAGTTACTCAACTCCTTGTTTTCTTCCAGGTGCTAACAAATTGTTTGTTTGAATATTTTTCTACTCTCATTCTGTCTTTAATTTCTCGCTACCCCGTATTTCCCTTAGCTCCTATTTTATTTTATTTTATTTTATTTTATTTTATTTTATTTTATTTTATTTTATTTTATTTTATTTTTTAATAGATAGCATAGATTGCTCCATTCCAGTCTTCTGGTGCTTAACACTGTATTTAAAGTTATCTTTCCTTAATTGTAAGAGTAGTGTAGTAATTTGTGGCAGGTATTTTCAGAAGGTTAGGTAATTGTAGAAAAATGTGGAGGTGTCTGTAGTCCCTTGCACGCAAGGCTGTGCACTAGAGCTGCATTGCTTGTATGGGAAAGGTAGAAAAAAGAGGGCTTGAATGTGTGTGTCAGAGAGACTGTGCTTGGATCTCTGCCTCTGACCATGATCTGTGTCTGGGGTTTTTTACACCATGCCCTGTTTCATCAGCTGGTCTTTTAACTGGTTTGCAGCTTGCTATGTACTTGGAGAAGCAAAACAAAATTTGGGAATCCTGTTGAAATATATTGTTAACAGCCAACTGAGTTGTTGGTTGTATGTTAAGGTCACTTGAAATTTGAACAGTGTCATGATCATACCTTTTTTTGTTTTCAAAATCAACCTGAGTAATGATGAGTAGTATCTGTAGTATGTACAGTAGTATTCTCTAGTATCTTTTACTCAAGTGCCTGCAGAAGGCTATTGACTGAGAACAGAGCTCAGCTTTGACTCTCCCCATCTCACATTATTATTATTTTGATTCCTTTTTTTCAGATGGAATTAAGATTTGATGCCCTTTCAAAAAAATGGAAGCTATGCAAAGAATGAAGAAAACAACTTTTAAGCATTTTCTCTTAGGCCTCTCTTTTGAAATAACTGAGTGAATTAAGAAGTAACTTTTTCATACTCTTTTCAAGAAATCAAAATAAGGTTGTATCATCTTTCTGACTCAGTGTACAGTGTTGGCTAGGTTTGCTGTCCCAGAACGTACAATTGATATTTACGAGAAACATAATTTTCTGCATTCTTTGGACTTTTGTTCTTTGGATAGGAGCTACTCAAGTTTCATGCTAGCACAGTACCCTGCCCTGGTCTCCAGGACAGTGGTATTTCATCTCTTCTGATTAATAGAGATTTTCAAGCATTATTTTTTTCCAGTGACCTGTATTTGATGCCGTGGATTATGTTACTTCGCACATGAGCTTATCCTTTTTTACATTTTCTCTCATCTTTTTTGTTTCAAGTCTCAGTGCCTCCTTTGCGGTATCCAGGTGCCCTTCCCTGCACCCCTGGGGTAGCTGGCAAGGAAGAAGGAGGCATTGTGTATTTGCAGTGCTTTAGGCAAGTGGTGCCACAGATTAACTGGAGATGTGATTTATCATACGTAGGTGCTATTCACCTAATCCTCAGATTAGCATTTTCATAACTCATTTCCAAAATGAACTATTCAGTCTTTGTTTTCTTTCATTACATTCTGGAGCCATTGGATCTCCTTGCTTAGCTCTGACTTCTCTTCATTTTGTCGCTATCCTATTGGAAAGAGATGTACAGCAGTGAAAGGAACTATTTTGTATGTGTGTGTGATCCCAGTTAATTTCTGTAGTAAAAGACCTCACTTTTCCTTGCAGTCTCAGAGGACTTTTGCTGCAGTGATGCACTGACAACTCGTTCATCTGCAGTTCACTATGAACCCTTGTCTTGCCATGTCCTTGCAGCTGAATAATTTTTAAATTTTTTTTGCAGTGATTTTAATATTTATGATTATTTTGTGCATTCTAGTAATACTTTTGTGTATGTAAAATAACCTATTGTTGTGTAAATTTGAAAATGGCAAAAAATTGTTCTTTATTGCTTGGTATGACTGTAGGGTGGTTAGCCGTGTCCCATACTTCTCATTTGTATCTGTGATCCTGAGGTGCTGATAGTACCTGTTTGTCAAGAATACAGAGCCGGGAGGAAGGTGTCACCCCATTATTCCTGTAATTCATGTGCATGTTGAAGACAAACTCATTCTGAAGTTCCACCTCTGAAATGTGGAGTTTTTCCTTTTGTTGGAGGGTCAGCCTTGGGTTAAGGAGAGCCAGAATAGTCCTGAAGCATTCTATTTTTTGTATAAATAGGTGTGATGTTTCACTGTCACGTGTTCTTTTCTATCAGAGAAGAGTTGAGGAGAACTCTGCCTCCCCGGTATCCAGCCGTATCTTTGTTCAGACAAAATACCCAATTCAGCAACTAACTCTTCCCTGTTTCAGAGCCACTTTCCAGTGCTTGTTCCCTCTGGATATGATCCTTAAACTTAAGTATCATGTGTAATTTGTGTCAATGTCATATGATTGGAGCAGTAAAGGTTTATTCCTGGAGCCCTGCTCCTGCAGGCACAGGTCAGCTGAATACCTGCAGATCCCCACCGGTAGGGAGGATGACTAATAATGCATGTAGAGCAGAAAATTTAAAACTTGCTGTGAAGAGCCGCCATGGCTTTTTTGCTCCTTTGAACTAATGTGTTTTCAAATCATTCTTTAGCCTATTCCAAGAAGCTGCTGAGGCATTCCTAGTCTGTTTTGATCCTTAAGAAATGCAGACATTGACCCTGTAGTTGCTATTCATATTCATTATCGCAGTCATGGTGCTGTATGATGCAATTTGTGGAGCTCTTTCACTGAATGTGATCTCTGTCTGGCGTCTGCGTTAGTTTTGGATTCTTCTGAATCATAAATGGTCAGAACATCTTTTTCTAATATTTAGTTGGATGTCATTTTGTTAGTCTGAAACATATTCTTTTATATTTTTTGTTTCTTCGTGTGCATATAAGTGTGTCTGTTTGTATGCACGCCTCTTTCTCTAGAGAATTTTGTCTCAAACATTTATGTGTGCCCAAAAAAGCAGAGAGTAAAGTTGCTTGCCAATATAAAGCAAGTTTTGGTGGGCATTACTGTAAAAATTTAAAAGAAAATAGGTGAAACTTCAGGTGGAGGCAAATAGTTGAAATTAATTGAGCAAAACCTATCATTAAAATAGGAGGGAACAAGCAATCTGTTGTTGAGCTGGGGTGCAGTTCCATTGTGTTGGTGATACCACGGACCTGCTGGAGGTGTGTGTCCCTACCCCTGTCACTCAGGTACCTCTGGTGCACAACTGTCCTGTGCCATAGTTCTCTTGTCATGGTGTCTCCTCCAGGGTGTGAGAAAGCTCACCAGGGAAAAAGGAATCAGGAGCTCATTCCTAGCGATGTCTGTCCAAAAGCCAGTTCTCTGCAGATGAATCTCAGGCAGGTGGCGGTGCTCGGAGTGATTGATATTTGTAGTATTTCGGGGAAAGACGTTTATCTTGCCCTTTGGAAAATCCAACTGGATCAATCTAGCTGTTTTATTTGGACACCGGAAAGCCAGTCTAGCCTTGTAAACCTGAAAACTCAGCTGTGAATAGCGCAGACAAGAACTGAGTGCCCACTATGATACAAACTTCTGCCATTTCCTCATGTGTTAACCTGTCACAAGGAGGGATCATGCTATAAAATGACATTTTTGTGTCTGTAATGCCCTGTGTTACCTTGTGCAATGCAAAAAAAGAGTCCATACCTGCAGCAGCCCTTGCAGTGAACCATACCCTTCCCCATTCTCCTTATTCCCAATTCTCTTCCATCTCGGACTCTAGAAGGTTAAAATATAAAACTGGATATATTGTAACAACAACAAGAAAAAACTTAATCCTTTTTCAATCTGTATATGATTTTACTCCAGACAAGGCAGCTTTCCAGATTTACATAAACCAGCATTTGAAATGGGGTGGTTTTAAGACTCAGAAAACTGTCTAGGACATCTTACTATGTTAACTTGAAATTATTCAGAAAAACAATCTCTTTTTTTAATATTTTTTTTCCTCTTTATTTTTTTCTTTTTTGTTTCCTTTTTTTTTTTCCTTCCTCGTCTGGCAATACATTTTTAATTTTTTTTAGGTTTTATTTTTTAATTGTGTCACTGTTTAGCAGTGATCTGGAAGGGCCTCTCACTTGCTCAGAAAGGCCATTGTTCACTCAGTCTTACTGTGCTTGGACCAGTATACACTGGAGGCCACAGTTTAAATCAGACTGGAAAAAGGTGCGTTTGCATAGAAAGTAGACTGTTGGAATAAAACATTTTTAGTCGTAAGTATCTAGAACATTTCAAGCATTGGATGAAAAAAAGTTCAAGTTGGAACAAGAGGGTTGAAGAAGCTATGGTCTTCCCACACCTTGCTACTAGCCAGAGGTTCTTGCAGAAATGTCTGTGATGAATATTGGTGTCTTTTCAGATTCAAAGGCATTTTGTTTGTTTGTTTCTACTTCATATTTTGAGAGGCATCTTGGTCCAAGGCTTCTGAGGATTAGCTTAGCAAGGCATAACTTTCTGCCTCAAGGTCAAGCAGACCTGTAGCCTGTATGTGGTTTAGTCAGAGCTTGAGAATTTACAGAGCTTGTACCCCTTGGGTTGGCCAGCCATTGCATTCCCATGGGAGAGGAGCTGGGAATGCTGTCTCTTTCTAACTTGTGCTGACACAAAGCATCTAATCCATACAGTTAATTAGTAGAAGCGAATGTTAAATTCAGAAGAGCTCTTCCAGCCTTAGAGGGTCTTGCAGTTCTGAACAGGGCACTTGGAAGTTAACATTAGTCAAGACTGAGCCTGTATGGACACAGCCCTAGGTGAGAAGGTGAGAAATGCTTGGAGTTTATCCTTGCCAAGCTATGCTACATGGTGCAATCAATAAGGCTTGATTATAAAGAGAATTTGAACTTAGATGTTGCTTTATGACCGTTCTTATTCTTCAGTATCAGCTGGCTCTCAGTGCTATTTTGTAAACTCAGTTATGGAATGACAGAAGTTTGCCCATGTTGGTCCTTGCTGTTGTGCAGTTCATAATGTGACAGGCAAGAATCCTGTAGGACAAAGCATGACAAACCAACCATTATCTTCTTTCTCTTGTCTTTAATTTGTGAAGGATGATAACAAAAATGTAAGTGTATATTCCAGATGGAAAGGTCTCTAAAAAGGCATGTAGCACTCTTATCTTCACTTAGTGTCTTAGTGGCATTTCTTAGAAGGCATTTCTTAGAGAGCATTTCTCTTAAATATATTCTCTTAAATATAAATATATTCTCTTACATAGAAATTCTCTTAAATACCGCTTTTGATTTTCAAGGGGTTTGTACAGTTGTGGGATTCAGTATCTTTATTTGAATTGAATAAAGCCAGGCAAATACACTCTGGCACTAGGCAACAAGGTACGTATGAGAAGCCAAGAAGGGACTCTGCTGAGCTCTAGATGCTTCACATTCCAGACCTGTTACCTTGCAAGTGTAATATTTACTGAATTTCATTTCAGCTGGAGATGAAGAGCAAACCTGTGAAGGAGAAGGAAGTTAGGGGAATTTTAAGCTTACAGAAGAAGAGCTTGACTGAACTGGTACAGCATGCTAAATTTTCCCTGGGTAACTGACTTACATGAACACGTGTAAAGAACAGTCACTCATGGGCAGTTTGTTCACACTAAAATCAACATGCACTGCAGTAAGAGGAAAACAAGAAAAAGAAGGAAGGAAAAAAGAAAGTCTTACTCTAGCTGTGAATGAAAAGCACCAAGCTTTTGTGTTTGCAAACATGAATGGATTCTTGAAAGGGCACAAGAGTGGTTCCAACACTTCTGTTCCTCTGCATGCTTTGATTGATTCCCAGATGGCTTTATCTACTCAGAGGACTTCTGTAGAGGGGGTCATGGTCGATGGTTCAATTGATGCTTGAAATCTTGTTTAGAAACAGAGTTAGTAAATGAGCAAAGCTGAAAAACTGGAATTCATAGACATTTTTAATCGTGCAAATCATAAAATCCAAAGCCTGGGTATAAGTGAGGAGGCTTTGCAAAATCACACTGATATTGCATGTTTCAGTCCCACAGGAGTGCTGCTGGACAATTATTTCAGATTTTTGTCTACCATACTAAATATCAAGGAGAAATTGGATCTAGTTCAGTTGGACTTTATTGGATTATGCCTTTTTGGTATTGTAGCTGAAAAAAAAAAGGCCATGATTCTAAATATGATGTGTAACAATTGTGCAAATTCCTTAATCCTGTTTTCCATTCATTTCTGTAGTAATTAAAACCATAAACCTGGAAACTATTTTCACAGGCAACTTTCATTTGCGGAGACCTATTTCATTTCCAATGGTTTATGGCTGTATATTCAATTTTACTCTCTTCCTCTTCCAGAAGAGGGTGAAACCTGATGATATTACCTTCATTATCAGTCTGTGCCTTGGCTTGGTTTCTTACAAGTTGTTCAGAACATGACAGTGTAATTTTGGGAGGAAAGAGGTTTATTTCATTTTGTTCTCCTTAGAGAGCACCACAAAATGCACTAATGAAAGAATAATCATAAGCTTAAAGAGGAAGGAAAGTTTTAAGGGACTAATTGAAGAGGGAAAATGCCTGAGTGGTTTAAAGGAATGAAATGGTGGGAGAGCTCCAAGTGAGATGAGGCAGCAAAAGTAAAAGAGCTACCACCAGCTGTGATGAATGACAGATGTGCACCTAAAACCCGTGGTCATGGGGCTGCATAAATACACAGATAGATGGAGGAAAAGGAGAGTTCAGAGGTACATTGCCTTGCGTGCAGTAACCTGCAGCCATAGCTAACAGGCAGGACGTGGTGCTCCAGACCTTTGGCAGTAGGACACTACTCTTTCTATGTCCATCTTAAAAGGAAAAGTAACTTAGGACAAGGTGGTTTATGGTATACTCTTACTCAGTAGCCATCCATGACTGAGCAAAGACTGCTGCTCTTCTGGGTTCTGTGGGATGCACTGTTTAATTTAATCTCTCTGCAAGGGACCTGCCTTGACCAACTTCTGTCTGTTGCTACTGTACTCTCTTCCCCTGTTAAAACCAAAAAAAAAAAAATCTAGGGAGACTGGATGACTCTGTCTAGGCTGGAATGCAATCCAGGCTGGGAGGGCCTGGAGAGTGTTAGTAGGAGGTGACTGTCTGCAGGCCGGTTGGAGAAGAGTGGAATGAGCAATCTCTGCAGAAGGTTGACGCTCATTTTCATCTCTCTCACCAGCAGTGTGAACTACAGGGCCACCAACAGCATAGACTGGAAAGCTGTTACCTGCTACTGCTCCTGCTCAGAGGAGGCCTTTCCAAAACACAGGTTGGGTAGGTTGGGAAAGCAGTAACAAAAGTTGCATTCCAAGTGTGAGCTGCATGGAGGATTTGGTCCTGTAGGCTCTCCTCAGTCTGCAGAGCATCACAAGGACTGGGTTCAACCTGTGCTCCCTCACTGCTATGGGCTCTGAGACAGGAAGTCCTTTAAGCACGTGGCTGCATAAAAAGCTCACAGGATGGCTGAGAGGACTGTGTTCAGAGTGAAGCCAATGCCTATGTCCTTTCTCTGAAGCAGAGTGGTATGCTTCTTGCCCTGTTACTGTGCTAATTATTCAGACTGGGGTCTTTACCACTTACATCACATACACTGAATTCCAGCTGATTGAATTGCCCTGCAGATGTATAAGATGTATAAAACATTGGAGTTGAGAACAAGAGAAGTGATGTTTGTATTAATCTGTGCTAAGGTGGAGAGGCACATAAACACAGCAGCCTAAACTGAATTGTGAAATAGCCTGAGAATGTCTTTTTGCTGCCATTTCCTTGATTTCAACACTGAGTTTGTCATGTATGACGGCTTTGTGGTTGTTGTGACAGTGTTGGAGAAAATTGGATTTGGGGAAAGTTTTCGTAGTTCTTTAAATAATTCAGAATGTTTTCCAGTTCTGTTTTTTTTCTCTCCAGTGCAGCTTTGTTCTGCAGTGGTACATTTTTTGTAAAGTAGATTTTTCTATAGTTGGATTGCCCTGGCATAGTATAATCCTTAGGACATATTCAAGAGATTTCAAGCCATCCTCATGGATTTCATAACCAAGCTTGTGATTAGAAGCCCTTCCACACAGAGGATTAAAATGGAGATGGCATTCACGGGCTTAAAAGGCAGCTCAAGTCATCCAGCACTAAAGGCACAGGTTGGAGCCTGTGAGGAGCGTGTTTGCTGTCAGTGTGCAGCAGCCTGATTTTACAGACAGAGACAGACAATGGGTAACCACAGCTCACCTTAAAGGAAGTACTGAGTCCATCTCCTTAGAGAGGTTAGTCTTGTAGACCCTGGTTTCTAGCAGTGGCAGGATATGCCTGTGCTTCTGTCCAAGGGTCAGGCTTAAACACGACCCTCCTCACTGGAGCTGCTTTCGGGGGTCCCCAAAAGACCACCCTGGTCCCCAGGTGTGGGGGCAGCTGACCGAGCTGGCCCTGTAGGACCAATGTCCCGTGGCTCTTGCGAGCATCCTGACCCTGTGGGCCGGTTGGCTTCTCTGTCCTGGGCACTGCCGAGGGAGTGCAGCTTTCTTACCTTACCATGGACGGCAGGTCCCCCTAGGGCAGCAGGATGGTGCTGCCTTGGCCTCCTGCCTGTGGAAACCCGGGAGCTGAGAGGAGGGAGAGGTGCAGAGTGTGCAGAGCTGCGTGCAGGTGTGCCAAGCTCCTCTTGTAGACTGACAGGGAAGATAGATTTATAACAAAAGTAATTTTTTGTATGAATCTGATGGGTTCAATAAAAGTATGTCTGAACAAAGCATATTTTTAAAATACAGTCCATTAGTAAAATGGCACTGTGGTTACACGGTGAAGCCAGTTTGAATCCTGCTTGTTGGGCTGTGAGTGCAAGTGAAATTCATCAGAAAGGTGCCAGGAAGAGGAAGTATTTAAAAAAAATAATAAGCACGTATAGACTTTCTCAAACACACACACATAAATCTAACCTTGAGGAGGTAAAATGTTTTTCTTAGCTAAACTTATTCAGGGTGACTTGGGTTTGGGGGGAGAGGTTGGAGCACTGATGGCTGCTTAGGGGGTTTCAGGCACTGCAGTCAGCATCCCAATGTCTATGTAGAGCAGTGGGATACAGCAGTGCAGCTGGGTTTGTGATCATGTCTGACTCTTCAGCCTGCCAGTGGAGAGGTCTCTTGTTAAAAAGGGTATCAGTTCAGTAGCATGCAAGCAGAAGGACTGGGAAATGGAAGAGAAAAAAGGTCTTTGTCACAGGGAAGACTGTTGGTCAGTCTTGTGAACGGCAGAAGGTTGGTTTGCTCTGTTTTCACTTGCTGAGGTCATTGCAGCCATAAAACCTCAGCTGAACTGTGCCAGCAAGTCAAGTCTTACTCTGCCTGTGAGAAAGGTTTGTGTTCCCTGGTGAGCTTTTTCTTTTTGCTCCACTTTTTTTTTTTTTTTAAGATGAGATAGGCAATTGTACTTGCAATTCTTCCTTATGATTTCTAGCTGAAAGAGGAGCAGCCTTTCATGGAGAGAGATGAAAGACACTAGGAGTATTTTTCTTACATTCCAGTGTAAGTAGAATAGCGAAGTACATACCTGAGACGTTTCCAAACACAACACACATCTATTTACATATTTGATTTCAGTGGTGATACATGATAACCTGGGATTTCATTCAAAGGATCCTGATGGGGATTTGAAAGGAGTTCTTCTTCCCTGAATGTTCACAAAATAACTGCTGAAAGCTGAAGGGCCTTTTGTTGGCAGATAAATTCAGAGAGAGGCTGGAGACAGTTTCCTTGTGCTGAAAATCTCTGTGCTTGCAGTGGTGGGGGTAAATTCCTGGCCTTTTTGAAAGTGTTGGGAATGTTTGGTCAGGGACTTTCAGTGGGACCAAAACTTTACTCAGGTTTTGGAGAGGCTTTGGCGTCTTTATAAGTTGTTCTAATGCCTGTTGACAGACACAGCAGCTTTCCTGTTAGTTTTTCTGCACCCTCCCTGCGGAAAGGATCAGCTTCTCTCGGGAATGCATGGTCATGGGCTTGCTGTGCTGGCATCCAGTGCATCTGAAGATGAGTTTTAATCTCTCACTATTAAAATTGCAGTGTTGCCTACACAGCAGTGAGAGTAAAGGAGGTTTGTGTGTGAGAGAGGGGATGGTTGTGCTGTACCTTTACCCCATATATTTTAACCTGCTGCAAGATTAAGACTTCTTTGCTGAGAAACAAAGATATCAGTAGGGTTTGTGTTTACATTCCCTCTCTAGCTGCTTTGCATGACAGGTGCTGTGTAAAGAGGACTTTGAGAAGAGGAGAATTGAGGTCAGACCTTTCAGTCTTCCTAAAATGCCTGGAGATTTATATATGTGAAAGCCGGTCTGGAATGGAAAACTCAGCCTTTGCTGCTCTCCAAAATAATCCCAAGTAATTAAGTTATCCCAATTAAGCATTTCTCAAATGGGTCCCAGTTTAGACCTGAGGACAGCTCTCATGTGATGTGTTAGTGTTGTTCACATTACCCAGCCCCCATTTCAGCATGGAAGAGGAAAAACAAGCCAACGGCCTGGAAAGCTTTGAAGGCAGGCAGAGGGAGGAGAGTCTGGGGAGTTCACATGGTGGAATTTCTCTTCAGGAAATTCGCATTCAAGCCGTTAAAAAGGCAGGGGCAGAAAGCGTCTCTTGAGCACCGTGCAGGTGAGGTGTCGTGAGGTGCTGGTTTACCCATTTCCATCTACTCCAGCTTTTGCAAATAGGGAAAAGAAATATCAGGCATGGGGAGGTACTGTGTGTGCTGCTTTGTCTCCAGAGGGTCTGTCCCTTAGGAGGGATTCCATGCTCCTTTTTAAGAAACAAGAATATTTTGGACTAGTCACACCAAAATACTCTTCTGGTTTTAGAGTTCTGGTTTTGTGTTCCTGAAGGGAGCTGGATGCTCTCCCCTTTCATCTTAGCCAGAGGTTTCAGTGATTTCAATAAGCTTTTGATTCTGCTCCAGCTTCAGAAGTTTGGATCCAGGCAGTTGATGTGAGAGGCTTGGTGTTTATTCAGATTCATCTAGGAGTTAATACTCAGAGAGTTTTGTTTTATAGCAGAAGTGGTCTTATGGGCAGCCTTTGCTTTCTTCAGAGTTGCAGAAGAAAAGTGCACTTCACGGAGGAATTCACTTGACAGAACATGCTCTCAGAAGACTTTGTAAAAGGACCAGGACTGTGTCTTGTAGTTGCCTCAGGACTGCTCTGTGGTGGTAAAGTAGTTACAAGTTTTTGCAATCTGTGTGCTGGTTTACCTTACCATACATCTGAAGATGTAAACTCATACAGGCAGTCTGTAGTCCTTAGTTCCAGGTGTCTTCCTGTGTGTTCCACAGGTGTTACCTTTTTGCTCCAGACATCCCACACAAACAACTGATTTCCTCCAAAGTAAATTGTGTAGCTTGTCTGGAAGGACTATGTATGTTTTCCTTAAGTATTTTTCTCCCATTGCTGGAGAACATTCAGATTTTTTGTCTTCCCTGCAGTGAGCAGTGATGGGGTTTATTTCTGTGGCAGGCTGCATCCACCTGAACTCTCCATCCCCTTGCAGCAGGAGTGTGTGCGGCAGCAGTACCCTCTTGTCATTCACAGGATCCTGGAGTCTTTGTCTGATGCTTTTGGTCATCTCAGATAAAGCAGAATGCTCCTGCAGCTGTTCTCTGTGGTATTAAATTTGCACTCCTTTGCCTTTTGGGCGATGGAATAGGTGGGGACCTTTATCAAAAGGGGTCCATTTAGGGTATCTGCTGTAGCCCAAACTCTTGGTGCTGCACCTCACAGGAGGGGAACAAACGTCTGTGATCTTGGCCTGTTTTTTTATTTTCTTACTGAACCCGTAAGAGAGGGAGGAGAGAAGAAGCCATTACTGATTGTTCAGGATAGGTATTTTCTCTTCATTCTTTCTGGCTGGTGTGAGTAGTATGGATTTTTTCATGTTAAATGCTGTTTTGGACTGAGTGTAAAAAGACTAGTAGCTTGAAAATAATTGTGAAGGGGTGGCAGAGACAGAAGTTTCAGTGGAAAAAAGGATCAAAAAGAGGGCTTTCTGGCTGATAAGAGTCAATTAAATCAGACAATTCAGTGATACAGCAAAATTGCAGCTCTTCTTACAATGGTCTGCATGCCAAATTAATATCTAAAGCAGTCAGTTTCAGCTGCAGCATTTAAACACATTTAAAAACAGTTGAGGTTAAACTTGCAACATGATTCAACACAGCCTAGGGAGAAAAACCACAATAAAAAAAAAAAAAAGGAGATTAAAATGTGTTGAATTGTTACAGCCTTCAAACAGCAATGGTAGCTTTTCTAGGCAAGGTTTGTTGCCTGCTGTAAGACTCCCATCCAGCTCCAATGTGGTAAGAGGGATGAAGTGACAGAAATTAAAGGAGCATGTAATAAGATTCTCTTTCCTTTGCATCTTTATGGTGACCCACAAAGCCAGGACTTAAACCTGTTTTGTACAAGAATCCTATGCAGCAGCTTTGCTACACGACTAACTATTACTTGAGTTTATTTTGCTACTTGTCTTTGTGAGAACTTTAAAGCTAAACTTAATCCTGTGATTCTCCAGGGGATAATTACAATGTCGCAGAATCCTTACTGTACCAGTTGTATTTTGACCCAAAGATGACTGCAGGATGTTTTTTACCATTACAGAATTCGAAAGTACAAAAGACAATTATGTAAAAGTGTAGTCAGAGTCCATCAAACTCCAGAGCAATAAGAGTACCTTGAGGGAATGATTTTTTTGGGTAACTGGAAATCTGACTACCAGATCTGTTTGCTGTTGAAGTCATTGCTTTGGCTAGTCATCTTTTCATTCAGGCTTGATGAAGCAATAAGGAAGTAGCAGCAGAACCAGAAGGCTCTTGTCAGATTTTAAGTAAGGAACACATAATTTCCTAAATGTGTCCTCCAAAACTTCCCTCTTTGCCTCATTGTGCCTGTTTTTCAATCTGGAATGTCCTAGGGTTGTTTACTTTTCATACATTGTCATAGATCTTAAATGTGTTTCAGAAGAGGAATAGCAAGTGGTTCAACAGTGAAAAATATGTCACAAAATCTGGTAATTAGATAGTTATTCTTTCTCAGCCTACTGTGTTCCCAGTGGGATTTTTCTAACTTTTGGTGCACAGTCCCTCCTCAGTAGCAAATGGTTGATGACAGATAAAGGTAATACCTCAGAGACAACTTTGTAGATAAAAACTGGAATATTGGAGTAAGTCTCTTACACTACTTTTGTACTGTCTGACTTTGAAGCCTTGCTCCAAGAGCGCAGAAGCGATGCCTGAGGAAGAATGGCACAAGTGTTCTGTCCAAGAGCACTGATCAGCTAATGGATGTGCTTGTAGCTTAATGTCATAGTGGGACAGAGTTTCAGAGCTAGTGGGAAGGTGATGTATGACTGATTTACCCTTGAGGGCCAGTCCCAGTTCCTGGATATGACCTGTGGCTTTCATTATTTGGTCCCCCTTGATTGCAGAGGCAGTTTCCAGCAGGATTTTGCAGTCACATGAGGGTCAGGAGGGGTGAGCAGGGTGATTATTGTGGGCTTTGGGAGCCCAGATGCATTAAACAAGCTTCTCATTTCTTGGAGAGACTTTCCCTGGAAAAGAGGAGAGGATTTGTGACCCAAGTGTGCCTGACAGGAAGGATGGGATCCTGCTGGAAAGATGTGCCGTCACAGCTGACAAGATGTTCTTCCTTCCAACGCATGCTGCTTCACTTACCCTTCTGCATGTCTTTGGAGGCAGCCTGACCCAGCTCCTGGCAGGGACCCCAAAGCTGAGCAGGGAGAGAAATTCACATAGAGGGAGAAACGGTGTCACGTTATGCTGCTTGTTAGGAAAAAAACCATAGAAATTTGCTATCAGTGAGCTGAAATCTAAACAGCCTAAATGGTCCTAATAGTTAGAGAGGTTAGGGAAGCTTGCCAGAGCGTGGAAAGCATAACAACTGCATTTAATAACAATCAAGCTACTCTTATAAATATTTGCATGTGCTGCTTCAAAGCCTACTACACGGTCATTCATGTACTGCCGTTAGAAAGATGAGGAGGGGAAAAAAAAGAGCGCGAGAAGAAAAGGGCACTCCGTGTTTTGTAGCTGCCATAATAAAGAATGGGCAGAGCACCAGAAAGAAAAGAAAAAGGAAAAGAAACCCTCCAAAGTTTAATAAACACAAAAGGGAATAAAAATAAATCTTTGGAGCATTTATTACAAGCCCTTGATGGAAGGATTAGATTGAAGCTCTCAGCCTTTCCAGTGTGGGTGTATGTGTGAAGGCGGCCTGTCTGGCCTCTTCCAACGAGAAAAGAAAAGCTGTTTACATTTCCTAACTTGGGCTGTGCATGTAATTGATTTCTTTTTGTTTCAATAGCAGAAATGAAAATTCAGAGGGGGGAAAAAAAAGCCTCATTTGGATACAATTGAATTGAGGTCTTTTTCCTCGCCAGAACGAAAGCTCAACTCTCAGAAGAGCTGTGTCAAACAGAGTGTTTTGTTTCTCCTGAAATGTCAGTACATGCAGTACTTGTGAGGAAAGCTGTGGAAATGCAGGGCTTAGTTCATCAAACACAACTGCGCAAGGCAGAAGTGTCATCCTTTTCTGCAGGTTATTCCTGATTTGAGGAATATCTTCAGCATGAAACAAACTTCCTATCCCTGCTTTCAGTTTCAGGGTGCTTGCTCTCCTGCCAGGTGCTGCTGGGGGCCTGGGGGCTGTTTTGGATAGTTGGTCAGAGAATGTGTTCAGTCTCTCCCATTGACAGTGTTCCAACCTGGAGCAATACTGGAGATTCTGTCCTGCACCCCTCCCATTGGTGCTTTTCTGCCTCCTCAGAGCAGGGCTGCTTTCTCTCCAGGTTGCTGGACATTGAACAAAGTCAGTAAGAGGCACAGAAACCACAGTGTCCTTAAGCACTTGATCACTCCCATACCAGAGTGCATTTTAACCTGGCATTCAGACTATGCCATGTAAAGCAGCTGATGAAGTTTCAGCTTGTTCAAGACAGAAGAAAAAAAAACAAAAGGAAAAAGAGTGAACTTGTGATGCTCAGTGTTTAGCAGCCTAAAGGAAGGAGGAGGATGGATGCTGCCTTCACCTTCTCCAACTGTGTTGTGTAACTCATCTCAACTTTGATTATTGTGATTGTGATTATTACAGCTGGAAGTCTTCAGGATTTTTTGAGGGTTGATTTAATGAGTAATTAAAAATTGATAAAAATGGAGCCTTTCATTGCATTTACTATTCTCTCTCCCACCAAAACAAAAGAAATCTGTGTTTTTCTGGCTACAGGAAACATATTGGTTTAATTCCACTCATTAATGGTAGTAGTTCAAAGAATACTTCAGGAGTATAGTCTGCAGCAGGGTAACTGTGTTTGCAGACTAGCTTGGTCAGAGTCATCCTGGTGTCTACTGGAGTCATGGGGCCAGAGGGGAGTGCAGAGGTATCCAGCTGAATCTGAATTGATACAACTGTCAGGTTAAGGTGGAGTCACAGAGAGAGATAAATTGCAGCATCTGAGATCACTTAAAGGCTAATCTAAAACCTCGTAGACTCCATAGGGTTCTTACCGTTGCATTAAAGAGAGTTGCAAGTCTCATTTCTCAGTCTTCATGTTGATTAATTTTCACATAAACCCCAATTGTGTAGTCAGCCATTCCCTCTTTTTTCATTTGTCCATGAATAATTCCTTTTCCTCAGTTGACGTCCTCTGGATACTGTCATGAATGATAGAGTAAAGAAATCGTATTTCTTACGTGAAGTTTTGCATATAAAGATGCAAAACTATCTTACAAGAGAGATGAAACTTCTATAAGACAGGAATTGATGCTTACTCACAGAGGGTGTCCCATTCCTGCCTTCCAGTGGAAAGTAAAATACTTGTTTGCAGTGTATACAAATGCACATATGCAAACACAAAAACAGGCACACTGAAAGAGTATTCATTCTCTGTCTTCTTTGTATATGAAAGAGAGAAAAGAAGTAAATGTAGGAATGGCTCAGGAATATCCACTCAGATACATATTTAGAGATTTGTAACATACAGTGGCTAAAACAAAGGAACTGGAAAGAAGGCCTGCAAATATAGCACAAGAAAGTTCTAGGAATAAGAAGCTAAATATAAGCCAAACTGACAGTTAAATAGGGCTTTTCAATCTAAAATAAAGTCAAGATGGACAGGGTTTGTCTGTGCCAGGGCAAGTGAATGGCTGCTAGTTTGGCTTGTCCACAGTGAACAAAATGGTAGGTTGATGCCTCAAACAAATGACAAGGAAGGACAACTTACAACTCATCCTGGAAGCATCAATCTTATATATACATATTATTATGCCAAATTATATTCCTAGTAGGATTAGGTTTGGCCGAAGAACAAGTAGTAGTCTCGGAGTTTCCTACAGCAGGAAAAATAAACTGAAGATACTATTTCTCTCTTAAAGGAGGATGTAATCTCTGAACCAAGTAGTTTTTATAAGAATTTGCAACATGTATCAAGATCACAGTTGCATAGTTAAGCATTTCCCAGAAGCCCTTCCTTTGGTATTTGGGGAGACTCTAGCACTCATGTGTTGCTGATGGGAGAGAGGAACAGCTTTGGTGTAGAAGTAATTTGCATCCGTTTGCCTTTGAGTTCTCACTGTGAGATTGTAGCAGTTTCCTGTCAATAAGCATGCTAGCCAAGAATAGTGATTATGATGCCTGGGGGATTATTTTCAAGCACTGCAGATGTGAAAATCTGAGAAGGGGGTTTTTTTTGTTTTTTTAATTAAATGGATCATAAGGAAATCTGGGGCTTCCTGTTCATAGTTGTACCTGTTTGATCATACTGAGAGTCTGCTTTGGGAAGTGCTCTTTCAGAGGATTACTTTGAAGTGTTTTGAGAACTTGTCATCTCTCACTTATAATGCATCTACAGTTAAGGCTGAGATTATTTCTTTATCATCAAAGATTTTCTCATAGCTACATTTATTAAGTAGTCAGTTTGAACTTACTCAAAGAGCTACAAGAAGGGGGTTATTAAATGTGTAACTGTGAAAGCACCTGTGCTTCCTCAGCTGAAAATGCCTCCCCAGCCCCCAAATACCATTTTCCTTTTCCTTTTTTTTTTTTAATTGATCCACTTCAGTTTTAACGCTGTAAGAGAAGAAGAAACCATTCTATCCATTTGAACAGAGATTTTTATCAGGGCTAATAGTAATTCCCTCTCCTCTCTGGGGAGTGTGAGCTTGTCTCCTTCCATTCTCTTCCCCTGTCTCCTCTCTGATGAGTTTGGGTGTCAGGCAGGAGTGCTGCAGGCAAATTTCTTCTGGTGCTGCTGCTCTGGACAGTGTGGAAGGGCCTCAGATGATGACTGAACCCTTTAGGGTTACTTGGTTTGTGCAGAAGTGACTTGCTGTTTACCCTTAGTCAGGGTTTACCACTGGGAAGGAGAAACATTGTTTTGAAACTTAAACTGAGATGTGTAACACTGCTATTGAAGACTTGAGGCCATTTTTCTGGTTTTTTTTCTGCTTTTCCGTAATATATTCTAAGGGGTGGTTATGTTTATGGCTTTTATTGCTTCCAAGTGGTCAAAATTCATGTAATCCTGTTTATAGTGTCTACTGTCTGCTTGCCTTTTCCCTTTGTTTTTCCTTCCTCTTCCAGTCCTCATCACTATAATCAGAATGACTATTTTCTTCCAAAAATATCTTTTGATAACTAGGTATGAAATAAAATCTGGCTAATTCATGCTCCATATTCTGGGAGGAAGTGGGTTTTAGAGAACATATAGATCAGATGAACTGCTGTTATTTATTGTCTTAACAGATCCCTATGAACTCTCTGTAAGCCTGAAGGCATTTACCATATACCAACTGCTGTTTTTTTCTCAGTTCATAAGTATTCAGGATTTTCCACCAGTAGGTTGAAAGAGGGGAGGTTTAAATGTGTGACCTGAAATAGAGTTGAAAGTAGCTGTTAATCTCTATTAATATGGCAGTCTTATAAAAAACACGTGGGGTAGATTTCCTTAATTTTTATTAAATTGTTAATAGTACTAATTTGACCATTGAAAACCGAACCATGCTTCACATATTCCCCTGACTGAGGCTGTCTTGAGTTAAAATGTTTGAAGGAGCGACGTAGTTTATCGTGAAGAGAAGTAATAAAACCCCGCCGCTTTCTTGCAGACGCCATCCCACCGAGCTATTACAGCCTGTACTTCCGAATCGTCAGGTTCGACGTCTCGGCGATGGAGAAGAACGCCTCCAACCTGGTGAAGGCTGAGTTCAGGGTCTTCCGCCTGCAGAACACCAAGGCCCGCGTCTCGGAGCAGCGGATAGAGCTGTACCAGGTATGGGGGCGCCTCAGCTCCCCACCTTGCTGCTGCACACCCATCTGGCAGGCAGAGCAGACCGTGGGGAGAAGCGGTTCAGTGCCCTCTCTCCAAAGCAGCCTCTTGCTTCAGTGCCTTCCCTAGAAAGGACTGCGCTCAAAATCATACGGAGCTGAAATGTGCGAACTTTTTCTAGCAGTTAAGCCTCAGGACTCCAGAGTTTTGAGCCAGCAGTGTGCCCAGGTGGCCCAGAGGGCCAATGACATCCTGGCTTGTATCAGCAATAGTGTGGTCAGCAGGACCAGGGCAGTGATTTTCCTTCTCTTTTCAGCCCTGGTGAGGTTGCATCTCAAATCCTGTGTCCAGTTTTGAGCCCCTCGCTGCAAGAAAGACATTGAGGTGCTGGGACATGTCCAGAGAAGGGCAACAAAGCTGGACAGGGTTTTAGAGAGGGCGTCCTGTGAGGAGTGGCTGAGGGATCTGGGAGAAAAGGAGGCTCAGGGGTGGCCTTACCACTTTACAACTCCCTGAAAGAAGGATCTAGCCAGGTGGGGGTTGGCCTCTCCTGTGCAACCAGCAACAGGACCAAGAGGGAGGGGTCTGGAGCTGCAGCACAGGAGGTTCGGGTTGGACATCAGGAAGAATTCCGTCACTGAAATGGTTGTTGAGCACTGGCACAGGTTGCCCAGGGCGGTGGTGGAGTCATCATCCCTGGGAGAGTTCAAGAAATGACTGGACATGGCACTTAGTGCCATGATCCAGTTGACATGGTGGTTTTTGGTCCAAGGTTGGACTCCGTGATCTTGGAGGTCTTTTCTAACCTTAGTGACTCTCTGATTCTGTGATTCTCTGTTTCACAGCATATTAAAAAAAGTGACAGAACAAGATATCAAAAAAGTTATTCCCAGGATCTCTGTCTCCCAGCAACTGACCTGAACTGTAGTTTACATAGAGGCCAAATTCCTCTCTCTGACCCATGTTCAGGAGAAGCTTTTTAAGCCTTCCTTGTATAAATGGAATTAAAACTGAATTGCAAAGCTTAGGAGCTTCACACTCGGCTTCTGTATAGTAGTCCAGGAGTTGAGGCATGGGAGAGTGGACAATTCAGGGATTGTGGAGTGAGTAAGAAAATGCCCCGTGACTCACTCCTGAGTGTTGACAAGATTTATGTAATTTAATCTTTAAGGACTTCAGAGCCTTTAACCTCATTTAATACAGAGTCTGTGCATTTGTGCAAATACTGTCTAGAGCATATTTCATCTAAAAAATAGTTCTCCTCACTGAGAAACACAGCAACCAAAAGGGGCCCAGCTCCCAGAAGTTTTATATTGAGTAAAACTCATGGTTGTTCCAGCAACCTGTGACATGTTCTGCTGAAAACCCCGATGGATAGGATACCACCTTGTGAAACTGTTGGATACCCTCTTTAGCTCTGTTCTTGCTGCCTGCATTAGCTGTGCTTGGTCACTGTCCTGGGCATGCAGCGCTGCAGAGTCCTGCTCGGATCCCGTGGGTGCAAATTTGAGTCTTCTCCCTCACTTCGAATGTTCACGTTTTCCTGCCTGGTCTGGTCAAGTGGAAGCCAAACTTGAAGCAGAGAGAGGGGGCAGTTTGGGTTCATGGGCTCGCTGAAGTGACAGTAAAAGCCAGTCGTGGAGGCTGGCAGCAGGAGAAGTGCGTTGGTCTGCTTAGATGTTTTTTAAATGTAGGAAAAGCTTAATTCCCATTTCAGTGTGGTTCGGTCACTGGGGGCTGCAGCCTGACTGCCATCCTTTCTAAGAACAGGATGGCAGAAAAATTGAGCAAATAATGTGTTATTTGTTAAAAGGGAAAGCTGAGAATCACTGGTGTTGCCTATATAGAACAGCCATCCCAGAGAAATACACTCTGAGTCTCAGTGATGCTGCCACAGCAGTCTGCTGAAACAATTGTATATTCTGGCTTGACCTCACTGTTCAGACATCCTAAAAGGAGTTGATGGCATCTCTGGGCTTTCTGTTGTTCTGCTTTTGAGAGCTGTTAGTCAGCCACCTGAAAAGAATACAGCTGTGGTTGCCTGAGCTCAGTTCATTGCCTTTCTGTGTTTGAGGAACATGGGACACAAAGAGTTCAGCAGAGGTATGGAAGAAAGGGCCTTTGCTTGGCTGGGATTTTGATGAGAAACAGCTGGGGCTTACTTGAAAGAGCCTGACTCCAGCAAGCCTGTGCCCATGGAAATGACTGACACCTGCATGCACGGCAGGTACTTGGGTCCCTGGGTAAATATATGGCTGGTGAGTAAGGCAGTTTCTTTTTTAGGCTGGGTGGAGCAAACTAAGTGAAGTGTTAGGTGAGTAATGAGTGCAGGTTATTGTAGGATTAGATCTTTTCTCTACCAAGTAACAGGCAAGCCAAAGGCAGCATGCAGTGTGTGTTTGTGCCAGGCATATTTTAGGCATGTTACTTTGTTCCTTTGCTTGTAAGAGAGGCAAGCTGTCTCTGGATCATTTCCCTTTGGTCGTGTTTATTTCTTGCAATCTTGTACGCAGCTCTTCCTAAAACCTTGTATGGGGGTATTACAGCTCTGTGGTGGGCAGTCTGAGCTGCATGGGTTCCTTGTCAGGAGCTCTTCTGCCAGGAGTCCCTAAATGTTGCTGCAACTCACCTTCATCATAGCACAAGATTAGGATGCAGTGTTTAACAGGAAAAGAAAAAGCAGGGAGAAATTGGAGACAAGGGACCCAAGATGCTTTTGGGTCCCTTCCGACTTGAGATATTCTATGGTGTATTGTAAAACAGTGCTATAGAAAGCATTCTAAAACTTACTATATGAATTCTAGAGATTAGAAAGAAGAAAATCTATGCAGATGAATGTGAAGAAGAATGGATAGGAGACACTGGTGCCCCAGTGGTGCTGGAGGAGCTTTGAGGCTGTGTATTATTGTATTGAGAATGCAGACAGAGTTGTCTAGTGGTGAATGTGGCACAAACATGGGAGGTAAAAGGGGAGACTGAGGAGGATCCTCATTTCAGTGGAAGTGGGAGAGGCAACTGCCTTCTGTAAGGGCTGAGGACTTACTCAGATATCTGACTCCAGCATGAAAAGCCATGCATGGAGAGTGAGCCTTGCAGAGGAGATTGCCGGTGGAGTTGGCATGAGCAGCTGCCACTCCTCCTCTGTGCATGAGCTTTGCTTCCTGTCTTGTGACATACGTGCTGGGCTTGCCAGGGCTGTTGTGCCCAGAAGGAGCAGTGTGGTTTTTCATCTTGCATAAGCAACATTTAATTATTAGGGGCTTTTTTCTCCTCCCACCAAGTTTCAGGTTGCCTAGTGTTTTGCTTTGTTGTGGAGTTCTTCTTGATGAGGGTTTTTGAAATTCCTTTCATACCTGAAGTTTCAGGGAATGGTTGTTCCTTTGTCCCCTCGTCTTTCTAAGTCAAGCAGGAGGGGCAGAAGCCTTCTGGGGAGAATCACAGCTTTCTTGTGGTTCACTGAGATATTCCCTGAACATGTGCGTATCTTCTAATTACCCTCCAAGAGCTTTCTGATTTAGTCCAGTGGCAGTTTAGTAGGAGCATATATACCACTGAAGCAGAAGGGACAACATTATTCTAAAGGACTATTTTAGGAACAGCTAGAGACAGATGTGCAGGGTAAATTGAAAAAATAAGCAAGCAGAATATAAATATTTTGTTTGTCTGCCTGATCCTTTCTTTGTGTGGTCCTCTGACCTTACAGATCTACCCCTTAAAATGAAAGAAAAAATGCAAAACTGCACCTTTTCAGCTAAGCTTTCCTCAGGCTGTACTTGGCTCCCTTTTCCAAACCACATCAGAAAGGGACTTTGTGTTTTCCTACAGCCCTTGTTTGCACTGACTCTGGGAAGGCAGTCTGCTTGGCATGGTGAGCCAGGGCTGTGGCCTCTTGTTCCCGGCCCCTGGTGCAGCAGCAGCATGACCCTGTTCCCACCTCGGAGGCTGAGATGGAGCAGAGAGTGCCCCATCGTATTTATGCTGGGAGTGAGTGGTTAAGAATCTGCTTACCAGGTTTTCTGCCATCTGGATTTCTCCCGGCAGTGAATCCAAGAGATTAGCTCTCATGGAGGTGCCCTGCATGCATCCACAAAGCCAATGGGCAAGTAGTAATCCCTGTGTGCAGAAAATGTCTGTTTTCACCCAGAAGACTTCTCTTGGTATTTAAGGATTAGTCAGTCACATCTGTCTGTTCCTGCACAGATGGAAAGTGCAGTGCACATACTAAGTAGTCTTAGGACAGAAAATAATAAAACTCACAGAAGTAGGAATTAAGTTACTTTTATAAGGCTGGTATGAAAGCTTCTGTCTCTTCTTGGCTCTGGTTAAGTGAAGCCACAGAGAATTGAATCCTTTAAAGGCCCTACCTTTTCTGTCGTTTCTTCAGCCCAAAAGGGAGGCTTAATCTGATGGTTATACTCCTGGTCATCAGCACATTGGAGAGGGGGAGGCTGAAGGGAGGGAAAGAAGGAAGGAAGCGGCGTGACCTTGGACAAGGTGTGCTGCTCCCGTCCTTCCACCGCGCCACGCTCACTCAGTGTGCTTCCCAACGTGCACCAGGACTTCAGAAAATTATTAAGAGGATAAAGTGTTTCTGGGGAAGGGAGCAGGAATAGTATTAAGTAAACAATTTTTAGCATCCTTCAGTGGCCCTTGCTATGTTTTTAAAGATTTACGCCAAATGCAGGCTTTATTGGAATTTGATCAGATAAAGCTCAGTTGTTATGGGAATGTCTTTGTTCATCAGTTTTCTTGCCTGCTTTGAAGACTTCATCACATCTTTCTTTTATTAAGGTGCTTCTGTATTTATGAATAAAGTCCCTGCACCCTTCAAAAAAAGCCTTGTCTCTTATGAATAAGCATTCCAAAAAACAAATAGGCACCACTGCAAAGTAGAACTAGTGGAAACCCTTACAGGGTGAAAAGACATCCTTCAGAGAGTACTGTGGTATTGGGTTTAAGGTATTTTTATTATGTACAGGCGGTCAAACAGTAGCAAGTAGTAATTACTTCCTGTGGAAGTGGTGCCATGTTTTGTTAACACATTGTAAAGCATCACAAAAAATGCAGCTGAAGCGCTGTGTTTTATTGTCATCATCATCTGAGGCTGCTGTGGGTGGGATTACCTGAGAGGCTGTGGATGGGAGGGATGTCCCACAGGATGTATTACAGTGAGGGTTGGGGCAAATGAACAGTGCCAGGTTAAAGCTGGAGGGGCACATCAGGTTGTAGTGAAGAATTTGAAGCAAACAGGAGCAGACCTTTGGTCTTTCCATGTTGAGGAGGCCGCAGTCCATGTCAAGAACTCCTGTGGAGTTTGCTCACGGTCTAGGAAGAGCTGTCTCGCCTCTAGGCAGTGGTAACCCCCACTTCCTCCAGGGCCTCTCTCCCTTCTTAGAGGTATAAGGAGGAAGATGCTGTGGAACATATTACCCCATTATGAATCAGATTTAAATTTAAACCACAGTCGGTTGTTCAAATACTTTCAGTTCAGACAGTGTTTTGTCTTGTTTTTCAGTTGGGGAATATGTTTAGAGTGAGCTACTATAGATTCGGGCCAAATCTCCGTGGTGCAAATCTGAGGCAATTTACACTGACTGCAACAGAGATCCTTCAGGCTGATCTCCATATAATCAGGAGCAGAGGGGCCCTGCTCTCTTTTCTTGCCAAAAAGTGTTGTCTCTAATGCCATGGAAGAAAATACCATGAAGCAGGATTTGTGGCTGTGAGCTGGTGCGGAATATCTGTATTACAGATATCACCTGGGGCACTTGGTTATAATTGACTGCCATCGCTGTGACCCACATCTGAAGTAGTGCATTTGGATCTCACAATTTATGTATTGCTATCCTGAAACCAGACTCCTGCATTCTGAAAGGTTACAAGGTTATGTTGCATAGAAAATGTGCAGTGTTCTTTGAAGTGCCAAACCCAGTATAACGCATGGATGTAATAACTTTCTACTCTACCAAACTCCTTCTCTTTCACCCAGCAACAGCTCAGGACCAGAGGAAGTTAATTTGCATATATCTCAGTTGAATTGCTGTTTTCTCCTTGTTCCAGAATTCCCTTTTTCTGCTTCCAAATACTATATGCCCTACAAAAAGATGTCAGTACGTTGCAGACCATGTCTAGAGTACTTTTGGCAAATACTCTGTGAGCCTGAGGGGAAGTATTTATGGCTGCATCATCTTCACTGTAATTTGAGAGCGTATCTCAGATGCACCCACCTCTTGCTAGGAATAGAGCAGTTACTGAAGACAACTTGAAGAAATGTATAATATTTCCATCAGCTCCTGACAAGGGCCAGCATGTGCTTTCCAGGTGTAGAAATGCGGGCCATGGATGGCTGTATTGCCATTTGTGTTGCCTGTACACGATTGGAGGTGTGGGAACACAGGCCATGGGTCTGACAACAACAGCTAGGTTAGGTTTCTTGCTCTTTGGCCTAGGTTTTATTGGGGTAGCCAAGCCTGCATTACTCTGGGACACGAGCGAGTTTGAACCAAGCAGCTCAGCGTGGTAGTCACTGGGCTAAGGAAGTCGCAGGTTGCCTTGATGCCCATGTGCTAGAGAGCCTGTTGGAGGGGAAAAGGTGGTGTTCCTGTTCTGGGGAGGTGTAGGAAACAATGTGAAGCTTTGTTGGAGAAAAGCCTACGTGAAGAGGAGTAGATGGTAGGAGAAAATGGAGGAGGATAGGAGTGGTTTGGATGGAAACCTGTAGGTAGTGGGAAGAGAAAAACCACAAGGAGAACTGTGAGTTACAGGGAACAAGGCAGGCAAGAGGAAGGGAAGAAAGAGGAGGGACTTGTGGAAGAAGACAACGTCTTGGTGGAAGTACTGTGTCCAAATATTAATTTAGCCAAGAAAGCTGCATGCTAAAATGTAGTAAAATGCACATGAAGATGATATATGACTGTCAGGGACAGGACCAAGGAAGAGAAAAAGGCTTAGGAGACCTGTGCATAAAGGGGAGATGAACACAGGAGTACCCTGCAGTATCTGGGAGATTTGGCTAGAAGACAGGAGAACCCACTCTGTTTCTGTTGACTTTGGCTCCTCTTTGTTGATATTTTAATAAAACATAATGTGCCTTTGGCAAGTTAAAGCTAAAGGCTAGATAAGTTTACGGGATTTTTTTGTTTTGCTTCATTTTATATAAAATCTTTCTTTGGAGCTATCTTAAAATCTCCCAAATGGCAGGAAATTGCCCTCAATATTTCAAAATCTTCCAGGAGAAGGACCCCAGACCCTCCGTTCTTGTTTATTGCTGAAACAATGCAGAGTCTTCCTGCCTGCTTAAACATAAATCAGGCTGGATGGCCTCGGGGCTCTGTCCCCAACTTACACTGCACATGTATCTTGAGTGTCAGGAGGAAGGCCCTGCCTGGGGAGCAAATGGAGAAGAAATCCCTTCCCAGGATCCTTTCTCTTCCCAGAGCTCGTTCCCTCACTGCAGGGTGATGCAGTGAGTCAGTCACAGTGATTCCATGACATACTTGACTTCTCCTCCCTTTCTGATCTTCTTAAGTGCTCATCTCTTTACCTGCCTCATGCTTCACCTTCTTTTACCTTTAAGTGAGCATCAGCCAACACTGTAAGAGAATCCTTCTGCAGCTGTAGCCCATCCAGATATAAAAGAAGTTGGGTTATGTGTGCAATATGTTCTTTTTATTTGCAAGTTTGCATGAAGAACGTGTCTGGCAAGTTCTGAGCAGATGGATCAGAGAGCTATGAGTTTTTTACAAACTTTGGCAAGTACTCCATACCTTTCCTTGTATTTTGGCAGGAACTCTGCATCTCATATACTAGTCTCTAAAGATTCTGCCCTCAGTTTGAGCCTGATTTGGAGACCATTGCAAGTAATGGAAAGACTTCATTGATAAGCAGGGGGACTGTAAAGCCCTTAAAACTCCGTGGCACCAAGGGCAGAGTCTGAATTACTCCTTTGCAGGAGTGAGTGGCTACAAGAGCTTGAAAACTCACACTGACAATTTTCTAAAAAATACACAGCCAGTGTCGTATGCTTAGAAGCAGCTAAGATTTTTGATAGCTGGTAGATTCCCAGTTATCTGGCAAAAGGTACTATATGGGAGCTTTGCACTGTACGCCATATGTTTTCACATATAATGAGTAAGAAACTGGAGAGGTTTGCAGCGGAATCAAGGATTTGTTTTTCCTTGCATCCAAAATAGGATCAAAGGCTTCACATTTAACCAGGGAATGAGAAAGAATTGATAATTAGCATGGCCATTTTTTAACTGTAAGTTTCAGAAAGAGCTGGCTGAAGTCTCTGAGAGCTGTCTGAGGAGACCTTTGCAAGCTGGAACCAGGCAGTGAGTGAATCTTTCATAGGGGGAATAGCATGTAAGAATTTGGAAACACCAAGCAGCTGTGTATGCAGACCTTGGGAGTCTGGTCATTCCAGTGGAGAGAATTAGGCTGGAGTCCCTTGCAGTTTCTTCTAGTTCAGAAAAGGTCATCCAAAATGGCAGTTTTCAGCCATGCTGTGCATAGCTGAACTTGTCTCTGCTCTCATGTTAACCATGTGATAAGCACATCATTTACCACTGGATCTCATTGTTTGGGCTTATTTACTTTAAGCTTACAAGTACATGTCAGGTTATTTTCATTATTTTTAAAAGGGCTGTAAAGTTCCAATGGAAATCATGGATAATGACTGATAAGTAAGAGAAAGAGTAGTCAGGTTGGCAAGATGTTGTAATACACAAGAACATCACAGGGGAAGGGAAGGGAAGGGGGTTGTCAGGGGGCCAGCAGCATCTGGAGGGAGATGATCAGACAGTCCAGAATGAATGGAGAAGAAAGATTAATTGCAGGTTTTCATAAGATAATGCCATATTTACTGCTGTTCAGTGACTGCAGAACCCATACTGGCTGATAGCAGTGACCATTTCAAGTTCCAGGGCAATGCAGGAAACAGGATAGATATTTTTAAGTGGCCATATGATCTTATTACTATGTTTAGAAAGTTCATCAACTTGTTTTAAGAAACTGTAAGTCATCAAAAATATTTCCAAGGAGTTGGTGACCATAATTCTCAAACCCAGTTATAAAATGCTCTTGGTTTTCTTGGCTGTGGCAGATGTATGTCATTGATGCATCAGCCTGTGTATCATCACTGCTGAACCACATTCAGTTTTTTGTTTGTTTGCTTGCTGAGGAAGTGGTGAATTTATTAGCCAAAATGATTCCACTGTAAATTATACTTAATTGTAATTTTCCTATTCTTCTGCATATGATTGTGGTGACAGTAGAAGACTAGAAGTAGTTATTGGCCAGAATACCAAATCTGAAATGAACTAAACAAGTTGCTTTTCTGGAGCTGTAGTTATTTGAAAGAACCAGTGTATCTTCATGTCAAATTTTTTCCTTTTAGCTGTGTAATGAGTCACGAAGACAGGCTGTTCTGGCGTCTGCTGTCGGTGGTTATTGTCTAGAATACATACACTAATGTGTTGATTCAGTTATCCCCTGCTTTAGCTGCCTAAATATATGAGTGGGGGAGTAGGCGAAGGAAACTTTGAGCAAAATAGTTATGTTTCTTTTAACAGAGTCTTGGGCTAAGGAGTTTTTTAGAGTCTGTTTTTGAACCAGTTTAATTACACTGTCGCCGAGTGTGCTGCTCTGCTCATGTCAACTTCTGATATGCCCCATTCTTAAAAAAAGTAATGTTTCTGCTAATTTTGCAAGCATTCTGCTTTGTTTGTTATCATGAATTATGTAGTGTTCTCAGTGTACTTTACCGTTTATAAAATGCAGACTAAGATAATCATTATCCTTACCTTTATACTCAGAACTGTGTGATAGTTTCTTGAGGGTATAAGCATGTGTGCCTACAAATAAACAGTTTCATCCTCCAGTATTCTAATGAAGATTTCAGCTACTTGATACTTAATATTTTAAAAAATATATCTGTTAATGCTTTCCAGTTAGTCTGAAAAGTAAGCATAGCAAGTGACAGAAGTAATCTACAAATCAGTATTTTCTGGAAACTCCTCATTCTTCTGAAACCAGTTTGTGACAAAACTAAAATTTTTCACTGCTGAATGCCCTTGTCATGGTGATTTGGGATATGCTTTCAAGATAACATCATGGGTCAGCCTCCTCTAATGGATGAAGAGGAGCACAGACAAGTCCCTGCCGGCCAAGCAGAGGTTCTCCCTCAGAAGACTGAGCAGAATGAAGAGTAGATTTCAACAGGATTTGTAAAACACCAGAAATCTGGCAGGCCTGATGAGGGTGGCATGTGAGTGCTGTCATCACCGAGATCCCCGGCTGGGCTTCCTAAACATATGGAGCTGTACAAACAAGAGCAATGCTTTGTTTGCATCTGGCTTCTTCATGAGCCATTTCCTGCAATTAACTGCATTATTCATTTATTCATGTGTTTGTTTCACCTTCATCTCCTGGCAGTAACTGCATGTATGTGATATCAAGAGACTCTTCATGGGTATTTGTAAGATCATTTTTTCACCAGTTGTTTTCAAGGAGCCTCAGAATTGAAAAAAAAAGTGTATGAGAGGTAGGTTAGCAGTGGGCATAGAAAAAGGTAGGTAGAAGGCAGTGTACAAGACGCTGGTCAAGAGAAGATTAAGGTGGTTTTCCTGTGAAAGGGAGGAATTGCATACAAAAATGGGGTATAAAAACCATGAAATTGTTCTTAGAATTTAGAGCATTGCCACTGAATTAAAATTACTCTGTATAGTGGTCTAGAAGTCTAGTGGATCACCTTTTGCTAACACTACTTCCAATTCAGCTCATCCCCACAGCATGTGATCATATGCATATGTTCCCTTCATTTATTTATTATAACTGGCAGTGCTGCATTATTACTCTGTTGGAAGCAAGACCAAGTAAGCAGATATCCCTGGGCAGGCAACCCCGTGTTTGGAACCCGGGTTTTTTGGCTTTGAGCTTTCTCTGAGGCGTGTGAAGGTGTGCATGCTCACACCCGTACTTGCGCGGCTGTCGTGCATCAGCGGCTGTTTGTACACGTGGGTGTTGGGATGTGTCCCGCCTCAGGAGGGGAGGTGGGGCTGCCTGTGTGGAAACTCTGTCTCCTGCTCATGCAAATGATGGGGTCTGTGTCTCTGCATGCAGTGGGTGATGCACAGGATTCCCTCACCGGAAAACCTTAGCCTTCCACATCATGGCCTGTAGTCAGACCCAACACTTTCTGCCTCTTTAAGAGGGAGTGTTTGGGTAAGGTGCCAGAAGGAAGTAAGAAAGGATTAAAGGAGAAGTTTAACTCAGTTGACTTCTGTGGATTTTCTTTTTTCCCCTTGCCTACTGTTAATATTTTCAGCGCACTGAAAGCTTTTGCACAAAGGCTTTCATTTAGCTCCTGCAGGTACAAGCTGTGCAGCAGCAGTTCTGATAACGATGTTTGATGTGGTTGTGATGGGCTAAGCATGAAGGTGAGGTGGTATTTACGGGTAAGGCAAGGCAGTGTTTATAGGTGAAGGTAATATCTCTTCTAAGACCAGTCAGTGTGGTTGGAAGACGTAGACAAGCTTTTAAGCACAAAAGCTGCAAGGCACAGAAAAGGCTTTTATTCTTTTTTGAAACTAAATCAGTTGGTCGAGTAGGAAGAAAGGATTGGAAACAATGAAAGAGAAGATTTTCATTGAGGTTATAGGCTTGAGGGTATATTAAAAGAAAGAGGTGTTTTGCTGATGGGGAAGGTTAAAACCAGAAATGTAGGGCAAAGTAAAAGAAGCAAACCAAAGCAGGGAAATGGCAGAGAGAACCTAAAATGCCTATTTCATGTAGTAATTTCTGGAATACTCATTTGCAGAATATATTGTAGCTGTAAAAATTTCTGAGAGGTTGCTACAAAAAGGCCCCTTTGTTTATCACCATATAGAGTGCAATTGCTTCAGTGGGGATGGAAATAGAAAACAGTGTAGGAAAAGAAACTTAATCAGATTACTTTGTGGGAGAAAATGGACTCGGAGGATCCAGCCTAGGATTTTATCTTCCATTAGCTTTCCACACTTGCAACAATGTAAGAGAAAAAGAAGGGAAAATGGAACTGGTGAGGCTGCAAGATCATTCTTGCTTACAAGTACTCATGTTGTTAAGATCATACATCACCCTAACACTATAAAGATACTTAACCCAGGAGAAGGAGATTGAAGTTAATTTCACTAAATGTAACACTCAACTCACTTAACAGCCTTTTGCTTAAGAACTGCCAGTGCCTTTTTAACTCATGGTGTCAATTGTGGAAATTATCTCATACTTAACTTGTGACTTTTTTCCTCATTCTTCATAATTTTCCTCCTGAACATGCTGCATGAACAGCATGGAGAGAAACTTTACCTTCAGATATTGTAGGTACCATAGCATAGATAATATCCAGCTCTTCTAATCCACGGTATCTATCCTGTCCTACAGTGCCATACAGTTCAGGAACGTGCCAGCACTTTTCTTGTCATTCAGCTCAACAGTGGGAATGGATTTTCCTTGCACCATTGGATACATGCAGTGATGATTTCTTGTACTTTTACAAATGCCTTTTATTCCAGGTACACACTGACAGCTCTTGACTCTGTCTTTTGGTAGCAATTGGGATAAAGTCTGGGATAAATACATTTTTTTTGATACCATGGCACAGCTGTGTCTTCAGAATATGTCTAAGACCAATTATAGTTAACATCAGGAGATTGCTTTTGGCACATTACTTACTTTTAGTCCTTACATCACTGCCAAAACTGAGGTATGCAGTTTCTGGAGTCTTTGGAAAGATATGACTGTGCAGAAAGGATGAGAAATGAGCCAAGTTCTTGTGTCCCATTTGCCTCACACCCCTTCCCCCCCACCCCACCTCCCAGCCCCAACACATCCTTGCAGAATGACAGCTGCATTACATCCTCAGAAACACTTGACCTGATAAAGACCAAAGGGAAGGCAAAGTTATATTTGTACTTCTCTGGGACTTTCCCAGCATTGATTACTGATTCTCTCATCCCTCTGGCACTTCTGAGCAATGGTAGTCCCCTTGCTGCTGCCAGACTCTCTGTAAACAGTTGTTCAGACACTTTGTTTGAAGGTTACCTCATAAAAAGGAGTCCCAATGTTCACTGTTTGAGTGCCCTTAGTCTCTACTGGGGAACTCTGCTTCACCTACCAGGGGCCCTTAGTAATCTTCTGGATTTGAACCAACATCTTCTCATGGCTTTTTGCTAAATGTGTTGATCAGAAAGATGACAAAGAACTTGTCGTGTTGCTGTTCTTTTCATAAGACAAATGTTATTGTAGGAGCCACGCTGTTGGCCTATGAGAGATCCAGCAGTGCCTTGCAGTAAATAGGCTCTACATGCTGGCTCCACATGCTGGACAGAATCTGAGCTTTTCAAGCCTGTTTAATTACAAAAAGCCTGATTTTATCACGATGACATAGTTTCACACCTCTTTTGAAATATTTTTCTTTACATGTATTATGCGGTTTCACCATGATTTTATTACAGCAGTGCTTGCTAGATGTCAGGTTGTTCTGGGCTGAGAAAATAGGTGGAAACAATGAGATGTTGTCAGTTACTCATTTGGAGTTGGACTTGGGTGCTTAAAGAAAGTAAAAACCCAAAACAATATATGAAGTCGCACAGCTGGCATGCCAAAAGTTACAAAGTGATGTTATCGTGTGGTATCTTGATTGGAGTTGACTTAATGTTGCATGGCATTCCAGCTCCCTGCATCACATAACTATCAACAGAGTAATAACCAGAAAACCAGAAACCTGTTAACAGCCAAAAGTCCAATTGTTTTTGTCCTACAATTAGGGTAAATAATAGCAGGCTATGCTTGTATATGGGAAGGCACTCACTGAATTGTTTGCCAGGGATGAGAAGGACTGTGGGCCCTTGAAATTCTGGTCATGTGAGGCCTGGGTTTCTTTTGTTCCGGCATTTTTTATTGCTCTGTCAGTAGATTCGCTGAAACATTTAACACAAAGACAAATACAGCCTGCATCAAAGCTCGGGCGGGAACAGCCTCACGTGTTGCACAAATCCATGCATGGCCATCGATTTAATGCATGAAATCTGAGGGAAGGCTAAAAGCATGAATAAGGCAATACCATAGGTTAGTTACGGGGGAGCAATGTAATATCTTCAGTGTACAGAATGCATTGTACAGCCTGAACTTTGGCATCTTATGCTCTAGCCACTGTCAAGTATTACTGAAGAAGGTAAAATAGCTTATTTTTGATGATTACTGTGATCTCTTCAGCACTTGTATTACAGGATAAGTTTTCAGGGCAGTCCTTTCTGTGTGATTTCTCTCACAAAGGAATATGTGATGGTGTGTTTTGCTTGGGAGCCTAAGCTGATTTCATCGGGGTGTCTTTATATTGTTCTTCTCCTTACACACCCTCAGAAGATTCTTTCTGAAAATGTGCATGAATGTTCATCTGCTGCATAGATGTTTCAGCTGTAATAGTTTCTTGTGCTATTTTCTAATGTAAGTGGTCCATTTTAAAACTAAACAGGTAAATGTTAACCTGTAGGCAATCTTATTTGTTGTTTCTTTCAGGTTTTAAAATCTAAAGAATTATCATCACCAGGACAGCGCTATATCGACAGCAAAGTAGTTAAAACAAGAGCTGAAGGAGAATGGTTGTCTTTTGATGTCACTGAGGCTGTACATGAGTGGCTCCATCACAGAGGTGACAAAAAGTGCTCTTTGCCTTCACTCCTGCCTCAGCTGCTCCTCCATTAACTCAGGAGTATTTCAGAGTCATTCCACGTGTAAAAACCAACTCCACTCACTTTTATGTTTTGCAGACAGGAATCTTGGATTTAAGATAAGCTTACATTGTCCATGCTGTACCTTTGTGCCTTCCAATAATTACATCATCCCAAATAAAAGTGAGGAGCTTGAAGCAAGATTTGCAGGTAATGAAAGAAAAAAAAAACCTCCAACTTTTTATAATGTTGTGGTATGTACTAATTGAGAAGGGAAACAAAAAGCTGTTTTTACCTCCTAAATGACATTCAGCTGATTGAAAACTTGCTCATTTGAGAATCATGATTCTCAGCTGATAGGAAATGGTACTAAAGTCGCAAGGGTAACTATATCACCTGAACAATTCTGAAATCAGATATGGCATGAAAAAGCTATCTTGTTCCATGCATGCAGCTTTGATGTCCTTAAGATTCTGTGTTACAGTTTGCAGCATGCTTACAGGATATACATACAATTTTGGATTTAGTGAAGACTCTTGCACAGTTTGCCCTCCACTATTGGATAGTAATGAGAGAATAGCTCAATATTTTCAAAATAGATCTTTTGCCCTCCATCTAGTACTGTAATGAGTCAGACTTAGTTGAAAAGATTGGAATGAGTAGGCATTAAAAAATAAAAAACTGTATAGTGAGGGTTATGAATATATGTGCTCTTTATGGTCAGCAGGCAAGGTGATAGGGAGTAAATATACCAAGGTTGTATAAGCTCTCTTGTGTTTTTAAGCCATTAAACTTCCAGTTTCACAAAGAGAAATGATATTTAATTGACTGTACTACAGTTACCGTCCACTAGCACATATGAATCTATAGCTATATTAGAACCAATTTTAACCTAAATTCTGTTCATGAAGTTCTCATTTATTGAAGTGTATCATGATTTGGTTCACTTATGGTCCGAGTATTTGGCTATATTCCTTGTCAAGTATTAAGTTTTTCTAACTGTTGTTTCACTGCATTGGAATTTTTTCCTGTAAGTAAATACATGTACTGTACATGTGAATAAAGCCATTGTGTGCATTTAAAAAATTGTTAGTATAATGTTTGGTCACTATAATTACATATGTTAAGAATAGTGTATCTTTTTCTGTTTAGATGGTCATGTCTGGTTGGGGAGGTTAATTTTCTAAAGGATCTTAACAAAAAGCATTATGTAATTCCTATGAAAGGCCAATACCTTGAGTCTCTTGTCTATGCTATTGCCATGATCAGATGCTAGTAAGGCAGTTAGTGTTAAAAGAGAATACAGAATGTGAGGCCATGGATTGTCATTTCTAGAAGTACTTTGATCAGTGTCTTTGCCATGCCCATTCAAAGAAAGACACTAGAATAACTGACTTCCTGGGTAAAATTTGCAGATTTAAATAAACTGGGAATGAAAGGGAATTTACAAGTATCAGAAAGGAGTGAATGTGATGGAGGAAGCTAATGGGATAGAAGACTGGGAAATGAATGTGAAGTATCCAGAGCAGCTTTAAGTGTATTAAAAAGTTTTAAGAGGTACATGCCCATTAAAAGTTGGTAGTACTGCTCTCACTGAAGCAACCAAAGAATCACTGCTTGGGGCATTTGAAGCTAAGATATGCAGATGCAGTGGCTAAAATTACCTTCTCTGTTACTCATTTAAACGTTTCTGGTAAATGTACTGAAATGCCATTAAACAGATGTGGATGTGGGAGGGTTGATACAATAGCTAGCATGAGAACTGTGAATATCTTAGGCATCTTGGGTTGAAATTTGCCCGTACTTCCTTAGTAAACATGCCCAGCTGACATCATCATGGCCCAGTTTCTGAGAGATTTTTTTTTTTTAAGAGATGGTATATTTAATTTGTGAAGAAAAAGCAACACAATGTTTATCACCAAAATGTATTTTTTGAAGGTATTGATGACTACACATATTCCAGTGGTGATGTGAAAGCTTTAAAGTCCAATAGGAAAAAATACAGTGGGAAGACCCCACATCTTCTGCTAATGTTGTTACCCTCCTACAGACTTGAGTCGCAACAGCCCAGTCGGCGGAAGAAGCGTGCTCTAGATGCTGCCTATTGTTTTAGGTAACTATGCCTGCACATCCAATACTCTTACACAGTCCTACCAGCCTGAGAGCTGTCATGCAGTTGTTTATCATGTTTCTTTACAGTTGGCATTTATACAGAATGCAGACCCTCATTCTCAGACCCAGGGTCTGCGTGTAGGAGATCTCTGCCCGATGGTCTCCAGTCCCACAGAGACGGGCAGATCATTGTGACTTTAGACAGCAGAAGCTCATTTTCATCTGGGATGGTTCCCAAATGCATTAGCCCCATAGTTAGAGCCAAATTATCACCTTCACTTTGTTCACCTGCTCAGAGTCTCCTCTGTAGAACCTGGAGAAAAACACTTGAGTAGTCCTCCAGGGAAGCCATTTGTCTGCATGAGCAAGTCCTGCCATGTCTAAGCATCCTGTAATAACTGTAATTTCAGTTACAGCGTAAGGTACTATTGATTTGATTTAGTTGAGAATTTTTATGACTCAGATGTTCCTGCCTGTAAAGGATTGTTCAGGGAGCAAGCAACTGGATTGTTTTTATTCCCGGTGTTGTCTTTGTTATGACCGGTGTGTTTGTATTTTATTTCCCAGGAATGTGCAGGATAATTGCTGTCTGCGTCCACTTTATATTGACTTCAAGAGGGATCTTGGCTGGAAATGGATTCATGAACCCAAAGGGTACCATGCTAATTTCTGTGCAGGAGCCTGCCCGTATTTATGGAGCTCAGATACTCAGCACAGCAGAGTAAGTATGGATTTGCTAATTTTCAGCTTCTGTTTTATAACTGCAGGTTGAGCTATGTTTCTGGGACTGACATGAGCACCAGTGTCCAGAGTTAGTCTCAGTAACTAAGGATGATGAAATGTGACCCTACAGAGGAACTCACACATGGCCTCAAGCTAGTGTTGAAGCAGGAGAAATGTATTGGACCAGAGATTTACTTTTTTTTATCTGTTCATTGATACGAACACACGGTTGGATTAAATACTTTTTGTGAGTATGTAGCCTTTGGAGGTGGCTTGGAAAAGGCCTTTCTTTATAGATGTGAATGGAAGATGGCACAATGAGTTTTCTCAGCAAAGACACTGAAGGAGGCACTTTCAGAGTAACAAAAGGGCTGAGTTGTACCACAGGTCATCACCTACTTTTTTGACCTGCCATTTCAAGGTTAGCCCCTGCCATGCTGAATGTCATGAAAATCTACTCATAGCTGTCTTTCTTCTACTTCAAAAGAACATATTCTTTCTTACACTTCAGAAACTTATATGGGAAGGAAGGACTTCGTGTATGGGCTGTTGAAGAACCGAATCACAGTTGTCTGAGATGGGACTTTTTATTTTAGGGGTTAGATGTGATATTTTAGCTGACTGCCTTAGGATGAGTAGTACTGTGCTGTGAAATGCTAATTTCCTCTCAGCTATCCCCAAGGATGTCTAGACAGTAAATCCAAGAGACAGACATTTGCATCACAGTTGTCATAAAGTAAGAATTTCACCCTCAGGTCCATACTAAGAATGATGTCTCCCCTTTTTCAAGCCTCCCTTAAAATGACAGATCAGTGTCAGCCAGCAGGGAGAACTCACTGTGTCCAAGGGACCACTTGAGTTCCTTTTGGTTTGTAAAAATGTGATATCATGTTCTTCCTGAGCTTACAGACCCCTTTGTAGCTGTCACTGTCTGTGACATTGTACTGTTAGCAATGTCAGCAGGCAGAGGTATAAATAAGGAGAGTATGTTTCCATGCTGGTGTGGAGTGATGGCGTACACATTTTGGAACTGCACTTGTTTTTAAAGGAAAGAGGAAGAGTAACTGTCATGGTCACAAATATGTGGTTTGGATAATTGCCCAAGGAGCCAGAAATTGCCTAATAAAATAGTTAGTGTTGCTGTCCTGAACAGATCTTCTGTCTCTCTAAGCTGCAAATGTTGTGTGGAAGTTCTAGGAAAAGGTCACTTGGTGTTTGACTAAGGGATTAATGGCATCCCCAGGAGCACCTATGCATCATCAGTGGCTAACCCTACATACTTCCCTTGCAGAGAACCATGCATAGGAATCCAGGGTGACATAGGTGATAATTCCATGCATCTGGCTCTCAGCAGGAGTAACTGCACCTTGAGTCCTGGTGCTTGTAGGGTGGCATTAATGGACTAAATTAACATGGCCACAGAGTTAAAGAAGAGGAGTGCCTATGCTCTGAAGAGGTCTCTTTTCTCTTTGGTCACTTTTAAATCCGAAATCCTGTAAACAGCAAATGGCAACCTGAAAAAACAGATAAAAAACCTTTCAATTTCCTCTGTATTCATAAATATAGTGTGCCTGTTGATTCAAATGGCCACACTTTAGAGGCAGACTCCAGGTATGTACCTGCTTTGAGACTTAAGACTGTATGGACAAAACCCTAGGAAATTGTGGCATATTGTAAACACCAGATTGAAGTGGAAAAGTGTTGAAAACCCCCCTAAAATCCAGGAATCTTCATGGTGTTTTCAGTGGGCATTCTCTGAGGTGCTGTGGGAGGAAGTGATGCAGGAAACAGTTCGCTCATTGGAGGTAGCTGCCTTAATCTGTCTTTTTTGGTTTCTCCTTCTAGGTACTCAGTTTGTATAACACCATAAATCCAGAAGCTTCAGCCTCTCCGTGCTGTGTGTCCCAGGATTTGGAACCCCTCACCATCCTCTACTACATTGGAAAAACACCAAAAATCGAGCAGCTGTCCAACATGATTGTAAAGTCTTGCAAGTGCAGCTAAAGGATAGCCCCGAAACAGCATGACATGTGTTTATTAAAAAAAAAAAGATAACCAAGGAAAAAAAAGAAAGAGAGAGTGAGAAGGAAGAAAAGAAAAATAAAAACCCGGGTTCATCAGTGTTAAAAGAAAAAAAAGAAGAAAAAAAAGCGGTACTAGTCTGAACTGTTTGAAAGTTTGTTTTGTTGTTTTTTTTTTAAACTGGCATCTGAAGCAAAACATTGAAGGCTTTTTCCTACATTTCACCTACACATAGTGTGAGATAGACAAGAAGCAAAGTTAAAGAGAAAAGAAACCTTTTAAAAATAAACACTGGAAGAAATTTGTTAGTGTTACTATGTGAAAGGAAAAAACAGGAAAATCCCATGAAGTGGAGTTGCTGTATCTGTCCCGTGCCTTACTTGATCTCTCTGTATTGTTACGCAATAGGCATCCTACCCATTCCTCTTAGCTATAGAGTTAACAGTGCATTATTTATTTGTGTGTAAAAACTATCAAATGAACATTTCTGTATCACCATTGGAAATACAAAAACCAACCAGTGTGGACAAAGTGGAGACCAAATAAGCTGTCAGAAATACATATAAAGCCTAAAGAAACGCAAGCTCAAAAGAATCAGAAAAGTATTGGTTAGTTTAGTTCAATTAAAATAGAAATCAGTTATTATATTACTGAAAAACTCTGCCTTTAAAATACCTTATTTTTCATGCCTAGAGAGACTTCTTGTAAGGTCTCAAACCCTTGTTTTAAATACTGAATAATTTACTAATAAAGGACACTGTTTCAGTCTCAAAGACAAGTCTATAAGATTTTTTTTTTTACTGTAAATGATTTAAAATGTCAGTTTAGTAAACCAGTGAAATATTTAACATGTACTGGTCTAATCTTCAGACCTTAATATGTTGCTGTATAGCTATGCTATGGGAATTTTTTTGTTCTTTTGGTATATGTAACCATACCTAGAGTATTACAATAGGTGGGTAGTAAAAGCCAGCTTAATTGGAAACATATCTGTAGATCTCTATTTGTAAACTATTAAAAAATTACGTACTTTATGTGTAATGTGTAAATTTTCACCATATTTTTGTACTCTGTAATACTGTCAGCTCTCATGACTTTGAATTTGAATTTGGGGCTCTTTTTGATCACTCAGAATCATGTGTTTCCCTCTAGCTGGCCAGTATGAGTAGAGTCCCTATATTTTGACTTGCACTACCAATACATGTTTTATAATAATTGCTATACATGTGCTTTGTATATTGTTCATCATTATGACATAAGCTACCTGACTCCATTTGTTTTTCTGTTTTATAACAAAGGATGGATTCAAGCAATCTCCCCCCCCCCCGCTCCTCCCCTCCTCCTCCAGTTGTCCCCGTTCAAAACACTTGGATCGCGATGCGGTTCGGATTTCTGGGCCTCCCCGTTTTCTCTCGGCTGTAGACGTTCAAACAGATGGGCAGGGAGCGAGGTGTGGAGAGAGGAGATGTCCCAGCCTGGCTGAGGCGAGGCAGACCCGTGCAGAGAATGTCACTCACCACTGTGCAGGTGGCTGTAGGGAGCGGCCGTCGCGCCCCAGGCGGGGCGGGAGCGGGATCGGAGCGCGCTCGGATCCGTCGCCTGGCACGCGGGACCTCGGTCATGGAGCTCCTCTGTGGGGCTGCTCCTGCACCTGCTGCAGGTAGCAGAGGTTTGCCTTTGACGCCTGCAGTGGCACAGCGGGGCCCTTTAGGCTGTTGGGGTATGTGTAAAGATTGGCAGGATCAGACCCTTGATTTTTTGCAAGTTTACCCATTTTTTTTCCTCAACTGAGTTCACGTTAAATCTTCTTCTAAAAAAAATGAAAAAGGAACATGGAGGTTCCTAGGGTTTTGTTGTTGTTACATGGTTTCATATTGTAGAGGGAGTAAAAAGAAAAAAAATCGCATCACATACTTCATTTTAGAAAAGCCCCAACCTAAATGAGAGGAAAAAGAATTCTAAAGAGGGCACAATAATTTCATTTCACATGATCAATGCTTCTTCATAGCAAAGCTGAAAACCTGCAATGCAAGCATTCTACTTGGATGAGAAGGACATTTTCTGCCACAGTCCTGAGCAGTGTTGGAAGGGCACTCCTGAGCTTGGTGTTGTCAGCTCCAGTTTTAAGAAGTGCAGTTTCTTTGGCTTCAGCAGAATACTGGTGCAAAACTGAGGTGCCGTGGTGGCTTGCACAGGCAGCTCCTCAGAACTTCTGTGGAGCCTGTGTTTATTTTGCCTAGATGGGAACATAGCCCCAGAGATGACCTAATCCCACCCACTGGCTCAGGACGAGAAGGTATGTTAGACTTCTTATTTATTTAGTGAGCTGAGGTAAACAGGTGAAGAATCTGTCCTGCTAACACTTGCTTGAGCCAGACTAACTCCAGTGAGAAGATGCACTGAGCTCAGTGAAACTCCTCAGGGTAATACATACTCTGGATTTTGCTGTATAACAGCAGCAAAATAGTTTTATCAGGTTCAGTATGAGAACTGTATTTTTGTTGGACAGGAGAGAAGGGTGAGCACATTTTGCAAAACTTAAAAATGTTTTTACAGTTCTCTGATACAGGAATGCAGCTCAAAACCAGTTTTGAAAAAGTGGAATGGGAGATAGCGTAGTTGTCCAGCTATACTCAGTGTGTGCTGGATGCAGCTGAAGATTTGAACTTGGATTTGGAGTTTTTCTCTAAGCACAAAACATTATTTCTATAAGTCATTGCCCCAAGATCATTTTTTTTTTTATTTTCTAGTCTTCCTCAAAATGCACTGATAATATTTGAAATTCTCTATTTTAAACCTTCTACAATTTTTTTTCTTGTTCATTAGGCATGTATTTCCCTTTAATTACCAAGGGTGTTAGGCTTGATCCTACAATTTGCAGAACTTATGGGTAAAATTCCCTTCTGCAGAGTGGGGTAATGTGAGTGCTTAGCACCTCTCAGGTCTGATGTAAATATCCCTGGAATGATCTTTAGATGGGTCTGCAACAGCTCAAGGACTTTGTGCTCTGAGGCCTTATTTTGGCGAAGTGATTGCCACTGTCTGAGCAACTGCTGGGAAATGTTCAGCATCTTGAAAGATCAGACCCAAGGGGCTGACTGGGGCTGAGGGGGAATCATAGCACTTAGCTGGATGGGGTAGGACAGCACTTCTTATGTGGTTAGCATCAACTGTATGGTTGGCATGGTTTAAAGGAGAAAAAAAAAAGGAACTTAAAGGACAGCTGTGTTGTACTTTGGTGATTGATTACTCTGTATTTTACACATTGTATGTCTGTTTTTGTGGTGCTCTAGTGGTAAATAAATTATTTCAATTGTATGCTGGTGTTGCTTTCATATGGCAGTGTTCTTCTGGCACAGGCAGTTCCTCAGCTCTGGAATGTTAAATCTCTGCAAAGCCTGATTTGGGGTGGGATTTTGGACTGTGTGACCTTGATGTGCTCCACTGCAGGCTGAGGTGAAGAACATCCACCCAGGGTGAGGGTGGATCATATCTGCTATGGGGGTTGCTCTCCCCTCAGCCACTGTAGTGGATGTCTTGGTCTGTGGACAACTGCCTCAGTTGTATCAGTTTACTAGGGGCAGCCATGTGGCACATGGAAGTGTTTTTTGACGTAAAATAGGATTCCCTAGTTTATTGTCTATTTCCATGTGCTCTGCAATATGCAATTGCATTATCAAAGCAAATTAGAATTAAGGAGCTTGGAACTGCAGCTTTTCTTTGTCACACTCTAGTCACTTAAGTAAATAAAACTGATGGAAGGAAGAACTTCAGGACTGAATCATGGCTTTTAAAGTTGATAAAACTATATATGAAAATTCTTCCAGACCGGGGGCTGATGAGGAGACCAGGGACTGCTCTTCCTGGTGTCTTTTCTGGCATCTAAGGAGTGCATAACATTTCTTGGCTTGAATGAAAGCTCATGTTTATGCCAGATTGTTTAGAATTATTGTGATAAATTATAACAAATGGACTCTGTGGTCTGTCAATAAGTTTAAGAATGTAATTTGGGATGAGCATTAAAAACAATCTTAGGGGTGATTCCACCATGGTTATGCTCCAGCCTTAATTGATTTCAGTGAGTTTATACAGGCATAAAGCTATAGTCCTTCAGAATTTTCCAGATGCCAGTTCTGTCTATTTTTAGCTACCCAGCTATGTGCTTTGACATGACTGTAGTCCACCAGCCTCATTCTTATCCAAAGAAGCCCTCACACTGCCTTGAGGTGAGAATACTTTGCAGTCCTGTCTGCTGTATTCATGAAGTCAGTGAAGAACAGGAAGGTCTGAGGAGGAATGCTGATTGGAAATTGTGGGTGACAAAGTGGTCATGGTAACTAAAGGGGAACAAGGTGGAGGGCACACTGTATGCTAAAAGGGATTTTATAGCATAGGACTGAAAAGATGGATCTCCCAGGATAATGAGATTTATGCAGAGTATTTTGATGCTGGGCTTGGCTTCCTTTTGTTAACACAGCCTCTCCAGGCTGTATCATTGAAGCCCTTACTGTGCTTGAATTAAATTGTGGTTAATAAATGTGGAATATTCAATATAGGGAAAAAAACCCAAACCATGTAAATGTCTCGAAAACCAGTTTTTTGGCCAAAATCTGCCTCTTAGTTCAGACAGAACAGATTCTATGAGGAGCCATGAGTTCTGGAAGAAAATAAACCAAGAGGTTATGTAATTATATGTGGTTATAAAGTAGATGTGAAGTAATGTAGTTGGCTTGTCAGTGGGTATGGGTGTAACAGTAATTTCTTCATCTGTATAAAAATAAAATTAAATGGAACAGAAAGCTGATGAGAACTTCAAATCAAATTTGATATGCTCATTTAATGAAGTAACCTGCTGGAATCTAATACAGAACCCCTGGGGTATAAACCCTTCTTCAACCATATGGTGGTCCAAGAAAAAAATATTTCCTACAAATGGGGAGTTTTAGTGCCAAACCAAGATGATGGCAGGGAGGAAGGGTCAGTGATCATTGATCTTTGGGTCTCAGCACTGTTTGTACATACTATAGGCAGGTCCTTATTTAATGATTCACAAGCTCATTCCAAAAATATTTATTACAAGAAAGGGAAAAAGGAAGATCAAAATGGCAAAGGGGACCAGAGTCTCTTGTTCAGTTGCAATCTCTGCAACTGGTTTGTAACCAAACTTTAATCAGCAAAGTTGTTGCTGGGGTGTGTAAGGCTTTGAGCTCAGTATGTCAGAAGTTCTTGCACTTGAGCTGCTCTGAGCATGCCAGATGCAAGTCTCACAGCCTCGTCTTCTGTTTTTTCTCCCAAGAACAAAGACACATAAATATAATTGCCACTCATAGGAATGACAGTTGGAAACAGTCAAAATGTCCCTAATAATGAAGGTGTTTCCCAGAGAGCCGGGAGTGTTACAAGTCACCTCATTCTTCAGTGATTTAAAGACTAGCATTATGGGACTATGTGATGGTTTTTTGCCATCTGATGAAACCCACATGAAATGAATTGATGGCTTCATTCCAGTTCCTAGTGTAAACTTGTTGGCAGTCTCCAAGGATATGCAGACTAATTTCATCCATCAAAAGCAGAAAATATCTTTATTCAGAAAAAAAATTTTTTTTTTTTTTCTTTCTCTCTTTGGAAAAATGTAAATACAAGACAAAATATGCAGCAGTTCATGGGCAAGTTATGCATTCCTCTGCAGTGTGTAACCTGTTCTCAAAGAGGTGGTCTGGATCGATTTGTGAACAGTTGTGAGGGAAAACTGCATTTGGAAATACTCTGAAATATATTGTTTCCTCTGCTTCTTCTATGAAATCCTCAGTTACCATAAGGAGAAAAAAAAAAAAACCAAAACAAACAAAAAAAACCCCTAAAGACTGTAAATGAGCAAATGAACTGACATTTTTCACCTTGATACTTAACTATGATGTACAACACAGAAGGTGAATCACTGCAGATCTTGAGTGTCAGATACAGCCAAATTATGTACACAAGCTTGGGTCACAGAAAGCAGAGCAGGAAAGATGAACACAACAGAAGGTTTTTGTCAGCACAAGTATGGGCCCTACATAACACCACAGGAAAACTGGACTAGTTTTTGTTGTACATTTTGCTTTGGACTGCTTCCATAGCACAATAGGCCATTCCCATTTGTCATGCTTTAAGAAAAGGGGTGTCTTTAGGGAGGTAGGAATTTACCTAGGAATTTTCTGAAAGTCGCTGATACATTTTGAGATCATTAGCAGTCAGGATACATAAATTAAATGAGCTGTTAACAAAACCTTAATTAAGGTTTCCTGTAGCTAAGCACCCCTTGCTGTTCTCCTGGCCTCTATCTCTTATTTTAGTGTTAAAAGTTCCTCCACTGCTTTGCGGTAACAGATGATATCTATCAAATAGTCAAAATCCCAGCAAGTATCCCAAGGGCTGAGGAGGAGATCTCAAGCATTAAACCCCCAGGATTTTCTAGTTCCTGGTCCCTTAAAGCAGTGCTGTAACACACCAGATGATCTACAGGCTGTGCACAAATCAGGACCTCAAATGCACTCTCAACAGTGGGCTATCCATGTAAATGCAAAAATACTCTGTTTTGATCTCCGCAAGATACTCATGGATTCATTCAAACAACTCTCTCACTGATCAGACTTCCTCCCGCACTGCAAGCACTGTGAGCAGCGTGGAAGGAATCCATGATTCTCACCCAGGCCCGGGGAAATTTATCCTCAGAAGCCAATAAACGTGTATATGCAAAAATACGTGTCATGGCTTACAGAGAGGAAAACCCCATTGTCCTGGTTTTTAGCTCGAGTAAATTTCTTCTCAGTAGCTGTTAAAGTGCTGTGTTTTGGGTTCAGAATGCGAATGGTGTTGATAATGCACTGATGCTTTGGGCTTTTTGCTAAGTTGTATTTATCCTAGGGCAAGGACTATTTTTTCCCCTTGTCTCATGCTCTGCCAGTGAGGAGGGAAGCAAAAGCAACTAGGAGGGAGCACAGCTAGGACAGGTGACCTGAACTGACCAAAGGGATATTCCACACCACAGAACATCATTCCCAGGATATAAACTGGGGGGAGTTACCTGGAAGGGCAGCAGGTCTCAGTTCAGGAAGGGGGTCTGGTGTTAGTCAGCAGATGGTGAGAAATTGTATTGTGCATGACTTGCTTTTTCACTTTTATTGCCAGTATTATTATTTGCCATTATTATTATATTTTTCTTTATTTTAAGTCATTAAACTGTTCTTAACATACAAGTGTCATTGTATTCTCCTCCCCATTCCACCACTGTGAGGGAGGTTGAGTAAGCAGTTGTGTGATGCTTCATCTCCAGCTGGATTTAAACCCACGACACACTTGCCAGCAGGAATGTACATAGTAAAAGAGGAAAGAATCAAGTTATGCTTGATCCATTTCTGTGGATAGATTAAAATTATGTATATAAATTTAAAGACTACTTTAAAAATTACATTGGGCTGCAATGTTTCTATATTTTCTTTCTGTATTCATAAGCCACTCCCTCTATTTGCTAAGTAACTTTGCACTTTCTGGACAGTTTCACTCACTACGTGTATTCTTAGCAGAATTGCTGTATGGCCCCAGGGAGGAAAAAAGGAAATTTCAGAGACTGATTCTCTTCTGGTTACTCCACGATATCAATTTGGGTTGTATCTTGCATTGCTGGATGCAGGAAATGACTTTTGGAGGCAACAGAGTTGAACTGACTTATTCCCAACTCTCTTACTTCAGCTTTACTGCAGCACAACTATTTCAACAGGGGACAAACCAGGCTTTAAAGTCATTTGTCTAAGAATAGTCTGACTCAGTTTGCTATTTCACTAGAGCCTTCACACAAAGCATATGTGTTTGTGAAGTGTTTGAACAGTGATTGCCACAGTAGCCTGCAAGAAGGCATTTCTTCTGCACATTTGAGCTTATATTTGAAATCTAGAAAGATGATAAACACAGCAGGGTTCTGGAGAAGGAAATTGATCTTATTATCATTTACATTGGTATTTTTGCAAGGCGTTGGTGCCATTTTTATCTCATCCAGCAGCATTGAAAGTAACATTCTCTAATACTGGAATCAATTCTTGTGCTGTATTTATTGCATGCGTGTAATATATAACTATAGCCTGGGGAAAACTATATTTTTTAGTTGCTTATAGTGCTCTCAAACAGTTTTCAGCCTGACCTTTTGATATTGGAATCCAGCCCAGAGATAAATTTGTCTACACAGTTTTATCAGGCTTTGCTGAGATATCTTTGACTTCTGAGAGTTACAGGTAAGTAAATTTGCCTTGCACTTTTCAATCATGCAGAGCTCAGCTTGAGAGCACAATGTAGTCATTTGCACTCTGGTTTGTTGGGGTCACAGTCAGATGAGTATATCAGCCTTCATTTCAAACATGAAAGCAGATTTCCAATGTTCCTGACTGTAAAGAAATACATGAAACCATGAGCTGTGTTGAATTAACACAGCAACATCTACTTGAGTCTGCAGAATTACCAGAGCACACCATGGAGTGAAGTTTTGTAGCTTTTCAATGGAGAATATGCTCTTTTCAGGGGAAAGGCCTTTCTCCCATGCCTCTGGCATACAGCAATGTCTCACAAGTGAAAAAATTGTCATATTTTTTCTTTGGAATTTAAGAATGAGAATGTCAGGATTTAAGGTTCTTGTTGAGGAAAAAAAAACCCAAACAACAAACAAATGAAGAAAAAGAAATAGCTAATCATCTAAACTGTTTTCAGCCTCGACAATATTCTTCCCAGAAAAAAAAAAATTGCAGCACAAACTGGTTCACCTGTGTAAGTGCCCTAATGAGAAGCCTCTTTGGAAAGAGCCCTGCCCCTTCCCATCTGTACTAAGAGGGCAAACACCTCAATGCCAATACTTCAGCAGCTAATGGAAAGGGATGACAGACGCCTCTTAAAACTGCTTTTAGCTGCACTTCACTCTTACAGTTGGGCCTTTATTCACTGCTGAGCAGTGGCAACTTGACAAGAGAATTAAGTGTAATGTCCCTTTAAATAAGGTAAATGCAGAAGACAAACTATTATCAGACACGTCTTGATGTTCAACCACTGTCTGGCCTAAGAGAAAATGTAAGCATGAAGGAATCTCATTCAGCAAAAAATGACCACAAAGAACAAGAATCGTACCCTGCATCTCCAGAGACAAACAGGCAGAAGGAGAAGGTTTTTTACCAAAGATCTGCTTAGGAAAGTGCAAGAGCAGTGACTCTCTCTCTCAAGGCACTACCAAAAATGATGACACATCCCTAGGCTGGCCAGGCACTGCGTGGGAGTAGCTTCATGGCAGTCTAGTTTCAGCTTCCTCATGCACTTGGGTTGTTTGGTGGTATGTGTCTGTCTCTGAATCTTGATTTATTCCTTTGAAATCTTTTCAAGGGTAATCTGCCACAGAATGTGTTTGTATAAAGGGATGAAAGCAGCTAATGTCCACATGAAAAATAAAGGTCAATCAGACACTTTTTATGTGAATCATCATTACACCCATACTTCCTGCTGGAATAATTAGGAGATTTGTTTAGAACACTGTGTTTATTTTGATTTATTCCAGATCTGCTGTAAATTACTGACTAGAGATTACATGCTGAGCATCTTTGTACTAAAATAATTCTTAATCCATACCAAAAATTTTCAATTTGCTTTAAGGGAACTGCTTCCAGAGGCTAAAGGACAAATCTGTTTCTTTTATCTCTTTATTCTGCAGCCTGTCTCCTGAAGTTTCTCTGTATCAATGCCATGAGTTTGCGGTGTCGATTTTCTTGTATCTTATGTTCACATCTCTTGAAAAAGTGTATAGCACTGAAGTTTGTCCATCAGTTTGCCACATTGATAGCTAGGAGACACATGTGACTTTGAGTAAAATGGGTTGGCTTGAAGCTGAGTTCCTAAAAGTGAAAGAAACCTCCTAAATCCCTAATCTTGGAGCCCATACTATGAAGTGTTTTTTGGGTTCCCAGTCACAGCCATCCCTCTTCAAGTCTACTTCCAGAAACTAAACAGAAGGTACCTTTCGTGATGGAAACAGAACAGGAAGGCCAGAAAGCTCTTTAGATCTATTTATGGGCTTAGAAACCTAAATATATTCCTAGCTAAGGAATACTTATGTGACTACAACTAACCATATGCAATGATCAAGTATAGCCAAATCCTTGTCTCAAAAAAGCAAAGGAGACTTCTCTGCAGAACCTAATGAAAAGGGCTGGTTAAAATGGGGATGTTCTTAGAGATGTTCAAGGCCAGGCTGGATGGGCCCAGGGCAACCTGATCTAGTGGGTTGCATCCCTGCCCATGGTGGGGAGGTTGGAACTCCAAAATCTTTAAGGTTCCTGACAAGCCTAACCATTTTGTGATTCTATGATTAGCTCCAAGTAAATAATGACAATACCGAATAGCCATTGGATTTCCAGCATTAAATTAATATTTTATTTATTTGATTGGTGTATTTTTGTGGAGTTTAACATAAAATTTGGTGCATTTACTCAGCCTTCAAATCCAGTATTATTTAACTACTTAAATGTGAAATATTGTGTTACTAGTTTAATGCAGCAAGCAAACAGACATCAAAGTACAAAAAGAGTAATTCAACTACAAAAGTAGTTCTTGAGAACTACATTTAATTATAATCACCGCCACAAATGCCAGAGCAAGATGTGGCTCTGTCATAAAAGAAAACACAGTAAAACAATATTATGCAGTTTACAAATTCCATCAAACCACTGTACAAATAAACAATGCTACTGAATCACACAACAAATCATCTTACAATTAGGCCACACAAGACCATCTGGTTTGCAAACCAGCCTACAAGCCAAGGAGGAAAACTTTGAAGATAAATATTGCCATATGTGGAAGCCCAGGAAAAATATTGCTTACTAGCACAGAGCATCATTTTGAAATGTAATTCTCCATGGGAATTGAAGATTTCTTACTGAGGCTAATATGTTTTGCAAGAAACCTCACAAAATGGAAGCATAAGGTATTACAGATAGGCTCAGAGACTGCAAAGGAATGAAAACCCTTTTAAAGCAGCTGGATTTAACCTGTCGGCTGCTTGAGTACCTAAGTTAAATTGGAAGTTGTAACATTTTGTCTGTCCAGGGCATTTGTCTAGTTGCATAAGGGAAACATCCTGTGTACTGATAATTCAAAAAAGTAGAATTTGTCTACATGAACTTTAAATGGCTAAAGTAGCATTATTTTACCACTCCTTATTATACTGATAATCTGAGATTCTTAGCATTCTGATGGAACAGTTTTGCAAAACTCAAGGTCTAAGGATCAAGATTTACCAAAGCAAACAGATATTTGGAAAGTCTGTCTTCTAGTCACATAATGGTTGTGCAGTTCAGGAGACTGGAATTCAGCATTCTTTAAAAACCAAGGCACTGTAAGACTGTAAGACCTAAAAACAGACACCAACCTTCAGTAAAGATGTCTAAAATCTACTCTCAAAGATGTTGGCAAAGGAACATGTTTTTTTCTAAAGTCAGAGGTAAGTTCCTCCTTAATATTGGTGATTCAGGGTCAGGTCCTGAAGCACAATGGTCAGTAAAGGAGAATATTTTAAAAAAGAAGCAAATCATAAAAAACACAAAATCAACATCAGCCACTTATCCATATGAACAAATTTACATTAAAACAAAAAATGCAGAAGTGTTTCATTTGTTCGAAATTTACAATCTCTGTGCTGTTCTGCTGGTTTGTTCCCAATTTGTTTTGCCTTATACCATGAAAGACCATGAACATTTGAAAAGAGTTTATCTTTCATGCTTTGAAACAAATAAATGGGAAAAAAAAGTTGAAATATTAAACGGAATAGTTTAGGACATTTATAGAACGATAAAAAAACACTTTAAACTGTATTGGTTTATATGCATTATATAGGGTATAAAATTGCTTGAAAGCTTATAATTGACATCTCTGGCTCATTAAATGTTTTTTTTTTTTCTGTCACAGGTATTTTTCATAAAGTTGATCAAAGGTTTAGATTCTCCAGAAAATGACTCACATGTTGAGAACAGCTCAGAAGTGCTGAAGTCACTTTTTATTCTTGCAGGGTTTCTAATGAAATCTGGCACTGAGGTCTTAGAGATGGGTTTAAACAAAGTTTTTACAAACTAAGAAAATACCTTTAAAAAGGCAACCCCCACTATCAGTTTTCAGCCTCATGGCAAATGTAACATCCCTACAGTTGTCCCGATTTAAAATTTTTCCCATCTATGGTGTCTAGTGCATCATCCTTTAAACAGATGTTATAAAACTAATTGGGGTTGTGGAGCTTTTTTTTTCACTAAGATGTGAAGTTACACACAACAGTGTCACATCTCAAGCTGTCCTGATGCACTCTGAGCTGTGTCTCCATTTGCTGCATTAGTTCAGTCCAGTGATTTTGGGGAAGGTCTGATGTGCGTGGTCAGCACATGCCTTGATAAAACAGAAAGAGAAGCAAAAGTGTTGTTGGCCTGATTTCGGGTGGTTGTAGATTTGGGGCACCAGAGTATTTCATCATATATTCAATGAATGCTGCATGTCACAGGGACCACTGCCTGCTCCAATCCAGCTATAACAATTGAGTCGTTTCTCAGGTTTGCTGGCCAATGTCTTACGTGGTTTGAGGTGCAGCCCCTGCATTTTCAGGCTGTTTGGACTACATGGCTAATGCAGAATGGAAGATGTCTCCTTTTGGCACCACTGGGCAGCAGTTTTCATGGAGATTCAGAAGGTGATATGCAGAGGTCTGCCGGTTTACATCGTATATAGATTCCAATTTTGTCAGAGTTGTGCTGGTGATTAAAAGGGTGAGCAAGCAGGCTGTGCAGATCTCAATTTATGATATTTGCATTACTTACTGCTTTTTTATTTCAGATAGCAGCAGTTGTATTGCCAGCATTGACAGCAGGCCTAGACCTACAGGAAGCAAGAGGAAGACCTGATCTTTGCCCTTGCACTGAGGCATAGATAGCTAAATCTGTGGAGAAAACCAAGTCCTACCACTTAAAAGGATTTTCTCCCCAAATGACTGTGGTCTCAGGCTTTGACAGAGCAGCACCACCTTCTCCTGGCTGGAGATGTGCTCGTGGCTAGGCATCAGCACTAACCCAGAGATGGCTTAAAACATGTGTGCGTCACAGAACGGAGAGTTTTGGATGGCAAATTTGGAAAGGATGTGCTGAGGTAGGGCAGGAAAGGACAGGGAAGGGCAAGAAGCGTGCCCATGGCTGGGAAAAAAGGGAACTTATGGTCACTTTATCTCTGTGTTTCTTGCTCTGTGGTCTGCCTTTTTCCTGGTATTTCCACCAAAGCACAGGCTGCAGCCCTTAGCGTGCAAACAAACAGTCAGAAAGAAAGACGCCTCCTCCCAAGTGCCTGGATTTTGTCTGAAATGTGAGCAGGAGATGCAGAAGATGAAATCTCCCTCATCCTTGCCGAGGCCTGTCTCTGCAGCTGATTTTGAACAGCACTGAGTCATGGCAAAAGACATCATGAACTCCCTGGAGCCAAAGAAAGCCTTGCCAGCATCCCAAAGGGGATTCCCAGCCACCTCACTCATGTGCAGCGCCTCTGGCATCCAGTGGCTTGCCCAGATTTATTTATTTATTTGTTTTATTCACCTCTGTTTTGTCTGGAAAAGACTTATCTGTTTCTCCTCCCACAGCTCAAGTCTTTCTTTCAGCTCCTGCCAAATCCTTTGGCCACTAGTTTTGCAAGCCTCTTTGGAGGTGGAGCCATCCCTTGTCCCTCGTCAGGTTGGCCAGCAGCCAGCTCCTGGGAGGTGAGCAGGACCTGTGAGGAGAGGGATGCGGTGCCACAGCTGGAGGGAGAGACGTCAGCTAGGAGGTGTGGTGTTTGGCACCCTGCAAAGGCTGTGGGGCTGAAGTATCACCCTGGGACGTGGCTTTAGTCCTGGGCTGAGCTTCCAGTAGGGACAGAGCCCCCTCTCACACAGGGGTGATGGGAAAGGCAAATCGGATGAAGAGAGGAGGAAAAGCGATGCTCAGTGGCACCAGGAAACTTTACCAGGCTGTGAATATGGCCCTTAGCACCTGGCATATGTAGGCTTAGCACTGCCACAGAAAGCCTCTTCCCCCTTGCCAGCGGGTGCCATTCTGGCTGGGACAAGGCTCTCAGCTGCTGCCACAGCCAGGCCACTGTCATCCATGGAAACACACCAGTTTGATTCATCTTTGTATTTTTATCTGTGCCTCACTTGGGGAGTTGCCCAACTAGCGTCTCCAAGGAGAGGGGCCGATGAGTGGCACACCCACCCCTGGCAGTCAGACTGCACCAGGGGGAAGGAGTGGACCTTTGCTCAATTTTTGGGGTGCCTCAGGTCGGCATGGGCCCAGCTGTGCTCCCACCACAGGCTCAGACCCACGGAGTGCAGGGGAGAGCATTGTCAGCACCACGAGATCCAACGCCCTTCACTGCGGCTGCACACACAACGCTGTCCTGACATTAAATAAATAATAAAAAAAGAGAAACGGAGAGAGAGAGAGTGAAACGTACACCCTCCATTTCACACAGTGTCCAGAAAGCCTGGCTGTCAGCATCCCGCTGGACTCCCTCCAGACAGGTATTCATTACATAGATTTGACTTTTTAAATACGATAGAAATGAGAACTGCAAACTTAATATGTTTTTCTTCTTGGGAGATGAGGGGGCAGGAGGGAGGGGAATAGCATTTACCTCATAATTTCCCTTTCTGTTCCCCCCTCTGTGTAAGCCACATTATTCTTTCTGCAAAGGTACTTGGGGAAACTTGCTAAAATTTTCCCTCATGCTTGAAATTTACTTACCCTGGGTAACAGGAAATGTGGTGTCTTGTGATGTAGATTGTTATACCAGATGGTAATCTTAGCACATGCTATTTGTGTAGATCTGCGGTGCAAGTGAGTCATCATTCGTAGCTGACCTTCACTGCTGTGAAAATACTTCTTTCAATAATAACAACAACAATGACAATAACAATAACAAACAACCTTTCGACAGAGTTCGGCTCTGCCTGGTGTGAGGACAAGGGCCTGCTGTGCAGCCGGTGAAGGTGGGTCCTGGGCTCCCGGCAGAGCAGAGTTACAATCCCTCTGGAGCAGGATCCAGGACTCGTTACGAGTCTTTCCATTGGCTCTGCTGAGCTCTGGATCAGGCCCAGGTCGTGTTGCATCACATTTCTTTACAGCCTCCTTACGTTCCCCTCTCTGCACTCCTCTGTTGACAGAAAGCATTGCCCTTTTTCTGCCACATAGGAAGAGGCTCAGCTCCATAATCAGACCTAAATAATGGGACCAGCTTGCTGCTCTTTCCAAGGTCCCTGCAGCATGCTGAATTTAGCAGGAAGATTGAGATGCATTACCCCGAAATCGAAATTATGCTTGCAATTTCCTCACCTTAAAAAAGAGTATTTTTACCTGAGACAGGTAACAAAACCCATTGATATTTCAATGGTTTTGCTGAATCCTCCCACAACACCTGTGGCAGCTCAGCCTTTCTTATCCTTTTTTGTTGTCTGCACAGATAATTCTGAACACATGTTCCTGCTTCAGCAAATCTGCGGATCTAAGCCCAGATCCTGCAAGGACTCTATTGGTGCCGGATTGAGCTCATAAATTGAAATTACAGTTGTTATTAGTAGTGCCACTGCAGCCCTGTAGAAATCCAGACATAGTATTTGACTCCAGTGTTTCCTGCAGCAATGAATTCCACTCTGGGAAGAAGCATTTCCTTTCATTTTCCTGAAGTTGTCCTTCTACTGTGGGATTTAAGACAAAGATTCATTTTTCTTTCCATTAAAATTAAAATACTGGATGCTAGCACAAAGTGGTTTCTGGCTCTTTGTAAATATCAAAACCTCAGACCTTACTAGCTGTGATAGCTTTCCAGAGCTATTCTTCCAGGCATTTCAGCATCTACTTCACTGTGTCCTAGGAAAGAGGGTGAGAGTTTCAGACCAGGGTACATATTCTGCTTAGAAAGTTGTTTGATAAAATAAATAAAGCATTTAAGCAAGGAGAGCCCAGAAGCCTATCATATGTCAAACTTTTCAAAACCAATTACAACTCACATCTGATAGAGTGAAAATCACACTGGCAATTAGATCAAGAATGGCTGATTAAATTCCTCAGGCTCCCCAAATCACAACGCCAGTATTTGTTTCAAAGACCTTAAAATTACTGTATTTAAAAGGCTGTTATTCTATACTCTCCTCTAACTCTAAATTGCTCCTGATGTCAGCTTGAGGTACGTGAAATCCTGCCTATGGCGTATGCTATGGCTGATCAGTACACATGACCTTCATGGCAGCGTGCATATCTTTTGCTTTGTACTAATCTTCTCTAAGATCAGAGGAGATGGATATTGTAGAAGAGGCAGTAGGTCTGACTAAAAGCCTATTAAATCAGTAGAAAAACTGGATGTTAATGGACTTTAGATCAGGTCCTTTGTGGCTGATTTTCCTGGATCACTGTTGCAATAAAAATGCCTCTTTTCTCATGCTGAACTGTACTTATCTCCCAACCAGTGGAGTACAAGTGACATATACATTCATCTTAACCTACTCCACATTTTTCAGCTGCTTTTATGAGCAGATTGACCAAGTAGGAACTAGTTGCAAAACAAAATAAAAAAATTACTTTGAAGCACTGGAGTGAAATAATGTATTTCTTCTACAACATGTCTTGTTCAGGAGAATGTCGTATTTCTTACACTGTCCTGCTGGTAGCATTGATAAATTGTTTTAGAATTGAGTCGGTTTTCTTGCTCTCACATCCTGTATATGCAGCCCTTGTAAAAGACAGAAAATTTCCTGATGTTTGAAAAAGGTGCTTCTGGTGCCAAAGCAGACAGAAAACGTCTATGCTCCTGTAGAAATGCAAGGGGAATAAAGCTGTTTCTAAGGGGATAAATGTCTCTCCTATTTCCTATTCCCTGTTACTTTGGTTACTGTTACTTTTAAACATTCCTAGCATTTTGCACATAATAAAAAAATGGCAAAATCCCTGTTCATTTCTTGAAACTGTTTTCAAACCAAAGCTTCTTGTGTCAAAGAAAAATGTAAAGACTAAACTCCATGCCACTCCAGTATGGAAACCCATCCTAGGCGAAGCTCTTGCTACTCTGCTTTTTGAAGGAAGAAGATACAAAAGAAAAACAAAAGTAAAAACTAGACTAAAAATAGTGCAAGAAGGGGGACTCGAAAAAACATAATCATAAGACTCGGTGATCTGCCCATTATCTTTTGTCTTATGATCACCATCGACTGCATTTCTTCCTTCTGTGGTTTGGTCCAGGATGCAGGTCCTATATATGGCCACGCTATGACATAACATGGAGTGCTCAGCTGTGGATTAATGTGACTGTCGTTGCAGTTATTCCTTGCATCCAGCCTTCATCACCTATTCCCCTCTGCTGTCACTCTTTCCTCCAAAACTGTTCTTCAGAGGAAGCAAACCGGCAGGCAGCCCCTGTCCCCACCCCATTACCAGAGCCACAAACCAGTGTGCCCACATCAGGACAAAGAGCTTACCAGTAGCAACATTTCCTGCTGGAAGCTTTCATAGCTGTCCTGCAGCTTGTGTTTCTTTTATTCATTCAGGGATCTATTTTCAGCTTGGTATCTATTCAAGCTCTACCTAGGGCAGAAAAAGAGTTTACTGGCCATCTGAAATATTCTTTTTCCATAAGCATTGCCCATCAGTGCCCCTAGGTTTGTGTTTTGCAGGATAGACTGCATAAGATTTCATTTGTACTTTCATAACCTATTAAAATGACTGAGAGCTGCCACTATAGGTTTGCTCCTCCTGAAAGCATTTTAGCTTTCATTAAAGAATGGCATCTGTATTTGCACTGTAGCTTTTAAAAAAATTATTATTATTATTATTATTAAAAGTGTAAAAAACTCATTATTTATTTTCCTCTAAGTGTTACATAGAAAACACCTCTGGCTGAAGTATCTACAAATATGGCATTCTCTATGTTCCTCATTTGTCTGTCATTAGTTATACCCTTTAGTAACCTCTGGCTAAGGCATTTTTTCAGATATGCAGTTCTTCTGGTAACTTATTTACTCAGGACAGTTTAATTCAGAGGCAACATCTGGATTTCTATGGAAGCCAGTCTTACAGCTTAGCTGACTGAGGTACCACAGAGGTCAAGAGAACTGCCTGTGGTGATACTTTAGCTGCCATTGAACTTAGGACCTTCCTGCCTCCAAAACACTGTGTTGTAACTGTCAGACTCTCCTCTCTCATCAAAAATCATATTCCTGGGGCTGATCTTCTTCCCTTGGGTCCTGATTACATCCTTCCTTTTTAATGGTCATGTTTAGGCCAATTTTATCTGTTCACTATTCAGCCCTTAGTACTGTCTTAAGAAATATTGCTTTGCTCTGCATTTGCTTCCAAATCACATTTCAGTGTTTTCTTCAGATTACAGACAAGGTTTGAAAGTGTCCTTTTGGCCCTTGAAAAATGTTTTTCTATTCCTTGCAAATTTCAGAGATGTACAGGTATTTCTTCATCTGTGGTCATCTTGTGAAATTGTGTCTTGTTTGGAGTGTTTTGAAGCCATAGAAAGCTATACAAAACAAAACTGTATTGTCTTCAGCTATTGTTTGTGTGCTAATTAAACATCTCTTTGAACAAATGGTGTAAACTCTCTAATAAACTTGTAATGAAAGAAATATTCAAAGCCTCAGTGATTAATGAGCAGATGTTAACAGGCAGTGCAAGCTTATGGGAAACCATTTCTAATAGTGATGTCAACAGAGAACAATTCACAGACATAATTACTAAAAAATTATCAGAGACTTCCTTGTCAAGTATTTTGTATGTTTATAAAGCTGTTGGTGACTCATTTTAAGCAGTCTGGGAGACTTATTTGATTTGGAATCGGGGTTTTATTATAGCTTAGCTGTTATGTAATAGTTTACTCAGACGGAATGGTCAGCTATTCTTCCATCTCAGCATAGTCCTTATGTGTGCACTGAGATTCCTTGTAATTCTTTCAGCAAATCGTATCTAAATACTTTTCCATACTTTGGAAATACGGTTCTCGTTAAAGCTGAGTAGTAGAACAGCCCTTTGCTTAATTACCCATTAGACTGTCTGCCATCCACTATAAAGTTCAAATGCTGCAGTATTAGCCACTCTGTGCTGCTCAATTCCCTGTTCCATGTGCAGCAGCTCTCTCTGACATGCCAGCAGCCTCAGTAAATTTTGTCTGTGTTTGTTTTAGAGGCAATTTCATAGCAGTCAGAGTGCTACCATTCCTGAAAGGCAGGTGCAATCACTAATTTCTTAGGTTACAGCACAAACTGTAATTAATATTGCCTGTGTCTCCAGCATCATTGATGTTGAAGTAATCTGGATGTAATTTTCGCACTGGCGCTAAAATGACATTTCAGTGAATCCACGAGTTTCTTTTTCCAAGACATTCCAGTACAATCAGCTATAGAATTACCTATCTTTTTCTTTGATTGCTTACTGTCATTCCTTCAGATGAACTCCAAAACCCAAACTTGGAATGCTGAAAAAGGCAAGCACAGCTGTCTTCCATTCCTGGCCCTTCTCTGAGAGACTTTGAGGATTTTATGTAGCTGAGATGCAGCTGGTATTTGTAGAAAGCACTGAGATTTTTGGATGTTAATACAGAGTTGTTGTTTTGATTTCTATGTGTCATGATAGTGACAAGCTGTGGCAGATGAATAATGCCCATCAATATCACATTTAGACTTGCACTACCAAACTCTGCTTGGTGTTGCCAACAAACAACAGTCAGTGGGCCACTGCTCAGTGAACCCTCTGTAGCAGACTGTTGGTACCTCTTTGCATACTTTAATGTTTTCTGATCTGCAAATATTATTTAAATGAATTTAAAATCATCAGCTGCAGTCAAATCTGACACAATTTCCTGGAGAATTATTTTGCTGCACAAACACTAAGGCTTATCAGTACAAAACAGGTTTTGTAAGCAACTCAGACCATAATTATTTTGGGGCAGAAGTAGCCCGTATTTTTAATATGTATAGCCAGCCAGCTGCTTTTGATGCAGATGAGGCCCTAGTGCTCATTCTCAGCCTGCAAGGAACTTCAGAAATATTTGTCTGAAAAGACACCTTCCTAGAGATGGCACTAGTGGTTTGGTACTCCAGATGTCAAAGTGCTCATCAACATTCAGGAAGGGACAATTGCAGCAAGGAGCAGAGATGTCAGAATTTGACCCACTCCTATTCAATGTAGAAACTCTTCTGTGTCTTAGAGAAGTGCCTCAAGGAGATTGGCTTCCAAGGGTCCCTAGAAGCCAGTAGGAGCTGAGTGCCAAAAACCCACTTGACAAATACTCTCAGAGCAAGAATGAGCAACGGACTTTTGTGGTTGGAACTTTTAAGGGAACTGCAGCTTTTTAGGAGACGATGGAAGTATTTTTAATCAGGAAGCCAGTGGGTGAAATGTTGTTCTCAGATTTATGGGTAGACCTAAAATTACTCCTCTGATATTGGGACACCTGATGCTGTATTTTTCTCTTGCTTTTTCTACCTCTACTGCAGCCTATATGTCTCTGGTCCCGGGAAGATCCCCTTTCTTGGAGGAATTTTTTTGACAGCAGATGCAAAAATAGAAAGCTTCTAATCACCTTGGTGACCTCTCACTGCTGTAGCAGTTACTCTGATTGAGTTTAATGAGGGGTGGTTCAAAAACTGAGAACCTTGAAAGAGCTCTTTACATGCCTCTCTTTCAAATTCTTAAGTCAGAATTGACATTGTGACACCCTAGACCACCTCATCCCCAAGCTTCCCTGGCTCTGGACTACACACAGCTCCCTTGTGCCAAGGAGAGAGTTTCTGTCAAAACACTGCCATGCAGGTGCTGGCTCCCTTTTGCCTGCAGATAGTTCATTCCCACTGGGTAACACACCCACAGCACTTTGGGCTTGTGTCTAACACCATACTTTTGCAAATATATCAATGCCAAATAGAGATAGGACAGCAGAGACATACTGCAGCTTTTCTCTTTGCCACTGTTTCTGTAGCTTTACTGGGGAGATGTTTATCTGAACAACATCTATCCGGGAAAACAGGATAGTTCCAGGACACTGACCTGGAAAAAACAGTTCAGTACAGAGAAACTGCAGTCCCTTTTTAGGATTCCTGTCAGCAAGGGAGGCTTGTGAGGCCTTATGGAGGCATCCAGAAGTGTGTGTTACCTAAAGAAGAACCTTGAAAATTTGGATAAATGATGCAAAAATAAGACTTACAAGGCTAGGAGGCCTCCTGCCTTTCCTGCTCTGTTCAGCTGTGGAGTTCCCTTTCCCAGGCTTCAGGCCACAAGGGATGGCAAGATGGCCTTTGCAGCAGCTATGGCAAAACAGAAGCACTTGGTGGGTCAAACCATCTCTGCAGAGACCCCCTCGTTACCAGGCCTGAAATCTCCAAGAGCACAGATGAGTGGAAATTCAGCACTGTGAAAAGCTCACTCATCAAGAGCGAGCCCTGGCCATGTGCCATGGTGGGAAGGGACACATTGGCCGGTTTGAGGTGGGTTACTGCAGGAGCTGAAGTGACCCAGCTGGGCAGCCCCAGGGACAGAACATTCTCAACTCTGTGTCCTTCAATGGCAATACCATCTGAGATGGAAAATTTGAAAATGGACAAGAACCTATAAAGGGTAAAATGTTATTTTAAGCACACAGTGTTTTCTAAACTATTTATGTATCTGAGCTATACTCATTTATGGCATGATCAAGCAAGGTACCAAAGCCTGTATTTAAGCATACAAGAATTCTAATCAACTTCCTATCACATGGTCAGCATTGAGTCTCATCATGAAATTCCTTCCTCAATTCATGCTTTTAACTGGCTTTGAAAAGCCTATCTCTACACTGCTGAATCACATGTAAGTCTTTCAGTACAGCCCGAGACTCAAGTCAGCAAGCTTAAATCTGTAATATTCATATGAATAGTAATTATTATCTTTGATAGATCTTTTAATTATAAAAATATTCTGATTTTTAATGGAAAGGTGTTAGCAGCATGCAGTTTGGTGAATGGTAACAGCAGAAATATTTAAGGGTATAAAAGAGATGGAGGGAATGACTCATGTATGTATAGCCCTGAACATCATAATTTTTGAAGTTACTTCTGGATAGGAAAGTTAAAATTGTTACCAAAACAATAAAATTCAGGGCTGGTTTTATTTCGAAAACCTTTGAAGTAACTCCCTTTTATATATTTTAATGCTTTTAAATCGTCAGCAAGACCTTTTGTAAAGTTATTTTCAATTGTTTTTTGTCAGAAAAATTGTGGTAAGCTATAAGCATGTGTATGTAAAATGAGTGGTAATAAAATAACATTGTAAAATGCAAAACAACCTGAACAGCAGGTACTTTCCAGAAGTGTTTTTGTTACTTTTTTGTAAGGTATGCCTGGAGGAAAAATGGGTGTTGCAGTGTCCAAATGGCTAAAAAAGCAGACCCAGTAAATAAACCGTGTTTTGGACTGTTTGTATCTAGCTGGAGACTACAGAGCAGAGAAGGGAGGTGCTCTGCAAAGGGACTGCTTGAACTTTGTAAAAGAGAAAAGAAGCTTTGGGGGTATCCTGTGCCGTAGAAAGAAATGTGTGTCAGAGCTGTATGTGTCTGTATATTTATGTGGTGTGTGTGGGTGAGAGAGAGGGTCCTGGAAACAGAAACTAAATGAGGGATGTGGTCCTGGAAAGAGAAAACTAGGAAAAGGCCAAAGAGCATTGCTGAGCTGGATCCAGCCCTGGGACATCACTCCAGCCAAGGAAGCTGTGAGTTAGATTTGGTTTTGGTTTTTTGTTGGGTTTTTTTTTTTTCAGATGTACATTTTTTATTACATTCTGAGTAATTTCCCACAACATTCCACATTTTTAAGCCTTTCAGAAGTGGAAAGGGAGGGAGGCTTGAGAAACATCAGAACTTTTATTTTTTTTTTTTTTTTTGAGAAATTCCAGATCTCTTGAGAGCATAAAGCATTTTTAAGGTTCCTTACCCGTATTTAAAAAGCTAATGATGACATAACCAAACAGACTATAAAGGAGCAGCAGCTGCTCAGTGAGAAGAAAACCGTAGGGGGCAGATCCTCTGCTGGCAATCGCGGATGAAATTAGAGGCAGCCTGACAGATGTCAGCAGCTGAATGTTCCCAGCGATCGGTGGAGGCTCTGAGCGCTGGTTTTTCTGCGGGGCACTCGTTCCGCGCCGCTGCGGAGCGAGCGGGGCGCGGGCGCCGGGAGCGCACCTCCCGGTACGCGGAGAGGAGCCCGCGGCTCGCTGGGATCGCACGGCGATGTGCGAGCGTGTGCCGCCGGCAGGGATCGAGCACGTCCTCCCTCTGGGGAGCCCGGGGCCAGCCTCCCGCCGCCGCTGCGCCCCGGGTGAATCCCTGCGATCCGCCGCTGCCCCGCGCCCCGGCGGCTGAGGTCAGCTCCTTCACCAAGCACGCTGAAGCAGTGCCCATTTCTGGGTTCTGCTTACGTCGTTTTTGCTGCCAGGCATAATTATTTCTATTATTTTTCGTCGTTATGGTCTAGTTTTTTGAAGTTTGTTCTTACTGTTTTCACTTTTAGGAAGAGCTGGGGAATGGTTACAACCTGGGGGTGATGATGGTAAAACTCACTACATAATTTCTGAGTACTGTGGGAGACACATCCTCCCATCATAACATTTTTATGGCAAGTTTAAAGTTTGGCTCATCTGGAATAAGCTGTGAGAGCCACACTACAGGAAGCTGTCAGGGTTACTGCCGATTTTTTATTCTCTTTGGAGAAGAAGAAAACACAGGCTTCTGTCCTCAGTGGATTCTGTGATTTGTGAAGCACTGAAAGAGATCAGATTTCTGCAGAAAAGGAATATCCAATGGGTAATTATTTGTGCCAATTCCAGTTCAAACATAAGCCTTTCTTATACAAATAGTTCATGGCAGAGCAAGAGGTATTAAGAGGGATGTGAGCTGTAACCAGAGTGGAGGGAATGCTAATATTTTGTCCGGACTGGGGTTTGGGAGGTGGGTTTATTGCTGTTTAGAATAAGAATCGAGAAATTCTGGAACAGTGCTGTGCTTTATTTTTGTTCTGTTGTGAAATTCCATCCTTACAGCTCTGTCTTTCTGTCCACACAGGAAGCCTATTTTTTTTTTCCCAAATGGGCTAGGCTCTACATTTTATATGCTACCCCACATTGTGGGCACTGTAAAATGGTACCAACCCAAGAAGGCTGCACGGCCCAACCCTTCGCAAGCAAGCAAACTACCGACAGGGGAAAAAGGTGGGGAGGAATTTATTGCTTCTTTTTAAGTGTTGCAGCCACTCTCTTCTGCCACATGGAGCACAGGAGGGGGCAGAGACATACTTCTGAGCCCCCCCTTTGTCCCCCCCCTTCCCCGCCTCCTCTCTGAAGAGTTGCTCCTGTGTTCCCTGGAGCAAAGAGGCTGTGATTCTTGGCAGACTTCATGTCAGCTACTCAGGTCAGGGGGAAGTCATTACTTCCTCCTCCCACACTGCTCAGTCGTGTTAGGTTAGGACAAGACTTTGCAAGACATTGCCCAATGTTTGCAATGTGTCTTTCCCATAAAGGAAGAAACTGAAATGCGTCATAAACCTTAAAATTCCAGAAAATGAAGCTGCTTCATTAATAGGTGAAAACGTACAAAAATGTAATAAATAAGGAATTTGAATATAGTTGTGGTTACAGCTCTCATCTGGGAATGGAGAGAACTTGAACTCTCTTGACCACACCTCGGACTTGGATTTTTGATTAGGCTGAGACACTGTCTGTCTTTGCTGCTGTTATTGCCCTTATATTTCAATAATTTTGTTGTTAGATTCAAAAACTTTCGATGATAGAAGGGCCTTTTTTTTCCCAACTGAAAAGAGATTATCCACTTGGGAAGGAGAAATGGGAGGTTTTCTTGTATACTGAGTGCCTTTGTCATAAAGCAGCCTGAGACAGTGAGTAGACTCTCATTATTGTTGCAAGGCTTTATTTATTAAATACAGTTAGCAGTAGGACTACAATGACAGCAGTAAAACTGTAATGGGGATCTTCTGTCACAGCAATAACATTGGGATCTCGGCTGACATGCTTAAAGGAAAAGAGAAAAATGGATGGGCTAGTGGAAAGGTTACTGAGCCTTCTATCTCTGACTTACTTCTCTTAGATAATTGCATTCCCCATTAATACTAATTATTATCTACTATCTATTAGTAGAACTTAGTAATGTAACAGCCTTTTATTTCTCATCACCATTATGGGTAACGCAAGCCCCGCAAGGAAGGACAACCACAAGAAGGGCACACAGAACTCAGCTAGGGAAACACAGGTTGCCTGCTCTGCAATGGCATCATGATCACTGTTGACTCCTTCCTCTCAACAGGAGAGCCCCCATGTTATCAGCTAATAAAATTTTCTAAACTTGGTAATTTCACCACCTACCCTTTCTACCCTTAGAAAGTAGTGGAAGCCAAACAGACTTTAGGTATGGCGGCCTAAATCCCTTCTCTCTGAAATTCCCTTCTTCCTCCTCACCATCTTACAGGGAAATTCTGGGTCCTGGTATGATATCAGACAGCAGACAGCTAAGCAAACACCCCGATGCTGCAGAGCATCGCTGGTGGCAGTACCTGCTCCAAAGGAATTAACACCAAAATCTGGGACTCTCAGATTTTTTCATGAGGAAGGTGCTCCAAAGCCAGCTCATGCCTGTTGCTAATACTGCCATGCCTTTCCAAAGGTTTCACAGTCGAAGAAATTGCAAGTGAGGACGCTTCTGCATGTCGCCCACACCTTCCCATTTGGGATACTCTGTCTTTTCCTGGTTATAAAGACTGTGTGTGTCGATGTTGTTCTTAACTGCCTCGCGGAGCTGGCTGCCATATCTGATGGTATGTTCTTGCACTGGCACAGCAGCAGACTGGACTAAGCTTCCAATAATAAGCACTGACACTAACATAAATATTTGTGGTTATGCTTCCCATTTTTTCCTTATAGGAAGCAAGCTAAAATTTTTAAATACTTCAGTGATGTGATCAGTGGACAGTAGTGGGAAAAATTTTCTCCAAAACTTGATTTGTGATCAAAATAAGGAAGGAAGATCTGAAAGACCAGAAAACACTTTTGTTAATCAGGATATGGCACTTTATAACATCTGGATGTCAAAGCAAGTGTTTTGAATTCAAAACTATTAACATGTGTCACTTAAATGAAATTTTTTTCCTTCAGAGATGATTGGGTGGTTACAATTTTTGGCAATGGTTTTGCAGTCTGTTGCTTACATTACCTGACCTATGGTCTATTTGTCTTATGATGTCTGTGGGAAAACAAAACAAACCAAAACAAAAACAAAACAAAAACCAGTTCCCCCCCCTCCTTCCCTCTCCCCAGTCCTGAAAATAGCTCAAAACCCAGAAAAAAGCTCTAGGACTGAGTCTCATCCTCTCAGTGAACCCTTCTGACCAGAGGGTAACCTCATGGGATTAATGCTGCCTTTGTCTATGACATCATGTAACACTAAACAAAAAAGTATCTGATTCTTCTGAAAATCAAAGAGACATGATTAAACAGAATATAACAGCCTGGGAATGTAGAAAAGAAAGTTTGAATAAAAGGTCAGAGAAAGATCAGGCATCAGCTCTCGCTCTGTGCAAAATGATAAAACTAACAGGGAGTAGTGACTCAGCTTCCCCCGATCAAAAAGCTCCTTTCTTTGCAGTGTAAACAACTGTAGTTGGTGTTCTTGAAATCCCAGACTGAACCATCAACCAATGCTGGAAAATAAGATTCCCCAGAATGCCTTCCCTATCCTAGGCATAACCTGTGGGTGATGTTTCAGGGGATTTTATTCCCTGTGACTGGGATTCACTGTCTAAAAGTGGCTGCTGCATGAGTAGAAGGGAAAAAAGTTTTGTGTGTGGATTGTAACCTCAAGAGTGTGAAACAAATATTATGTTGAAATCATTCCTTAACCCATTTCAGCAATAAATTGAGTGACCAGTATTATAAACCAAGAAAAAAGTGGGGACGTGTGGCTTTGGAGGAATGAATAAAAAAATGAAGCTAACAAAAAATAACTCTTCCAAGCTAAAGCTTGGTGTCTAATTTTTTTGCTGAATAACTTGTTTTGAAGAATAAGAGACTCCTGCTCTTGCCAGGTCCCTGCAGCTAAATTTTATAGCTACAATGAACAAGTATGCATCTGTGTAAATGCTCTTTAATTTTCTTTTTACATCATATTTACACTGCTCAGACAGTAAAACTGCTGAATGTTTTAATTAGCACTCCCATGGCTATGAAGTTGTTTGAAACTTTCAGGCAATGTGAAAAGGCTGGCACACCAATAAAGGCTGCAGTCGCTCGATGCTGACAAAGGGGGCGAGGTGTTTGGAGGGCACCGATGGTATTTGTTTTGGGCTGGGGACCGGCCGGAGTGATGGATTCCTCAGCCCTTGCAGCGAGCGCGCAGCTCCCGGGAGCGCCGCTGCATCCCGCGGGACGCCTCCCAGCAGCCTTGCCCTGCTCGGCGTCAGCTCAGGCTTGCGAAGCCAGGCTCGGGGAGAGCTGGAGCCTGTGCCTGCTCCAAGGTGGTTTCGCTAGCATGGGTCACCTGTGGAAGAAGAGGTGGGGAAAGTTTCTCTCTCAGCGTTTTCAGAAATTCCCCGGTGATGTTATTAAGAAGAAATCAAGTAGTTTGAACGAAATGGAAGCTTTCTAGGGAATCCTTGTTCTTATTAATGCAATTTTAATGTAATTTTCATAGACTTGTAGAATAAATGAGGCTGGAAAACACCTCGGGAGGTCATATAGCCCAACCTCATTAAGAACAGTATTTTGCATGCAAATGGGGAGCTGACAAAACCTGCTGGCTGCAGAGTATCTCTTGTCTTTGTTTACTGTAGAGCACATACGACTGTGCAAACTGTCTAACATTGGCTTGTCGATTCATTTCAGCCCCAATCCAACCCATGGTGCTGAAAGCAGCTCCTCTGTGGTGTGTGGGCTCTGTCAGTACAGTTGCTAATCACCAGAGGACTGACCCTTCCACTGGAAGAGGACGGCAAGAGATGCTCTGATACAACTGCTCTATTGAGGCAGGAACAAGAATCTCAAAGCTGTGTGAGCTTGCAGTGTACACGTCTGTCCCAAAGCCCTAAACTGAAACCGTGGATGGTGCTGTGGCTGTTTATAATGTCCCCTGGAACGTTCATGGCTCAGATATCAATCTCACAAGTGATTGCTCTTAGCTTGGACTCAGCACCCCCCTAAAGACCAAAGGACTTGGCTTTGGAGAGAAAAAGGAAAATCACGGGACAGAGCAAGTAAATAAGCCCACAGACTTGAGAAGGCTGTTAAAAAATATAATTTATTAAATTTATAGTTCAGATGAGTTCTAGAAAAAGTATGGCAAGAAAAGAAAAGGAAAACCAAACGAAGAGGAAAATTGAATGTAAAAAGAAACTAGGATGATAAGTAGTGGCAAGAAATCAATTTTTGTCAGGTTTCTTCAAACCAAAAAAGCAGCTTGGGAGGACACATGGTATTGCAGAGGGTATTTGCCACTTCTGTGTATGAGGTGCCATAAGGGTGAGATTTGGTGTGAAGAACCATAGGCCAAAGAGCAAAGAAAAACCTGAAACACTCATCTTCCGTAACAACCCCAAGTTTCATTAACATTACATTTTTGGTAATTTGGATTCTGAAGTTTTAATGGAATTGCATTGTTCTCTCTGAATTCTGGTTTGAGGTCAGCTTCCGATTCTTGCCATCTTGTGGTGTGGTGCTGCACTGCGACCATCCCTCAGCTCCTCTGTAGATACAGCAGCTGAAAAACAATGTGCTTTCATAAAGGTCTCACACTAAAAGAAAAAAAAAAGACCATTTATTTGATGATCCCTTTCTATAATTTGCAGTATTTTTCCTGTGTCTAGGTCTTGATTTAAACTCTGTTTCTATCTTTGTTTCCCCAGTTCTTAGAAAGAGTCCAAACTATTCCCAGTCTGGAACCTGAGAATGACAGAAATGACCTCTCTCCAAATCTCTTTGTAGCCTGAATTCTTGGGCTGTTTCCTACTTGCAAAGCCACAGAGTCTCCGCACTCTTCTTGAAGCTGTTCTTGGATTTGAAATACTCCAGTTCATCATAGTCTGCACTGTATCTCAGACACTCATTTACCAGAGCTAAAACCATTTTTTAAAATAGTGTTTGAAGAGGGAGCTGTACAGTTCAAGCTCCTGTCCTCCTACCTCTTTTATCTTACCCTTCCATCCTCCCCAGGACTCTACACTTTCAGGCAGGAGATAGTCAGAGGAGAGATGGCAGACCTGGAACCCACAGGCTTTAAAGGGAACCCTTACACTCTCACAGTGCTCTGTATTGCAGCAGTCCACATCCAGGAGCCAAGGCCCACAGGTGTTTCCTATTTTTAATATCCTAAATATCAGGCATATGTGCTATTAGTGACATGCTTTTGTGCTTCAAGGTGCTGGAAAATGATTAATGTGTGAGAGTGTCTACTGCCAGCATCTGATCCAAGTTCACTGACTCTCAGTTAACCAGTTAGGAAAAGTCATGTCTCATGCAGTAGTTCTGTCTCAGCAATCTTCCTCACTGAGAGGTCTCCACGGAAGACATCTGAGGCTTTGCTGACTTTCAGTTCATCTCCGAATTTTCCAATCATAGTAAGAGTTGAGCGATTCTGACACTGGGGTCCTCTCTCTCCCGGTTTGCCAGAATGATGACTTCATTCTGGGCTTGAAGAACTTGGAGGTCAGTCAAAAAGATGTCTTGTTAACTGGCTTACCTAAGGCTGGCCAGCTGCGGCTGTCCTCACTATCTGATAAGCCTGGGACCCAGTGAGAAACAACCTGCGTGTAACAAGTCTGCAGGGGCAGTAGTCCTATTTAATAGGGTTCCAATAATGAGTTTTGACTTTATTCTCCCAGTTATGCTGTGAGGAAAAAAAAATATTCTCAGGTGTCTTGGTTTGTAGACCTGCAAAAAGGTACAACAGAGGGAATAATGAAACAGATGAGTTAAAATTTTAAAAAAAAAAATGTTCCAACTCAATGTTCATGTTAAGGTTTCATTTGTTTGCTTGCTTGTTTTTTTTAAATGAAAACAAACAAACAAAAAAAGAAAACAGCCCAGAACTGAGAACCAAGCGAAAGTATGAATAAAGGCTTTTTTGCTCTAGGATTTTGATCAGAATCCACAGGTTTTATCCAGGTACATGAATTTTGCACCTCTTTGTGCAAAATCTTTGAGAGGATTTAAGAAAGCTTGTGCTGTTCATTACTGGAGGTGGAATGTAGAATCATAGAATGAATCATAGAATGCTTTGGATTAAAAGAGACCTTCAAGATCATCTGGTTTCAACACCCTGTCGTGGACAGGGACGCCTTCCACTAGGCCAGGTTTCTCAATGTCCAGTCCAGACTGGCCTTGAATGCTGCCAGCGATGGGGAATCCACAACTTCACTGGGCAACCTGTTCCAGTGCCTCATAATATATCGTGCTTTGCATTGTCTGATATATAAAAAACCCCTTGAGTGCTGGATGACCTAAGAAGAATTTGAAGGTTTTACCAATATTTTTTTCTTTCAGGAAATGTTATTTTTCTTGCAGCTGATATGAGTTAGCTTTGGGGAGTTTTTCATCCTTTTGTAGGAAAAAGTTTGTTGGTGAGTGGCACCACCATTTCTAAGTGAAAAGGTGCAGTTCAAAAGCAAAGCGCAGAAACAGCAGCTCCCTCTGTCCTGCCAGGGGCAGTGAGCTCTGTGCTGGCTGAAAACCAAACCCCCAAAACCTAAAAAGAGTGGCACATACCAAGGTGTGAAAGAGTCAGAGATAGAAAAAAGGCTAACAAAAAGGAAAAAAAAAACCAGAAACACTGGTTTCCTCTCAGAGTTTTGACTAATATTGGGAGGCCAACAATGAGTATAACACATCGGAGACCCTTTTCACCTTGCCCAAAGTAATGAGCTCATGTTTGCAGATTGCCTAACACTTTGTTTTCAAGCCAAAAGTATCAGATTTACACTTGAGTAACAAATTGTTACAATGTGGGAAGAGGTTATGGACCAAGTACACATCTGTGGGATGCTTTAACCATCTATGATTTAGTTTGTTAGACCACGTAATAGAAAAGAGACAATCTTGAGCACCATAGCCCCTAAAGGGGAAAGATGGAATGGTGCAGTGCCACTCAGTCCCTTACACTTCAGGATATTTCATTAATGCAAAGCAACTATACATGTATCTAAGAATGCCTTCAGCTAGCTCATTTGCTTTGTGGCGTTTCTCATTTTAATCCTAGGTAAGCATAGTTCCAAGTGTTGTGGGAAAAATACACTGGGTACCTTCCTCCAAAATCAATATTTAATTTTTCTGCTCCTTGGTTAGATGAAACACTGAAAACAAGCTCCAGCTATTGCTTTCTTTGCAGGCAGGAACCTATGGATGCAACTGATGAGTGTATGTGTGTTTTTCCTGCTCATCCCACTTGTCTACTGTCATCTACCTGCTTCATGCTTCAGTTCTCTGCTAAACCTTGTCAAAGTTAAGTGCAGGGAGAACTTGGACCTAAGTGAAGACTATAAAGTTGTTTCACACCAGACCAGTAGATCCTATTTGATAATTCACCATTCATTGCCTCTAGATATCTTTAGTAACTTTTAAAGAACAAGAGTCACTGTTCGGTCTCCAAGGAACACTTTGAAAATTTTAAGAATATATTTTAGATATGAACTGTGACATGATAAGCTCTCTCCTTGTTTTCTGCCTTGGCAACCATTATAAGAATTTTGAAGGATATTGAATTAATTAGCATCGGTTTCTGCAAATACTTTTGTGCTATACAGTTGGATATTTTTTAGGGACACTGCTTCCCTGTGTACTGAAGCTTCTTTCTTACCTGGTTTTATTTTAATTACTGATTGGAAATGATTGCTGTAAATGCATGAAAACCTGAGTCACTTTCTTCATTTTATAGTTTGAAAAATTTATCTCTAATCATGGCTCAGAAAATCTTAAAATATAATTATTTTGTTTTGTGTCTTTAGATACTGGAAAATGTTTAAATCAATGCTCCCTCCTCTCTCTCTCTCTATCTCCTTTTCCACCCCTCTTACTAGCTTTTTCTCTTGATGTCTTATTGAGCAGGAAAAGGGAGGGGCTAAAAACGCAAGGCTTGAAGGAAAGTCTCAAAGTCATGAGGTACAAATCCTCTTTCCATATTCTTTCCCTGCTTCCATTCCCTCAGGGCCCTTGAAGGCAAAGATAAAAGTATCTCAGATGGCCAGCAAAGTGTCTCTGCTTGATTTTACTGAAAGGGAGAGCATGAGACAAAACAGACTCCAATGTGGTTGCCATTTAAATTAGCTATAGAAAATTGTGATGACAGTTTGAGTTAATTAATAAATCATTATTACAATTTCATATATTAATATTCTGACTGCAATAAAAAGTCTACATGCCTTTGAGAATACTGCACAAGTCAAATACTTCTTTGTTACAAGGCATTTAACAGACGATTTCCTTCTGTGAACAATATTATTCAGAAGACAATTTAAATCTTTGAGGGAGAAAATGTAGATTTCTACAGTCGTGCCATAAAGGACAGATTTTGGGAAGATTTCCTGAGTTTAGCTTCTTTGCTGAAGGTTCCGAAGGCTTTTTTAATTTCTCAGCTGAATTGATCCAGTGACTCTTCTGAGGCATTGAAGAGAGCAGTGTCCATTGTTATTTATTATATTCAGTAGGTAGCACTTGCCTTCAGGAATGAGTGAGAGCAGCAGGGTGCTCCTCCTTTCCACCTGGTGAAACATCCACCCTGTCCTGCTTTTCCCCACCTTCCTCTTCCAAAACCTCTGCCCTCTGCTGTCCCACGTGTTTCCCACCCACGCTCCCGAAAAATCCCTCTGCCTCTTTCTTTGGCTTCAAAGAGCTGCTGCAGGTGAGAGAGGCTTTGGATTGAGCTGGGCGGCTCCGCGATAGCAGCTCAGTGGTACTGGTGACGTATTTTGATGATGTGCGAATCGCGCACAAAAAAAAAGACAAAGAAGTTCATTCTTTGGTCCACTGGAAATAGTTTATGCAGCTTGAAATTCAGTGTTCCGGTGAGTGATCAGATACATAAATTTCAAGTAAATAAATAAATAGTAAAAAACTCAGTAAAACCAATCCAGAATTAAGTATTTTTCACTCTTCAAAACTCAACTTCAGTTTACTTTCTTTAAATTGTTTATCAACAGGGGCATGAACTTAAAGGGAATTTTCAGTCCCCTGAAATTGAATATTTTATTACTTTTATGTTTTGCAGACTGCTGCCTTAAGATAAGCTGCTGAAAGCTGGAACACATTTTCAACGTTCTAAGTGAGCAAAATGTTTATTATAATCTTAAACTGCTACATTTAATTGGAATTGCAAAATGTTCCACAGTGTTAGATACAAAATACTGAAAAGAAAGTGAATAACTTCTTTTTCCTGCAAATATTTATCATCCTGTATTGTACAGCATTCTGTTCTGGCTGGATTGCTTCTGGTACCTCAGATAATTCATTTAAAGCAGCCTTGAGTATCTCCATAATCCATCAAGAAAAATTACTTGAGAAGAAGGCTGAGACCTAATCCTCTTCTTTTACTCCTGGAACAATTGGAGATTCTTCCACACAGTTAATACTGTAAAACTAGTGTGAAGTATCTTCTCTGAAGAAAAAAAAAAAAAAGAAAACTGGTCCAAGTTTTCTGAAAAGTTTGGGTAAAGTCTCAAACTGAAGGGCACCATATGTATCTAATATTATTTGCTGAAATGCAAATATATCACCGCTGCAGCACTCAGCACTTCGGTCACAGCTCCCTATTATAATGTGCCAGGAGGCAGTGGAGGTAGGCAGCCCTCTCAAGAAGACTTTCATCCCTAATCCTGACTCTCTCTGCCGTCCCTCTTCATTGCCTCAGCTATTTGAGTGAGTTGTAGCCTTGACAAAGAACATGTTTGGATCATTGTTAGCTGAATGCTCTCGAATAATTTTGTATTATCATGCTAATAAATTTGCCACCCCTAAGAGATTTTCCAAATCAACTTTTCTCAGGATGATAAAAAAGACTTGAGGATGAGTGAGAAAATACTTTTATTTTCTAATGAAGGAAAAAGAAAACTTAAGCTAGAAATTTCTTGTTTGTGAAAAAAAAAAAAAAGATTTCAGGTAAACTTCAGCGCCATGCAGAACAAATTGAAATGCAAAGTTGTTTCATGGCCAAATAAGGCCTGTATCATAAAGCCACGAGAAATACTAACCTAGCAAAGGGAAATTATTCTCATTTTGATCTGTCGATAGTAAAATAGCATTGCATGAGTTATTGTCAGCATGTAACTTTATCCACATGATGCCTCTGGTTGTGTTTTTGCATGGCCTCTGACTGTATATACCTCACTGCTCCACAGGGGAAAAATGGGGGGAAAAGTGCTTTGTACTTTCTCAGCTATTAGAAAATAAAATTCTTGACTTTTTTTTTTTTTTTCCCCACTCAGTGAGACCATGACTGGCTCCTGTTTCTAGCCCCTCAGCAGAACTTCAGGGACACCCACATTTTCCTTTCTTGCGTGGAAAAGACTCGATTTTCAACCACAAGAAGTTCACACATGATGATTTCATATGAAAATAACTTAAACCATAGCACCTTCTTCATTCTCAGGTGTTATGTGTGCAAATGGCTTGTATACCAATGATTTTTTTACCGAGAAGAAAACTTTAGATCATCTGTCTCCAAGAGAGAATATTGCAGATTGACAATATTAAATTTCTTTAAGAGGTGAAACAAAATACATGGGCTTACAGAAGGATTAGAAAATTATATCCCAGCTGGAAAACTTTATGGGTACAGAAAAAATTGTGTGAGTGAAATACCAGTATCATAAAATAAATAACAGGAAATATGGTAATTTATGTGATAGAGAAAATTGTCACTTTCAGAATTGCCAGAAAGTCAACAGCATTTCACCCATTTGACTTCAGAAGTGAACTTAGACCTCAGAGGCTTAAAAATATATGAAGAGAAGTGAAATAAAATAAGAGCTCATGAATCCAATAGGGATTTACAAAGAAGAAAGCAATCTGTTCTAAAGGAGTTTTATAGAAGTTGGGAATGCATGTAATCAGAATTTAACTTATTCCTGGAAAGTGATTTAGAATATGCCAAATAAATTAAATTCCATTCTGCAAGATGAGCAATTAATGGGGCTCCTAATTTAGAAAGTATCACAATTCAAAAATGGCCTTTAAGCCTGTTTAACCTTAAGCATATGTTGAAAACCCACTGAATTCAGCTGGAAATTAAACACAGAAAACAAGAAGAGGTCGAGCATGTCTACTCAGTAGTTTGCATTACTAATGCTTTATATTTCTGGAGAGCCTTGCATCTCACGAGAAAAAGGCATTTCACAGATATTGGTGGCCAAGCAGTGCAGTTTCCAGCTGACAGGACTCAGAGCTGGACAGGAGAAGCAGGGGCGCAAATCTCTGCGAGAGCCCGAGCGCAGCCACGTCCTCCCGGTTCCAGCGGACACAGAACAAAGGAGCCGTACCCCCTCCAATGACCTTGCAATGGCCAGCAATTGTTACCCACCCTCGGGCCATAAGAATGAACCTACCGCTGCTAATTTCTATTTTAAGTGCAGTGGAATGCTGCGGTCACGCTGATACCGCTCTGCAGACGCTGCTGGCAAGGGCTAGCACGGCGTTTAATGGCAGGGACTGCATGTATAGAAGTGATACCGGCCACTGGGAAGCAGTTGTTGCAGGAATGTTGCTCCTGCTCTCGCAGTTGCTCCAAAGCCTAATAGAAACGGCGTTTTCCCATTTTTATCCTGACATTCGTGTAATTTTAGCTTCTACGTTTTGGCAAATACCTCCATGTATTTTTGGCTCACCCCTGAGTTATCTGAAGCAGAGCAGTGTGATTCCAGGCAGAAGAAGGCAGAATTGTCTCAGAATAACAAGCAGATTTTTTTTTTTTAATGCTGTTCAAATGGTTCATACATTATTTTTGCATGAATCAGACATTTATTTTCTAAAGGAATACAGGGTGGGGGGAGGAGGGCAAAATCTTTTACTTAAATCCTCTCATAGTACATTGCTGAATATCAGCTTCTAGAGACAAGGCAATGTGTGCTAGGCTTCTTGGTTATTGTGCTTTTGGAGATTAGCTGGTTTGAGTCATGAGGGTGTGTTACCTCACCCCAATTACAGAACTCCAGCAGAAATGCTAAAAACAGGCAGCGTGAAGGAAGAAAGGGGACTTTTCTAGCATTCACAGGACATTCACATGAGCTGCATGGGCAGGATGAAATCATGCAACTGCCAAGGAACAAAAGCAAATAGTAGAAAATGAACGATTATGAAATAAAAGGAGTCCTACAAATGCTAGAAGATGGAGGCTGACTTGCTTTTATGCTGTGACCTTTCTTTGTGTTGTACTTGCCACAGTAGTACTCTACAGACGAGATGGCACCAACTAAACCTAAAAAATGACTGACTGCCAAGATAATTCAAAGAATAATGAGGTTGCAACAACTACAAAGATACAAAGAAAACTGATGTCAGTTATCTCTTCACAGTGCTCAGTGAGAGGGAATCAAATGCTAGTCTTTAAAATGAATGGGTTTAAAACCTGAGATCACAGCTTAATTTATCAGGACCTGCTGATGTACAGGATTATGCAGAAGTCACACAGTTGAGTCTTTGCTTATGTTTAATTTTGTGAAATTTTTTCTGCAGCATATTATATCATTTTTACACTGAAGAGAGAAAACTTACCTTTTGTTAAGGGCTATATGAGTAAAACTTTTAAAGTGAAAGGAATGAGAATAATAAGTTCAGCTTTCTAATAACGTAACTCTTGGAACTCGGTTGTGACTTGGGTTGAAAGACTGCAGAAGTAAGAAAAATTAGGAAATCTCCTTATTACACTGTATGTGTTAAACAGTCCTTGGACCCTGATTGCTGGGAGAGGATTTCTCTTTACAGCAGATGTGCAAGGTCAGGGAATGGGTGTAGGCTTGGCCCCCTCCCAACTTCTGGTCATCATGGCCAATCCTAGAAAGGTCAAGAACTACCAGTATATGTTGACTCTAAAGGGCCACCCTTACAGAGAAGGAAAAGAACAGCACATGCCTATGACACCTAAGAGAAATATCCCCTTTGCACGAATTCCTAGGGAGGGCAGAACACTATTGCTGCAGTCCTAGCAGTCCATAGTGTAGTCTTAAAGGATTTTTTCTTTCCCTGGCTGAATGTTGATGATCAACCCCCACCTGTAGTGATTTGTGTCCTACTCTCAATTTTATTTGGAGTCTCATGATACTGACTCTCATTCCAGGTGCTGGAATCAGGGTATTGCCTGAGGAATTTTGCTTTCATTTCAAGCACTCTACTATATTAATTTGCATACCCATAGGCTGTACCAAGTACTGTGCCACTGAATGAGGGTGTGGATCCCAAATATGAAGGATCTCAAGGGCAGACTTTTAGAATCGTCACGAATAAACATTCATGGAATAAGTTTCTCAGCTTCTCTCATCTTCTTTGGGAGCTCTTCTAAACACCTGTCCAGCTGCTGAAGAAGACAGGAATCTGTCTTTTCATCCATACTTTGAAGTTCCACTTCCTAGCATTCTAGCAAACTCAGTACCTGACAGGGCGAATTGTGTGTAATGGGTGTCTGATCTCCAGCAAAGGTGCTGCAGGAACCGTGGATGGGAAGCAGAGGCTGCTGCGGTGGAGTGCACGCTGCAGCAGCCTGCTTGGACTAAGATTTACTGTAAGAATAGCCTTTTTCCCTCACCAACCTACTTGTTGTTTGGAGCTCTGTTTCATATGTGTAAAAACACAGGAAAACACTTTGAGCTGAGCATTTGTGGGAGGCATGGGGAGAGGAGTTGTCTGAAAGAGTAGTTTTAAAATGTCAAAAATAAGGTATCACATGCAATGAACACAAACATATTATTAACATACTGACAAAAGCCCTCATAATTTCCACAGTGATCTCATGATTTTTCGGGCTTAACTCATAATTTTCAGTTTTTTTAAAGCTGACAATATATATTCTTTCATTATGTACCCTGACATTTTCTCCCCTGGGTGCTTGTGCAAGAACAAATCCCATACACTGAATAGAGTACTGAGCATTCAAATAGGGACCAGAAAAGAGAGAAAGGGGAGCTGGTGAAAGTATGAACTCCTCATTAACAATTTGAACCCATGACTGGCCTTACATAGGAGCACTTCTTTTTCAGGGTCATGCCTGGACCAGGGATGGAGAAATGACACTGGCCCATCAAATGAGTCCTGGAAATATTGCCAGGGTTAGACCAACGCTACTTTGATTCCTAGCTGATGGTTAGAAGCAGCAATAACAACAACCACAAGAAATGGACTGGTCTATCTGCCAGTCAGCAGTTTATGAACACCATACTTTGCATCAAACTTTTTACCCCTTATTTTATTAAGCTTCACCCCAGTGGCTTTGTATGTCCAGTAACAAAAAAAAAAAAAGAGAGAGAGAGAGAAGAAAAAAAAGCAGTCACAAAAAAAAAAAAATGCTATTTATTGAGCTACAGCCTGAACCATACTATCCATGAATAACCATATGTCTGGGGAGATGACAGGTCTAAGTGATGAGCCTTGTTACATGTGCACACCATTCCTTGGGAACCTGTTGCTTTGATTGAAAAGGTACAGCGTGCTTGGCTTGCTCCTCCCGACATGTGCTAATGTTCTGTGTTTTTTGCTGTAATAGATTACTTAGCAGTTCATACTTATGTTTTGGAGGCAAATTGCTTTCCCATGTTTTATATTATGGACACTTGTTCGGGTCTGGTTCTGCGAGGAGCTGTGCGCTTTCAACTGGCAATTAAAACCATGCTAATGGGAGGCACGCTACACTTCCCAGATGTGCAGAGCAGGTCCCCTGGTGCAGACAGTGGGGATACTCTCCAAATGTGGGACTAATACCAGTGACTCATTAGAGGCACTGCACCAGATTGTCCGAACACATAGGAGGAGCAATTTGTTTGGTCAGGAACCAGAGTGAAAAGATATTTATTTATTTATCTATTTATTTATTTATCTATTTATTTATTTATTTATGGATTTTTTTGGCTATTCACAGCTTAATTCCCATCTCTTAGTAACAAGAAGGAAAATGTTTAGGTCTCAGCTTTTCTTGTGCTCATATGACATGTATTTAAAACTCTGGAAGTTACTGTACTCATAAAACATCACCTTCTTCATTCTCTACTTATTTTTACATGCCCATATTGATGGGATAGTGTATTTTATTATTCACCAATGTGTTATCTCTTGGTAACATACAAGGAAATTTTGAATTCCCAATCATTGCTGTGTGTGAGTTAACTCAGACCCAAGAGAAGTAAGTACAATTCCATGCTGCTGTATGTATTGGTGGCTTTTTTCCCAGGCTGCTCTGGATCCAGTAATTAAGAAATAAGTACTCAAAAAGGAAAGCACTGTGCAATTACTTAGTTAAGTAATTTGGAAATAGCTCCATGCTGGCTTGCACATACTCTGGGGTAGCATTTGGAAAGCCCACACACCAAAAGAAATTAGGGTTTTTTTTAGGTTTATGGAACACAACTTATCATAGAATCATAGAATAAGCTGAGTTGGAAGGGCCCACAAGGATCACTGAGTTCAACTCCCAGCCCTGTACAGCATGCAAGAGTCGCAATACGTGCCTGAGAGCGTTGTCCAAAGGCTTCTTGAACTCTCTTAGGCTGCCTGCTGCTGTGACCACTTCTCTGGGAAGCCCATCCCAGTGCCCAGCCACTTTTCACCTCTGGGTGAAAAACCTTTTGCTGATATCCAACATAAACCTCCCCTCTGAGCTTCAGACCATTCCCTCAGGTCCTGTCACTGACCATGAGAGTGAAGAGGTTCGTACTTGGCCCTCTGCTTCCTCTCATGAGGATTTTGAAGACTGCAATGAGGTCTCTGCTCAGCCTCCTCTTGTTTAGACCTTATGTGTCACCAAAACCACAACTGGAATGCTGTTCTTGTTTCATCATCATGCATTACATAGAATCATAGAATCATTAAGGTCTAAGATTGAGTCCAACAATCAACCCAACACTGCTGTGTTCACACTAAGCCATGTCAGCAAGTGCTGCTTCCACACATACTTTTTGAAGGCTTCCAGGGATGGTGACTCCACCACTTCCATGGGCAGCCTGTTCCAATGCCTGAGCTCTCTTCTAGTGAACAAAATTTTCCTAATATGTAACTTAAGCTGCCCTGGCACAACTTGAGACCATTTCATCTCAATCTGTTGCTTGTTACCTGTGAGAAGAGACTGACCCCTACCTGGCTACAACCTCCTTTCAGGTGGTTGTAGAGAGTGATAAGGTCTCCTCTGAGCCTCATTTTCTCCAGGCTAAACATCCCCAGCTCCCTCAGCTGCTCCTCACAGGATTTGTGACCCAGCATCTTCCCCAACTCTGTTGCCCTTCTCTGGACTTGCTCCAGCCTCTCAATGCCTTTCTTGCACCCAGAACTGGACACAGCACTCGAGGTGTGGCCTCATCAGTGCTGAGTACAGGGGGACAACCACTGCCCTGTTCCTGCTATCACTACTGGTGATACAGGCCAGGATGCCATTGGTCTTCAGGGCACACACTGGCTCATGTTCAGCTAGCTGTCAATCAGTATGCCCAGATCCTTTTCAGCTGAGCAACTTTCAGGCACCGCAATTCTATATGTTCTAGCTCTCGTCTCCATGAAAAAGATGAGGCTTCATCGTGCTCTTATCACCAGTGAAGAAACCTAGGAGTTATATGGGGAAGCATTTAACTATGTTGAAAATAAATTAAAATCATTATTTGAATGGTTTATTGCTTGATCATGCTTCATACCCAAGAGCCAAAAGATAAGGGGAAAAAAAAAAGCAGAACCATACCTGGCAGGTACAGTGACTTGGTTGTGGTGCAAACTTTTGCAAGAGTAATAGATAAAGAGATAGTAGTTCACAAGAAAGAGATTGAAGATGATTTTTTTCCTGCTTGATGAATAAAAGCTTGTCAAAAATCAAATAAGAAGTAAAAGAAATGCTTAGAAAAGGATGACAAATTATCCCCTATGCACTAAATATGCACTAAATATCAACTCTGTTTACTTTTTACGTGAAAGCAAGTTTGAGTTTAGTGTAGGTAAATAGATGTGCACATAAATAATGTTGGCCATGCAGTGCCACAATGCAGCCCCTCAGCAGACTCTTGAACTGATTTTTAATGCATAGATATTATGGAAGAACATATAGGTCACTCTTATCCTGTATTAATATGTCCCACCTTTATCCTCAAGAAATTTATAGCACGATTGAACACTTTTCCCTGAAACCATTTGTCATTCTATTGTGAAGCATCTAACTCTGTTTCTAGCTAGTGTTAAACTAATATTGAACAGAATTGCTGAAATTTCATTATAAAAGATAGCCTGGAAATATTTCCCTACTGTTCTTACGAAAATTCCACCTTAATTTTGCAAGAAATATTGGGGGTTCATCTATATTAGGAATTATTGAAGGTTTTTAGGGTTTTCCTTTTAAAAGAAAAGATTCAAATTACTGGAAAAAAATTTTCCTCTAGTTTTGGAAGAAAAAAGATATATCAGTGAATTCTGAGTTTTAGGTGAATCATCTTATACTATTCTTGTGCCAGTTCCAGAAGGAGTTTCAAAAGGAGTCTTGGTTCTGGATGTAATGCTTTAAATATATCTATATTTTTATATATATGTATATGTTAAATATATGCAGACTCCCTGCTGCCATCACACATCATGTGGTTTATCCAAATCTAAAACTGACAAGCAGTAGTACGCACCTTCATATTGCATTCCATCTGATGGGCGCCAGTGAACTGGACACTGTTGTGTCTGTGTCTGCTGTGGCTTTAGCTCCCACAGATAGAAGTAAACAATACCCAAGGCAAAGTCTGCAGAGACTGAGCTTCCACCCAGCCTTCTTTAATCTTCAGCCAGTTGGACAGCTTGGGAGCACTTCAAGAATCCATACTGTATGTGAAAGGGAATCCCATATCCCCGGGCTGTTTTTTTTTCTTTTCTCAACCATCCTGCTCTAGTCTTTGGGACATCAACCCCTTTTACTTTTGGTGTTTGTGTATCTCTAGGTTTCATCAATCACTGGCACTTACATGTTTCCATAGTGGAAGAATATGTGGTGAGAATTCAACATTCAGTACAAATGCATTTCAACTAATTTGTGAATACTGTGGAAGGCTAAGTTTTATCCCCCTCTGATTGTTACAGGGTTGCATAGCAAGCTGTCACCCCATCTCCATTTCCAGCTCAGTTGCGTCCCACTTGTTGAATGTGGGGTCTGCTCATACACGCAAAGCTTGCCAGAGGCGAAATCTCTCCCAGCACAGGGACTCTTTCGTCCTGTATGTTCAAATTCTTGCCACGTCCTGTCCATAAGCAATGACCAGAACTCAGCATCAATACTCATTGCAGTCAAAGATTTTTCACTTCTTTTTTTTTAAGGTTCCATCAAAAAAATTTCCTATCTAACTGATGTTAGATAACTACAAAATATGAACAGCACATATATGAGTAAAACATCTTCTCGGACCACAATATAGCTTAATAGTTAGGCTTGCCAAAGTGTGTGAGTGTATCTTTGATCTGTGGGTGGCATTCTGTATCCAAATGTGCAGTACAAATATTATTTATCCTTTTGGTCAAATCATTTATGACTATCTGACTTTAAAGAAAAGCCAACAAGATTCCAGTTTAAAAACATAATATTCATAACTTCTCGCTCCCCCTCTCCAATCTTATTTCATGTTGCCAGACTCTCATTCAAATAGATTGTTTTGCAAGTTCTAAACACCTAACAGTTAATTTGTAATACAAAACAATATATACAAGGAACTCTGTCTGGTCTCTGCCAAGCAACTGAAGAATTGGAATACTTGATGAAGTCAAAGAGGAAAAATTTGCAAATGCCTTGTTCTATTAACCCTTTATACATTGGTTGTTTAAACTACGTAGACTAATTGTTCATATAGGTTTGTCCGCAAGGTGATGTAAGCATCTTTCACCATACAGTTTGGTGTGCCCAAATTATTTTGCATGTTATACCGTATTTAAGGTATTAAAGAGGCTATTTAAAGTCATGAAGTGACTGACAGTTGTCTACCTCCTGTGAAACAAACCTGCATTTTGTAGGGGAGACGAGCAGCCAGAGCAGCTGGGGAGCCGGGGTGGAGCAGCTGGGTCAGGGCAGGGCTGGGAGGCTGCAGGGAAGGTACTGGAGCAAGCCCTGTCTGCTGGTGACTCAGCCCTTGGCATTCATCTCCCAGAGAAGCAGGGCCAGGGTGACATTAGGGCACCCAGCACAGGGTTAGGGACTTATGCTCACGGCGTGGAAAACTGGATCCTGATCAGTAACCATTCCTACATACCCCTTGCTTTTTTTCAGGAAAATAAGTGGCCTTGCTGTGCTACATTTCATGTGTTTACATTTGTCTATCTAAAATTAGCCTGTCCAAAACCGCTTCTTTGGGCTGTGAAACAACATTCAGGCATAGAGGTGTTTAAGGAGCCATTGGAATGACAAATTTTTGCTTGACCTCTTCGCCTAGACCTTTCCTGACACCTAACAGACCTGAGCTCAGCACTGCAGGGGCACAGCCACACTTTCTTTTTGCAAACCAATTTTTTATCATTAGCATGGTAGTGGTAATGTACTCATACATATATGTAGATTAAATATAGATACAGATGATAAAGACAGATAGATAGATAGATAGATAGATAGATAGATAGATAGATAGATAGATAGATAGATAGATAGACAGAGAGACAAATGAAATTGATAGAGGAAGAATTAGATGGATGCACTGGTACAGTAGCATGGCCACAATTCAAAGCTGGGTAGCCAGGGTCACTGCCCTGGCTCCATAGCAGGTACACAGAAATGTCTTGTGTCTGCTTAATACCAGAGCTGTTACAGCAATGAGAATCAGACCTTCAGGTTTATTAAAAACATTTACAAAACTGTACAAATAAAATCAAAAAGTCTGCAGCCAATTAATAAAGCTGTGGCTCTGCAGGGGCTGTTATTTCTGCACTGTACACAAGAGACATTTCACACTAATATAAGCAACAAAATCTGAATTCTTCTGCTCCAAAAATGAAGGGACTAACTTGAAACTTTCAGGAACCTCTGACAATATGGGCCTCATAGCAGCCTCTGGAGCTTTCCTAGCTGTGTCCTGCACAGTGGAGCTGGTGCACAATATATCCCTTCCTGTAACGCCATAATTCGCTCTTTGGATATTTCTTTTTATAAAGTTATAAAAGTTTTCAAATTTAATTATTTTTAGCACAAATTTCTCAATATAAACACATCAGGTATGTTTCTTCACTTAAGAATGTCTGAAAGAGTTATGTTAATGTGACCTCTCTTTGGTAGAATTAGACTTTGGCCCAGAATAGGTAGCCTCCAGGGAAATCCATCCTCCTCAGCCTAGAAGGATTTCCAGGGTTAATAGGTGTTCTTTTGAAAGTCTTCCAAGAGAGGAATTTCCATCAGTACACAGCGTTTTCACAATTTTTTTTTTTTT